>CM055829.1:24355228-24372388 GCA_029582265.1 Zoroaster sp. YZ-2022 | reverse complement strand
GGAAAGAATGGTTTTCTATCTCACTTGTGTGTCCGCGGGGGGTATTCAGTGTGCGAGGTCCACCACTACGAAAGTCAATATTGACCCAAGCCACCATAGCTTGATGAACATGTTTAGGAAACCAAACACAAGAGCATAGCACTCATCGGCAATTACCATGGCAATCTGATATCTGAACAAAATGAAAGTAAATTAAAAGCAAATGAACGAATAAGTATTGTTTACTTTGGCAACATGTCTAATTTATACGTATTCATGTTTTGCATGACTCAAGCAATGTGAATTCAAGTACGACTTGTATTTTTGCATGGATAAGTAAAGGCTGTTTGCGGTGATACCAAATGAACCGGTTGGTTCAGTATGCTCTGATCGTCTTCAGGAGAATGAATTCAGCATCTTAAGATTTCACTGAGCTGAGCCGTCCACAAATTTCTGAGAATGGGGACAATCACACTTTTCAACACAGGACAGCATTTTCGATTTTTGTTTTAAGTTTTCTCTGAAATGATGAGCACATCCGACAGAACAAAAATCAGGATGTTTTTAACATCAAATTTCATACAGGTTAGTCACTTCGCTCATTTTTGGGTATAAACTACCAACGGTGTATCCTGCCTTTATTCGTGAAAGGCTGCATGTTATCAAGTACCAGTGCCCTAATGAATTAAGTTCACCCTGCATGGATACCGTACAATATGTTTTGTATGTACTATGCCGTATTTATGAGTTGCCACATGAATGGTAAGCATCTTGATAAGAAGGGACAGCGAGTAAAAGAGTAAACTCAAGAAGGGCAGCATTTTTCAATTTTGTTTTCTATAAAATGAGAACACATCATTAAGCATTATGCATATTAGTTCGCTCATATTGGGTCCAAACTGGTACTACCAATGGTGCCTTTATTTGTGTAAGGCATGTTCTCAAGTACCAATTAGCTTATGTTCCATTGGTAAAATGATAATAATTTAGTTCACCCTGAATGAATAAAATATGTTTTCCATAATTATGAATACAGTATTTATGAGTTAGTGCATGATTGTCAACAGCATCAATCTTGGTTAGGAGAGTGGATATCTTACGTTGCTATGGTTATCACCAACTGATAAGAAGAATGGAAAACTATGTAGAAGACGTAACAAAGCCAAATGTTACTGGTAACTCCCATGACGATGAGGAAGAGCAGCTTCAAAGAGCGAGACCACACCTAGAAAGAGCTCTCCAAAGAGACGCCAGTCAATATGCACAAACATGATGGGGAAGGCAGAAAGGGCACCTGAAAAGAACATCAAGAACAATTGTTAGATTGTTGATTTGCTTAACGCTACAAACAGTGTGCACAAACTTTTGAACACCCCAACATCCTCCGTACAAAACCAACAGTAAGTGAAGGGATATTTACATATAATAAATGAGCAAGATCTGAAAGAAAATGTTTAAAGATTAATATCTAATTGAGATTCATGATTTTACACATTTTTCAAAATTGCAACATGCTTGTTCTATTTAATCCTATTGTGTCTGTATTTTGTTTTAGTTCTCAGACCAGGTGGCCTCGTTGTGCCCTTTTGTATTTTATGTATTTTATGTAAATCTTCAGTAAATTTTCATGAAAATTCGTAGGTATGTTCAGTTCAAAGTTCTATCAGATGAGGTCATAAAACTTCCATAGGTCACCATTGGGGCGCTATACCAGTGTTTGGAAATTTCGCCTAATTTTCCTCCATAATTTTCCCTTAATTTTCATCTGTTGGTCACACAACTTGGCAGAGATGTTGTCTTTTAGTACAAGCAATAATGTTTGATCACTTAGAACACCACTAGAAGGTACTATATCCAACATTTGAGATTTGTGTTACCAAAAGTACAATACAGGCATACATAATCAAATCCACAGTACTATATTTAGGCTATAATAATAATAATAATAATAATAATGTATGATTTATATAGCGCACGTATCCACCAACTAAGTGGCGCTCAAGGCGCATTATATTATTATCCCTGCTCATAAGGCTCATAAATCATTCCTGAAACCATCTCGGCTCTCCTGGGAGTATACAGCTCAATTGCTGCCATTTCTAGCGCATATAAGAGCAAACCATCTCTGCCTTCACAGGTACCCATTTAACCCCTGGGTGGAAGAAGCAATTATGGTTAAGTGTCTTGCTCAAGGACACAGGTGTCACGGGGGGGCTCGAAACCACACTCTGCTGCTGGCAACACCAGAACTTGAGTTCAGTGCGCTAGACCGCACGACAATCCACTTTACGTGCATTATACAACACACGGGACCTACGGCTTTACGTCCCATCCGAAGGACGAAGCAATTATGGTTAAGTACCTTGCTCAAGGACACAAGTGTCACGACCGGGGCTCGAACCCACACCCTGCTGCTGGCAACACCAGAACTTGAGTTCGGTGCGCTAGACCGCTCGGCCACGACACTCCATGCTATGTCGTAAAACAATACACAATGAACACCCATCATTGTTGATTTGGGTATGAGAGGGTACTAACTTATAGTTAGGAAAAGTCCAAAAATTTCAGCGTGATTTGAGATATTATAACAAATATCCAAAGGCTTGATAGGGTTAAGAAGAATAAAATTACCGGTGAGTGTGGCTACAGCTTCAACTGCCCCATTGTACAGGTCAATGTTCAAGTGGCTATTTTCTGGTTTCTTAAAAATTATCTCCCATAAGTTCTGGATGTAGTTCCCAACCTGGAAGTCCCCACACGTGGCAAATGCCCACCATAGGGACCACTTCAACAAGTGGAAATCCCCATAACAGATCTTGAAATCACTCCACATCAGGGTGAAGTTTGCCCCGGCAGCAGTCCGTGAAAAGTCTGACAAGTGGTGGAGAATTGCTGGTACCAGGTCTCCTCCGGAACATTCTGAGAACGGTTGGGATGCTAGCGGGACAGCTTCGCCTTCCAATCCGGGTGTCCGAGTGTAGTTTCTCGGTGGTTGTCCGCTTGAGTCAACTATTTGGCTATCTTCAGAAGATAGCGTGTCTTCGTTAGATCCGCCCCATCCTTGATTTCTCGATGGAAATAAAGTTTGTCTGACATTTGGAAGAGCCAGAGCAACGAACAGCGAGCAGAAGATGCTCACCATGGATATGACATTGAGTCCGTAGTACGAAGCCGCCTTGAGCGAGATGAGCAGTTGCCAAGAGGCGCCGGCGATGAATTTTCCCGTGAGGATCGCCGATCGTGTAGCAAGACACCCGCTGGAATTGTTCAGTTGGCACGGCGGCAAGATGTAGGCATAATATGCAATTTCTGTGGCAGTGGCTGGGCCATATAAGAACTACATGTACAACAAAGAAAGTGACGTATTTGAATCATAATGAGTACTTACAATTTTAATACTTCTTGAATCATACCTACACACTAAAAGAAATGGTAAACCAACCACCAATTATTTAAAGCCTAGTGGTCCAACCACATGTCTTGGTAAATTTATTACCAATGTATTTAAGTCACACTGGTAATTCAGTGATGGTGTCACACATCCTTTCACTCTTAAAAAATAAAGTGTTGAATCAACATTTTAAAGAGTTCGGTCAGTGGCAACTCTTTATAAAGTTAGATTTAACTTTTTGAAAGTTTGAATTAACATTGATAAAGTTTAACTTAACTTGAGTCTGTGTTTATTAAACACTTTCTTCGAGTTTAATTTATATAAAGTGTTGTCACTCACCGGCTCTTATATCGTTGATTCAACACTTTACTAAGTGTTGAAATATTATTCGTTTAAGGTACTGCCAATTTAGTAAATTAGTTATACAATTCCCCAACTGAATTGTTGTCCTCCGGACTGACACAGCAATTCAACTTTAAAATGAATATGAAAATATAAATGTATGTTCATTATTTTCTCAATAACTAGGCAACCTATATGGGCTGAGAATGTCACGGGTTTAATTACACAAACCTGCATAAGTATCATCTGAGGTACCCCTTTGCCCCATAGCAGTATGACCCAGGTCGCGATTAATGTCAGACCCTCGAACACAACGACCGGCTTGTACCTCAGGATATCCGTGAAGAGAAACACCGGCACAAGGGATACCATGTAAGAATAGGTCCAGTACGGGTAGACTACGTTGGATAGGTCCTTCTCGCTGATGTTCTTCACATCGATGAGGTACGGAGTAAGGAAGGGCTCTGAGGGGAGCATCGCCTTAAAGAACCCGTAGAGACAGATCAGGACAGTCGCTAGAATCCACCGGTAGGGGTGGTCGTACGTGTACCATACAAATGCCGAAGTATGGCATCGCTGTGTACATGACAAGTATGGTGTGGTTAATTCAATGCAATTAGTGTGGAAAAGGAAGTGTCTATGGGCAGAAGGTGTTGTTGTCCACAAAGACTTTCCTGTCCCCCTTATGGGTATCCTCAATGAGATAATATGGTCCCAATGTGGATTGTATAGAATTTAAAGGCAAATTCAAAACAACATAGATGGTTGGACTCTACACATTTTGCCAATCTTCAAATTTTAATGCCTCATCAGGGAGCGAAATTCTGTGGTATATTTGGGAGGGGACCACTGCTATCCTCAAACAAAATGGAAACAAATCAAATTTTGTGCACTTCATGAGTCATCTATAAATTGTTATTTTAATAATTATTAGTTATTATCACTCACCAAAATTGCCCAGCATCTTCGCAAGACGTCACCCATAATTCACAAGCTGTGCAATTTATCGTCTATCTTTCAAACTCGGTTGCAATAAAAAAAAATACCTCAAGTTATATATTATGCAAAAGAGAAAAGTGGGAGGAAATGACTCTTCCCTCAGTCAAGTTACCCAGTTCTTCCAGTCCTCTTGAAATCTAGAGGGTGGAAATGAATGTACGTTACAAAAAACTCTAAAAAAAACAAATGTGTAACTCGCAAAATTCAGACATCAACAAATTGCTGCACTAGTGCACTGACACCCATGGGTTGTGGATGCTGGGCTGAACTCTTCAAAATCAAAAGGGTTCTTCAACGGCGATCGGCTACATCCTCCACAGGCACTACATACTTTAATACTGGCCATCAGCAATGTCATAATTCGTCATTATTCTAAAAATAGGAGACTATGAAGGGAAAAGCCATTCGGACTAAGGTTAATACTAATAATAATAATAAAGATTTGTAGCGCGCACATATCCATCCTGCTGGGCGCTCAAGGCGCGGAAACAAAGAAAAACCATGAATACAAACATTATACAATGATAGCATAGGGAAAAATTATGTACCGAGATACATGTATCTACAATGCAATTACAAATATACATCATCTTTGACGAATTGTGACATAAGATAAGTTTTAAGCATCGACTTAAATCTAGTTATACTATGACAAGATTTGAGTTTAGTTGGAAGATGATTCCAGAGTCTCGGAGCCGCGACAGAAAAAGGTTAGCATTGTCTGTGTCACTTTACCGATTCATATCACTTAATTAGTTAATAATAGCTAGGCCATTCATGCGTGTCACTGTCATTCATTCCTTCCTCCATGGACATGTGGACATGGACTATGGAGTATGGTTATACTAGTCTATAGCCTAGTAAGTAGTATCACCGAGTAGTATAGGCCTAGACTAGCATGGAGGTAGAATAAGATGGTACTACAGCCCCGTTACCAGTTCCGGATCACTTTTTGAATTCACGCTGCGTTCGTCGCAATTTCTTCGACAACTTAAACGAAATATTTCAATCAGTTTACCTAAACATGTCATAAAACTAACCAAATATCCATTGACAAAAAAATATTAATATTTTGGAAGAGGCTTTGAGAAAAGTGTCGTCATCCGTTTGACCAGTTCCGAATCAGTTGCTTCTATTCCGGATCAGTAGAGCGCCCTCTATTGCAAACCCACACTCCCATTCATAAAACTGTCGGCTCAGTACACAAACTTAATTATTAAGCTCAGAAAAGTGTTGCTTAGCAGAAATATGGCTTGGACCTTTCACCAGCGAAAATGCCATGTAATTTATATCGATTTTAACTGGTTCCCATAATTGTTGTTTGATAAACAAATTTGATGAAAAATATATCCAGCTAGTTGGCTCCTGAATTAAAAAAGTCCTATGAAATAATATTCTTGGGGATAGCATGGAGGGGTTAGGAAAAATAGGGGAAAGTAAGACCAAGTAAAAAGAAAAGGCAGTTTCTCGTCCCCGCCCGCATCCTTTTTCACGGCTGAATGGATTTTTTTTTATTTAAAAAAAAAATTGAAACAAATAATTTTGTTTAATGTTTAAAAATGAACAATTCCGCACAAAAAATTGTAGCCAATGGAAGAGGAAAGACTGGTTTAATAAATCAAGTGGGCAAAACTGCTGCCATCTTGGCAGAAAACACAAATGCCGCCTCTTTCCTTTTTTCCCAAACAGACTGGACGATTAACTGCTTCTTGTTTTACTTGGGCCCTTCAAGACAATGCCCATGTGACTTAGGCCCTAAGACTTTATTCAACCCAATACCAAATTAGGCAATACACCCATCAAAGTTACTTTTGTGTAATAAATTCACTTAATTTAAAGAAAATATAAATTTTGATTTAAATACAATTTTGGCTTTTACACTATTTTGTGTAAATAACTTGCCCTTTGCCTTCCTGTACTACACCGATTCCACACCCAAATTCCTCTTTTTTAATCAGGTACTGTACATGAATAAATTATACTTGTTTATTTTATTTTGCTAAGTTTATTTGTGTTGTTTGTTTGTAATAGTTTGTACTTGGGTCATTATTTTTTTTAAAAGTATTAGGCCAAGTCAAATAAAAACCAGTTACTCGTCCAGGTTTTTTTTAAAAAAGGGAAATCAGGAGGCCCCATTATTTCGAAGATGGGAATTTTGTTTATGCTTAATTTGATGTTTTCTGATGTTGAAAAAATCCATGCTGCCGTGAAAAATGATGTAGTCGGGAACGAGAAAGTTTTTTTTTTAACTTGGCTTAAAGGCATTTACAAGAGACATACCAAAAATCTAACATACAGAAATAACAGTATGTGCACACATTTTGAAGGTAACAGTTCCACGTTTTATTTTTTAACCTGTTTTTCTTGAGATATTGATAAATCAGACCAAAATATTTTCTCAGGATAATTGGTGCAAGTAGCCTACAAGAGTTAACTGTTATGTAAATTTAGCTTTCAATCCCAATAATTCAGCAATATTAAAGTTATATTGTTTTACCTTTCCTGTAATAGACCTTTATCACACAGTGACCATCAAGGCCAGGTCCACTGTACATGTACATACAATAGGCCTACTGCACATTCTAACTCCCATTTCACAAAAATAGGACCAGGCTGTTTTCTCTTTCAGCCTCGGTTTTGATTATATACACTGACTTAAATGAAAAAAAAAAACCCAAGATGGCTGCACCATGATAAAGGTCTAATGTAACTTGCAGCTTGGATTGTGCATTTAGAGTAGTGCCTTAACACAAGGCAATATTTACAGGCTAACTAACTACACTAGGCGCATGCCTCATCATATCACAAAACATCTTCTTTGTGACAATGTCTTACTATCCCCAAAAGATTATGTGAACATTGAAAATTGAAATTGTTTTCTTCTTGGGGATTGTCTGGAACTGGTTGTCTGTAAAACAGCCTTGTGTGACACGGCCCGTAGAGGAATGGTACAACCCTTAGTAATAATTAATCTACGCCAATCTTCGAGATTTCAATAAACTGATAGTGATACAGTACAGCAGTTTCACTAGAGTAATATCAATACAAAATATTTGTAATGGCAAGTGGACAAAGATGATAATGCTTATGGTGATGATGATGATTATGATGGGGGGGGGGGGGAATGATGGGAATGATGATGATGATGATGATGATGATGATGATTGATGATGATGATGATTGATGATGATGATGATGATGATGATGATGATTAAAAAAATTAATACAAATGTAATTAACATCAATTTTTATGATGGAATGAATAGTTTTCAAGCCTGTACACATAACAAACTCTCTTGATGGTCACTGTGCTGAAAGAAAGTTGGTGGACTTGGTGCAAGTGTTTGTTTTTTAATTTATCTTGTTACCCCCAAAGCACTGCTCCATCTTGAGACATTAATTTCATACATTTTCCCTCTGGCATAGCTCTCAATGCACTCACCAAAATGTCACCTAAACCTGGTCTCTCTCCAACTACAATAAATGTACATGGTATTACCGCGCCCCCACCTTTTTCAAATACAGAAGGCCAAGGAGAAAAACTCTGAAGTGGCTCTCCAGTAGCTTGCATATATGTTCCCCGCCAGATTGAATTATTTCTCTAAATGCAGCACCAAGGCCCCTTGGTGCATGCCCTAATAACAACCCTGCAATGTCCTGTAACTGTAAGTGCTTCTTGGCATCTGTAATCAAATTATGTGCATCTTCTGAAAATGACTCCAATGGTGGAATCCATACAAGAGTTGCATCTTTGTCATGGAGGTTTGTATATTCAGGTCAACTGGTAGAAATGTCGGGGAGTAGTTACTGGTGGCCTTATTTCATATGCATGGTAGTTTTTAATAACAGAATTTACAATTCTGTACTGTACTCATTCCTGTTGATGTTGCTGCTGCAGCCAGGCTGAAAAGAAGTGAAAATTATCTGACATTTAAATAATTTATCATGTCAGCTTATTCTTATTTATGGCGCTGCTTTATACCGAGTGTTTGTGTGCGTGCAATAAGGCAACTGGGACCACTCATACTCGGCTCATTATAAACAAAACTTTTATTTACAAGGCACATAAACATACCATTGGCAACAACATATTTATAACTTACAGAATATAGGCTATACAATACATTCACTTAAAATGTACAAGATTAGATGGCGGCCTCAGCTGTGCATGCTTGACTGAAACGTCAAAGATGGCTTCCAGCTTGTCATTGGAAATGGCTTGTCTGTTTATGGGATAAATCCTGAAGACTTGAAACTGTTGGCAATGGTAAGAGGCTTGTAGAAAGCACCAACAGTTTCATGTAGCCCTATAGGGGAATGTTGCTTTGTTGATTGGTTTCCCTGGGTGCTCCTTGGTATTTTTTCACGGTTTGTATTCCACTGCCTCTTCAATGGACCAAAAATACCCACATCTAATGGTTGCATC
The DNA here is from genome assembly GCA_029582265.1 of Zoroaster sp. YZ-2022. Taxonomy (NCBI): domain Eukaryota; kingdom Metazoa; phylum Echinodermata; class Asteroidea; order Forcipulatida; family Zoroasteridae; genus Zoroaster; species Zoroaster sp. YZ-2022. The sequence goes on along the minus strand of CM055829.1, from coordinate 24,363,251 downwards.
AGATGAGTTGCATTTGGGACAATGCGTAAAGAGTTCAATGCCATGAGCAACTGCAGTCAAATGTGTTGATATCTATATGGCAGGGCACTATCAATGAGAACAACCCGAGCTCAGGACCAGCATGTCTGTCAAAATGATCCAGGAATTTTAGGAAAGTATCACCATCCATCCATCCCTTCTTTGTATAGTGGACAGCTGATCCTCTCGCTGACCCAACCAATGGATCATATGCTGTGGGACGTGGCTTTGGGAAAAACAAAGAATGGTGGCATAAGGCCTGCTCTTCTGCACTACCACAAAACATCACTGTTAATCGCTGCTTTGTGGATCCCCGAGAGATGGTAGTGAACCTGGATATTCCGATGTGGTGGGTCCTATCACATGCCCTGACTTGCTTTTTCCCCATCTGAAATCCAGTTTCATCTGCATTCCAGATTCTGTGTGGTTTGTCTAATATTTGCAGATTGGACACAAATTCATTGTAACTCTCGAACCATGCATCGATTTTTGTCTTGTGTTACTTTTTATTCTTGATGATTCAAGAACCGATTCCCTTCTTCTTCTTGAACTACATCAGAGTTTCTTGCCATGAATCCGTAGTACCAAGTGTAGTTTGGGGGTCTGGCCTTGAAGTTCCTCCTCTCCTTCTTTAGAAGTCCTCAACAAAATCAAGGAAATCTCAGGGACAATCCCATACCCCTCTTTGCCATTTCTGACAGCCACCTAGCAAGAGCATGCTCTTCCTCAACATTAAAAATTGGCACTGGACCATTCCTGCTATCAATCTCATCATCACGGATACTCTCCTGTGTAGAAACCCATATGACAAATTATTTTGTCGTGCTGCTTTCCTATTGACATTTTGTTTTCAACTACCTGATGAACTGCTTCCTCAATGCTTGATGCTCTGTTGGGTGATCTTGTATGGAAGCCCCTTGAATACCTTTTTTTCCCCTTTATTCTTTTCGAAGGTTGACTGAAGGTAGTCAGCGTCCCCTTCCTCTTCCCCATTATCTGAAGAAAAAAATATTAAAATGAATGTTATACATGCAAAAAATGGTACTCCTATGGTCTGATTAAGATTCCTAACAACTTGTAAAAATTATGGTGTTGTTGCTTGAGATAAAAAATATAACATTTCATAACAATATAAACTAAAGCAAAAGAAAAAATTGCATCTGTCTTGAATGCACTCAATGTTATTGTAAGGGACAAGTGTTGCCCTGGTTTCATTTAATTAGAGTTGCATGGTCGATTGTTTTTTTTTTTTTTTTTTTTTTTAATTAGGCCCCAATACAGATTTTACAAATTGGGCATAGGTTCCCCTGCGGGTGGTTAACCCATTCAACAAAGCAAACTAAATAAGGTCCAAGTACAGTATGCATTCCAATAAATAATCTTTAAAAAAAAAATTGGGCATAGGTTCCCCTGCGGGTGGTTAACCCATTTTGCATTCAACTTGCTAACTAGACTATAGGTTTCCCTAATGAATAATTTAAAAATTGGGCATGTTAGGTTCCCCTGCAGGTTGTTACCGTTCAACGAAATAAACAAAAAAAATTAACATTTCATAACGCTATAAACTAAAGCAAAAGAAAAAATTTGGCCCATTTTTTGTGAAATTATTATTTCTGATAAGTTAAACATTAAAAAAGCACTTACCTTTCTCTTTCTTTCTGTCTTATTCTGATTATGACTTTTGTAACTTTGGGACTTTGGTTGTCAAAGACACGGAAGCGATCCAACCTAAAAAACCATAGAGCAAAGGGATCCAGCAGTCACAAAACAATTGCTTCTGTCCAGCGATCGAGCTGAGCAGCACAGAAATTGAACCCGGCGACAAAACACAAAACAACGGCACAGGCAAATGAAAAGTGAAGCGCGCCTAAAACAAACAAAACCTGAATATCTGTTCTTACAATCGCAATTCCTTCCTCAAAGTTTCATTTTATTACAAAAAACAATATTATTACAAGAATCAGTTAAAATAATGTATTTTAAAGTAATATTTATAACTGCAGATGTTACTCAAAACATGTTGACGATCGTCTGCTACATCAAAGCGTTTTGCAGCCCTCCATCTTGAAAATACAAGTAACGTTATCGGCGGCTGTTTGATGAAATAGTTTTACATTCCTCGACATACAAAAAATATGCGCGTCAAGTGTACTAAATAACTAAACATTCCAAAACAACCGTATGATTTTACCTGACAGGCGCGCCATTGGCGCAGCTCGGTTATGAATGCCATTTTTTAGATGTTGAGTGATCCGGAACCGGTCAAAGATGCGATGTCACAAAAAAATACGATTTGGTAATTTTATCACCTCAAAAATAAAGGCGACTGCTCAGTATTTACGTGAACTCTTTTCAGACATTGAAGCATTTTAAATTAACTTTATCTGCTCAGGCGTTCAAATTTGAAAGGTGAGAGGAGTTTTAACAGCGTTTTGAACCAACATTTAAAAAGAAAATAATGATCGTTATCGCAGACAAACTTCAGAAAACCGGCCGTAATTTATCTACCGATGATGTCATGCACTTGATTTTTGGTGTGTTGTCTTATTGGATGTTATTCATCCCATTTATTAACAGAAATTGGTCATGTAAGAAGTAATTTAATAATGTGGGTTATTGCAAAGTTGAAGTGATCCGGAACTGGTCAATGATCCGGAACTGGTCAAACGACTGACTACCATGGAGGTATTTTATACCTCCATGCTACTTCCAAGTTCCATCACTTGAACATGACAAAAACATGGCAACTACAAACTTACTTACATCCTGCTGAATCTCCTTCATTCCTTTTCTTTAAAACCCTCCTATTTTCAAAACCATTCGTTTTTCATAGTGTTCTGAGGGATCAAACTATAAAAATTTTAGCTTTGCAATCCGTACTTTTTTTAGTACAAAAGCACTCCATGGTGGCCGCCATATTGAAATAGATTTGAATAGCCCCCTCTTGTGTTTCTCTTTTGTCAAATTCACTAAACTTTGACTTGCAATGTCAATGTTAGATTGGTCCCCTGTGTTATCCTATCAAGGATATAGACAGGTTGCGGCGTACCACTCAAAGGATTTCACTGGATACATTAACGCGTTGGAGTGCGGCTATAGAGTGCGGCTATAGTATAAGCCAGGCACTTCGTGATGACGTCACCAAGTGCAGGCTCATCACATGAGGCCCATTTACGAATTCTCAATTCGTCAAAAAATGACATCATTTTGTCAACAATAAACAGGCATTTTTTGTTGCAAACTGATGTTTTATACCTACCTATTTACAATTATGAGTGAAATACTGCAAACTGAGGTGCCGTATATGACTAAATGAGCATTTACAAATATATAAACTAAATATAGACTAAACTAAATATAGACTAAACTAAATATAGAAGAGCAAATCCATATATTTAAGAGCAAACTCATATATTTAAGAGCAAACTCATATATTTAAGAGCAAATCCATATATTTAAGAGCAAACTCATATATTTAAGAGCAAACTCATATATTTAAGAGCAAATCCATATAAGAGCAAACTCATATATTTAAGAGCAATACCATATATAAAGGACAAATACAAATATATAAAGGATCACAGACAAATATAAAAAGGATCAAATATATATATATATAAAGTGTCAAAAACAAATATATAAAATGGTTACGTCATCAATTCGAAGTGTTGGAGAAGTCAAATGTTAACGTCTGTTGAAGTTCTCGCGAGAAGTTTATTTGAATACAATACAATACTGAATTTAGAAATTATTTTAATATTAAACTTTGACTTCCGGTTTGGACAGGAAGTAAGGTCAAATTGGGGTCACCTTTGTGTAAATACTTTTGGCAATTAACAATCTGTACAATGGTACAAAAATGTCAATTTACCGCCTCCTGTGGTTGTTGAGATATGATTTTTAAATATTATTAAGCTTTCACTTCGGTTTGGACAGGAGAAAGCTCAAATTGGGGTATAAATATTTTTGACAATTAACGATCTGTACAATGGTACAACAATTTTTTAATTTACCTCTTGTGGTTGTTGAGATACGATTTTTTAATATTAAACTTTGACTTCGGTTTGGACAGGAAGTAAAGGTCAAGTGGGGTCATGTTTTGTAAATATTTTTGACAATTAACAATCTGTACAATGGTGCAAAAATGTTAATTTACCTCTTGTTGTTGTTGAGATATGATGATTTTTAAATATTAAACTTTGACTTCCGGTTTGCACAGGAAGTAAAGGTCAAATTAGGGTCACCTTTTTCTAAATATTATTTGACAATTTACGATCTGTACAATAGTGAAAGAATTGTGAATTTCTCTCTTGTGGTTGTTGAGATATGATTTTTTAATATTTAACTTTGACTTCCGGTTTGGACAGGAAGTAAAGGTCAAATGGGGTCACCTTTTTGAAAATATTTTTGACAATTAACGATCTGTACAATGTGAAAAGAATTGTGAATTTATCTCTTGTGGTTGTTGAGATATGATTTTTGTTAAATATTAAACTGACTTCCGGTTTGGACAGGAAGTAAAAGGTCAAATGGGGTCACTTTTTGAAAATATTTTTGACAATTAACGATCTGTACAATGGTGAAAAGAATTGTCAATTTACCTCTTGTGGTTATTGAGATGATTTTTTTAAATATTAAATTTTGACTTCCGGTTTGGACAGGAAGTAAGGTCAAATTGGGGTCATCTTTTTGTAAATATTTTTTCCACAATTAACAATCTATACAATGGTACAAAATTGTGAATTTACCTTTTGTGGTTTGTTGAGATATGATTTTTTAAATATTAAACTTTGATTTATTGTAATTCGATATCTGATGACCTAATCATGACGTCACAAATTATGTTTCTTCTACGTGTTAAGTTTTAAGTATATGCCAAGTTTCAAGTTCATGTGAAGTTTGCAAGTATGTGTTTTTGTAGACAATCGTTTTTGCCGATAGAGAGCGACAATCCATATTAGCGTACGCTCAATTCCTTAAACATGCATACATAATGAGCACGACCAGAGCTGATTTACATTCACCAACAGGGCGCACTTTTTAGCGTTGAAAAAGCCGTGTAGTCTTTCATTTGCAACGTAATCAAAACGTTTTAACTAATAAAGTATGATTGATCGAAATTCGATATCTGATGACCTAATAATGACGTGACAAATTATGTTTCATCTACGTGTTATGTTCTAAGTATGTGCCAAGTTTCAAGTTCATATGAAGTTTGCAAGTATGTGTTTTTTTGTAGACAATCGATCCGGAAAAGAAGAAGAAGAAGGAGAAGAAAAAGAACTAGATGGCAGTGTTTGTGATAATACAAACACATAGGTGTTCGAGTTTTGTCAGGGCAGTGATGACGACGTCAGAATGTTTTTAAAAGAAACTTTGCATCATTATTTGTTATATTAAACTTTGACTTCCGGTTTAGACAGTAAGTAAAGGTCAAATTGGGTCATGTTTTTGTAAACATTTTTGACAATTAACAATCTGTACAATAGTGGAAAGATTGTGAATTTACCCTTTGTGGTTGTTGAGATATGACTTTTTAAAATATTAAACTTTGACTTCGGTTTTTGGACAGGAAGTAAGGTCAAATTAGGGTCACCTTTGTGTAGATATTTTTCGACAATTAACAGTCTATACAATGGTACAAAAATGTCAATTTACCTCTTGTGGTTGTTGAGATATGATTTTTTAATATTAAACTTTGACTTCCGGTTTGGACAGGAAGTAAGGTCAAATTAGGGTCACCTTTTGTAATATTTATTGACAATTAACGATCTGTGCAATGGTACAAAAATTGTGAATTTACCTCTTGTAGTTGTTGAGATATGATTTTTTAAATATTAAACTTTGACTTCCGGTTTGGACAGGAAGTAAGGTCAAGTTGGGATCACCTTTGTGTAAATATTTTTCGACAATTAACAATGTATACAATGATACAAAAAATGTCAATTTACCTCTTGTGGTTGTGGAGATATGATTTTGTTAAACATTAAACTTTGACTTCCGGTTTGGACAGGAAGTAAGGTCAAATTGGGTCACCTTTGTGTAAATATTTTTGACAATTAACAATCTATACAATGATACAAAAATGTCAATTTACCTCTTGTGGTTGTGGAGATATGATTTTTTAAACATTAAACTTTGACTTCCGGTTTGGACAGGAGTAAGGTCAAAGTGGGGTCTGCTGTGTGTAAATATTTTTTGACAATTAACAATCTATACAATGATACAAAATTTCAATTTACCTCTTGTGGTTGTGGAGATATGATTTTTTAAACATTAATCTTTGACTTCCGGTTTGGACAGGAAGTAAGGTCAAATGGGGTCACCTTTGTGTAAATAATTTTGACAATTAACAATCTGTACAATGGTGCAAAAACTGTCAATTTACCTGTTGTGGTTGTTGAGATATGATTTTTACGTGCATACATAATTAGCACGACCAGAGCTGATTTACATTCACCAAATTACGTGCATACATAATGAGGCACGACCAGAGCTGATTTACATTCACCAACAGAGGGCGCACTTTTTTAGCGTTGAAAAAGCCGTGTAGTCTTTCATTTGCAACGTAATCAAAACGTTTTAACTAATAAAGTATGATTGATCGAAATTCGATATCTGATGACCTAATAATGACGTCACAAATTATGTTTCATCTACGTGTTATGTTCTAAGTATGTGCCAAGTTTCAAGTTCATATGAAGTTTGCAAGTATGTGTTTTTTTGTAGACAATCGATCCGGAAAAGAAGAAGAAGAAGAAGAAGGAGAAGAAAAAAACAAAAACAAAACAAAAACCGAACAATAACAATAGGTGTTTCGCGCTGTAGCTCGAACACCTAAAAAACAAAACAAAAAAAAACCGAACAATAACAATAGGTGTTTCGGGCGCATACCCGAACACCTAAAAAGACCAACACAAATATAAAAGTTTTGAACAGCGCCCTCTGTATAATGGACGTAACTTCAAAATATTGAAGACATGGACATTTCATATATTGAAGACATGGACATTTTCATATATTGAAGACATGGACGCCCATATATTTAAGACATAAGTTTCATATAAAGGACGTCAACAGTCGTCAACGAAGATCGAGCCGATTTTCGTCCTGGCCGAAAATTGAGCTTTAGTCTTGTATACCTTGTCTATAAATTGTACATGTTTGGCGGGAAAAGGGTGACTGAGCGTACGGCACGCTAGTACTACTTATATACTAGTAGTACAAGTAGCAGCCGCGTCGCGCCGGCGGTATTCAATCGAATTCCACCTGACCCGCTGATCCGTTGTGAATCGAATGTCGGTGCCTATCAGAGATGTTGTTGAGGACTTGTTGTCTCATCACCGGTTCCGTGAATTAATGCAACATGAGACGAGGGAGGAGCACGGCACGTTTATAGCGGTAGTACTAGCGTTACTACTACTTACTAGTCCTTCAAGTTCAAGTGCAACAACACCGTCGACATACCTCAGAAAGTGACCTTTTTAATAATTATCTTTAAGTGTATAATATCCAGTCTGTTGCTTATTTTAGCTGACATTTCAGGCAATATTGATTGTGTATGCCGAAAAGAATAGGGTGCCATTATTTATTGAATGCTGAACATCTTGCCCCCACTCAAAGTCACCCCTGAGATATGTAGAGATTCTCAACCTGTGAAATGTTATTATATACATGTGGAAGCATTGAAGGTAATGTTTGAAATTTAATTTACTACAACTATGGAGGTTTCCACAACAAAATTGTTTTGAAAAGAATTACACTATTTATACTTTATTTATTTTCTTGCTCCTTGTATAGTAGTGGGGCGACTTTTGCAAGTCATGCAAAGTGACATGCTGATACTACTTTGTATTAAAGATGCGACTTTAATAAAGAGTGAGCCAACTTTGCCAGGGCGACTTTTGGAAGGATTACTTTGTATTGTAGGGACGAGATGACTGATTTCCTATTTGTTGGCATATTAGGTGAACAATGTAAATTTAGAAATTTTTTAAAATTTTGA
>CM055829.1:23896843-24354728 GCA_029582265.1 Zoroaster sp. YZ-2022 | reverse complement strand
GAAATGTCCATGTCTTCAATATTTGAAGTTACGTCCATTATACAGAGGGCGCTGTTCAAAACTTTTATATTTGTGTTGGTCTTTTATATATTTGTTTTTGACACTTTATATATATATTTTTGATCCTTTTTATATTTGTCTGTGATCCTTTATATATTTGTATTTGTCCTTTATATATGGTTTTGCTCTTAAATATATGAGTTTGCTCTTAAATATATGGTTTTGTTCTTAAATATATGAGTTTGCTCTTAAATATATGAGTTTGCTCTTAAATATATGGGTTTGCTCTTAAATATATGGATTTGCTCTTAAATATATGGATTTGCTCTTCTATATTTAGTTTAGTCTTATATATTTGTAAATGCTCATTTAGTCATATACGGCACCTCATAGCAAACACTGCGACTCGATATAAGCATGCAGTCCACGCACACGTGTGCATACTGTTTATAATAATGTTTGCAAATGGGTTCTCAATGCCAGATCAAACACAGTGACGTCAGACACTCTAACGCGTTGTGCTTCAAGGCTTGCGAGCTAGCTCCCAACCAAGGTCAAAGTTCAGCATCGGGAGAAATATGGCGGCTGCACGGCCAGTATCTGGCGTAATACACGCGCCTCTAGCTCAAAGTGTGACGTCAGATCTTCATGCTATGTCTTTTTTCTTGATAAAATAGACAGGGGACCAGTCTATGTCATAATGCAGCTTTTAAATCCCCAGCTGACCATTATAGAGGCAGTTTGTTTGTTAGCTACTGAACCACAATTGATGCAAATGGCGTTAGGAGATACGAATGCGATATTGCTCTTTCTTTTTACAGAACAGCATTGCGATTATTATACACACGCCAATGTGCAATTGTAGTTGTACTTTAAACCTATGAGTATGAATTCTGTGTTGACTTTTCAGTTTTCCTGAAAAATCCTACAATCCTTAAAAGAATCCTTTATATTACGGTAGGCCTATACATTGAAGTAAGGTTTGCGGTTGCACCGTGTAAATCTCTAATCTATATAGGAGTTGTAATAATTGTTGGTTCTGTGATAGAAGAACTGGTGGTGAGAAACTCTTAGTCTTATAATACAGAAATGATTTGCTTCTGAATTTATTTTGTAATTAAACAAACTGTGGACGTAGGAGAAATGGTTTGCTCTATAAAAAAAAAGTACCAAGGACACAAGTACCGGTCGCAGCATAGAGTCGCAGCCATGCAAGATTCAAACCCGTAATGGCTTCGCCTCGTGAAAACAGTGATGTGCATAAATTATGTCATGTGTGACCCACTTTGTGTTCATTGAGAGACCGGCGTATATTATTTGTATTTATTTATTTTTGTCATCTCTAGTATAGAGTGGAGATATTGGTTGTAAAGCGCCATCTAATGGTACACATTTAAAAAAAAAAATTAAAGGCACTCACAACCGATAATAAAGTTGGTGTAAAGTAATATTTCTGATCTGCTTTCATTTGGTTAAAATTTCTAAAATATTTTTCAAACTGAGACGAAACTTTTACGTTAGAATGAATACGAACACAATCTGAATTATAATGTTCTTTTTAACGACACAGCATAATAATATCTCTTTTTTATCGCAATATGTATAAATAATTGTGCCCCACCCATATAGTATTAGCCAGCAATACCTGTGGGTGTCATTTGGATGCCCTGTTTGCTACGGACACCCTTTTGTATTTAATAATAATAATAATAATAAAGATTTGTAGCGCGCACATTATCCACCCTGCTGGGCGCTCAAGGCGCGGAAACAAAGAAAAAACATGAATACAAACAATATACAATGATAGCATAGGGAAAAATATTATGTACTGAGATACATGTACCTACAATGCAATTACAAATATACATCATCTTTGAAGAATTGTGACATAAGATGAGTTTTAAGCATTGACTCAAATCTAGTTATACTATAACAATGTACATGCAAAAGTATTGGAAATTAAAAGTATTGGAAATTAAAGTTTTGGACACCGTTTTTCAAAGAATTACAAATTTGGACGCCCTGTTTCTAAATCCTGGATAATATTTTGCCCCACCCATAATAATACCATGCGGTTCTGCGTGGTGCTATTTCATTCAGTCCGTTTGTTTACTACGTCATCGAAAACTCAAATTCAGCCACTTTGCATAAGTTCTCTATTGATACAGTGCCTGATGACATGGTAAAAAAATTCAACCTGGGGTGAACCATTGACCCGGTGCGCAGCTTTCAAAGTAAGGAATTTTTTTTAAAGGGATTGCAGGCTGGCACCCATATAAAACTTTATATTTGGCTTGAAATTGTTTTCTTGGGTCTAGAGGGACTCAATAAGTCTGTTTACACCATTTGAGAAGGAATTGTGTCCCCCTATATGAACGTTTTACACGCTATTCAAACGGACTGAATGATTTAGCACCATCATGAACTCGTGCGTGTATATTGTGACCATGCACCGCAGGGATTAATTTATGGATATAGCTAAAAAAAAATAATTGTGTAGTCTACATGTATGTTTAGGTCTTGCTATACATTTTGGAGTATTTATTTGGGTTAAAAGGATATGGGACACTTATCTGTCCTTCGACTTGAGATCAAGTCTCTGACATAATTCTTTACTATGGATTGTTACTGGATGAGGTATTTCAGACGATGCTGCATGTATTAAAAACAAATAAACACGGCAATTGATAGACTACTTTGTCCTTGGTAATAACGACATGATTGATGAATGATCAGGATATGTATTTTACTTAAAGAGAAAGTGCAATATCCTCTATTTTTCACGAAATATATCTTAAAACTAACCTGTGAAAAATTCACTTCACAATAAATGTTCACGTTGTTGAAAAAACAACGAGAAATGATATTGTTACATGTTTTGTTCTGTTTTTGTGGGGCACAATAACGGACGGCAACTGTAAATTCGATATAAGAATTCCTGTTTTCTCTAAGATAAAAGCGCTTCAGACATTAATTCCTCGGGATGATTGATATGTGTACCCACTTTACACCACGGTATGTTTTTAGATAATACAATATTTTATAATGGTATAATACTAAGTTTAACGAAGTAACTTAATAGTTAAATACTTTAGCGGTGCGGTGAAAAATGCTTTTAAAATGAATTATGTAGACTAACTTTATAAATTCACGAAAGGAACAAACTCGAGCGTACAGCTCTATTTTTTTGCCAAATGTTGCGAAATAAAGGGGGCGTGGCCAATCCAATTACGTTTGGTTTGTCCTTGAGTGCGTGCCTGTACAGTACAGCGAAATATTGCCAGCAGGTGGCTGTGTATATACCGGTATTTTGTCATTGTCCGTATTGAGATTCATGCATACGCACTGCTGCTTAATAATCTAACACAAACGTTATTTCTGTGAATTGATCACAGGATTATCCTGTTTTAAGATGTTCTTCTTGTTCAAAGTTATCGTTGTTCTGTGTACCAGTTCAGCAATCCTTGAAGCATCAGGGTCCGATCCCTGCCCATCTTATGCTGAACATTGTCCTCCAAAGTGGCAGCGATGGAACGACTCATGTTACCGCCTTACCCTGGCGAATGAAACCTGGGGTGAAGCCCGGGCATCTTGCCAGACCATGGGAGGTGAGATGGCCGCTCCTCGCTCATTTGAGGAAAACGAATTTTTCTCAAGTATTCAGGCAAACGCAAACATTTGGTTCTGGATAGGTTGCAATGACATGGAAGTTGAAGGACAATGGAAGTGCGAGAATGGAGACGGGAATGTCTTCTGGAACTGGATGTCGGGTCAGCCAAACAACTTCAATAACCAGGATTGTGCTGCTTTGCATGCTAATGCAGAGTTAGCTGACGACAACTGTAATACCATTCGCAAAGCTGTTTGTATTTTTCGGTCCCCCCGTCACTGTCAGCAGTTGTTCTCTGTCAGCAGCGACCCACAGCTTCTCAACTCCTGCCTCGTCGATCACATCATCCGAGAGTTCGTCACCAACAGCATTCCCAGGTGCGCATCGGCCTGCATCAAGGAACCCGGATGTCGCTCTTTCAACGTCAAAATCACGCAAGGAGAGAAAGTTTGCCAGCTGAACGACTCGACCCGCGCCGATAACCCGGCTCAGTTTCAAGAAGCCGACTCTTACTGTATTTATTACACTGCGCTCAACGAGTAGTCGCGCACACGTGACACTAGTCTGAATTGAAATAAATCCAAATGATTCTGTAGGACAAGATCTCATGTAATGATGACTGACTTTAAGAACATTAAATTTAGGACAAGTGTTACGTGATCTGTCCATAGACATGGATAAATAAATTCAACTAAGGTAATTTAATAATTCTAAAGTAATATTATGTATTTTGATGTTTTCATAATATTTCTGCACAAACGTTTATAAATATTATTTTGTTTTTAATGTCTCAGTCAATAAGACCGAATTGGAACAGGAAAATAATAGTCTACCTTCGACGACATGAATCAGTATAGATTGATGACACTGTTGCATCGGGTGACAAACAATTGATTTGATTTTGCTGTTACATTTTGCCGTATAATGAAGCACAAATAAGCATGAGTTCGTGGGTTTGAATCCTGCCCGAGTCGCATGTGGATTGTTTTCGCAGACGCTTGGAAAGCACCGAGTATACAATACTTCATACATTACGTTGGTGTAAGGGCAAGATCATATCAATTATGTCGTTGGGTGTTTTCAAAATCAAAATTTACCCTTCAAATTAAAATTAAGTTGTGTTTGGTACCGGTACTCACCGATTTTATTGTGATTTCTTTTTTTATTATTATTAGATGAGTATATTTAATGTGATTTTATTACGATACATTATATCCCACAGTTCATTCGCTCTTAAAGGGACAATATCGTCACGATCAGAGCAGACATTCGACAGTTTTAGATGAACTCAGTGACTGAAAATAATAGCCCGCGATTGCCCTGTCGAAAGTCTGCTCTGATCGTGACGACATACTGTCACTTTAAGTGTTCATTTGTATTTCTTTTTTTTGTTCCTTGCTATCATTGTGATCGAGGTTATAATTGTACAACTCTGTGGGATTTTGGTCAGAACTTTGCAAGTAACCTTGGACGACAGGTTTGTGTTTGTACGTAATTCTTGATTCTCATTAAAACCATTTTTAACACTATTTCTAATCTTAAAAAACATAAATGTTCACATGCAGTTTTACATAAAACACTCAGTGTAAAGTTGATGGTATCATTTTTAGTAACATTAGTGAAAAAATTTAAAAACAAAATAATTTCTGTCATCCGAAGACAGAAATTGCACGGTGGAATGAATACAAACAATCTGGATGCATTTTTAATGTCTATTTTCTTGTTAATGACACAATGAAATAAGCAGAAACATTTACATGTTGGGTTTTATGCATATCTTTAGTTGGAAATTAGTAAATTTTTCTTTAATGTAGCTGAGAAGATTGGCAAGGGGCTAAATTAAGTTTAAAAAATGACCATTTGCTATCGACTGTATATCAAAATATACTAAAGCTATGATGTTCATAATCTGGGATCTGATAGATCAAGGCTTAGGCAACATTTGAAAAGTTAACGTCAAAATCGTCTGACATTTGTTTCCGGTCGTACCGGAAGGTCAAAGTTTTGATTTGGTTTTTTTCTTCAAAATTCCTTTTCTGGGCCAAAATCCCATTGACTTAACACACACCAGACACTCGTGGTTCTGGGGCCCATTGTTTACAAACCGCAGAGACTGAGATCGTTATCTACTGGAGAACAGCTGGCGGTCTTCACGGGGACGTTTGCGGTTTCACAGGCTAAAGCTCTTGCAGGATAAAATATATTTTATAGATGTGTGGTTGGGCGTTTAAGCCAATAACGGATGCGCTACAATATTTCTAAAACCATAGATCGTATTAACTTAATACTGCAGTGTCATTTTTGTACGAATGGAAAGGGCTGTTGAAAAAGCCAATACCGAAAAGCTATTTCTTTGAAATGAGTAAGGCAACTTACTGTTGAAAACAGACGAGACAAATGAAAAGAAATAAACAAATAAATAAATCCATTACTGTACATTTATATGATGTTTCGTTTTATTTATTTATTTATTAAATAACAAATGAAACTAGAATTTGTAGACCTTGTGTTTTTTTAAAAGGAATATAATGAATGCATAAAATTACAGAATTTACATATAAATTATACAGGTGAGCACAATATAAAATTTGTTCACAATTAATGTGTAATTTCAAACATTTGTTTGAAGTAAATTGTTAGTGTTCACTAAGATAGGAGAGCAGCCGTATAAAATGCAGAGAGGTATTACATGCCTTATTTACAAAACTAAGTAGTTTCTTTGTAAAAGTTGTTGTGAATCACAACATCATCTGAAAACATACATTTGGAAGGTCAATTATTAAAATAATTTCACATTATTCTGAATGTGGACGGCCGCCTGGACGATGAAGGGACGGATATTGGTAATGGTATTTATTACAGCTATTGTGCAGCAGCTTGCCTAGTCTTGGTTCCAAGACCTTGTTTCAAGTTAAAGTTTTGGATCCTGCCTAGACGAATCAAACTTAAACTTGAAACAGCGCCCTCTATGTTTGATTCATGACATAAGTGTATGATGGTTTTATGGACGTGAAAACACCAAGGTCTTGGAACCAAGATTACAGCTTGCCCAAATGAAAGATATAAGTGAATTCCGACATCACAATGTAGAACTATGTTTAATTGCTGTTCAAATGTTGTAAGCATTTCAACTTGCGTGAATTAGTTGTAGAAAATTTGCTTATAAATACTGCAGAACTAACACAGATGGTTCAATATTGGCAACATGAACATAAGATATTCCTAAATTATATGAAACATGCATCATTTCTGCCTGAACGAGTTGAAAACTGTACAGCAGCAATGCAACTAGTTTATCTTTGCCCAGATGACTACGACTACACAGAGGATGTCATTCCCTAAAGTTAACAAAAATCACTGACAATCATTCCATTCA
The DNA here is from genome assembly GCA_029582265.1 of Zoroaster sp. YZ-2022. Lineage (NCBI taxonomy): Eukaryota > Metazoa > Echinodermata > Asteroidea > Forcipulatida > Zoroasteridae > Zoroaster > Zoroaster sp. YZ-2022. The sequence goes on along the minus strand of CM055829.1, from coordinate 24,347,742 downwards.
AACATGACCATACAAACTTGGATAAACTGTCTACAATTTTAGTATGAAGACAAGGCGAATCCTACAAAGTACCAGGCACCTTACAAATAGAGGAAGGTGGTATCAATTAACACAATTTCAATGATACAAGTCATGACAAGTTGCAATTAACTATCTCTGCTGGAACTCATCACACGTTACAGCGCCTTCTAGCGATATGTTTTAAGTGTTACTTATTGCGTGCAAGTACTCATTTGACGAATCTTAAGTCACATTTTAACAATGATCCCAATTGATGAGGACATCAATTACCGTCACTTCCGAACACCTTGAGTTTGTTCACAAACTCTGAATTTCTAGTTATTATTATTATTATTATTATTGTTATTATATTTTAAAATAAGAACCAGAAATTCTCCAAAACAAAAATTAAATTGACAGTGTTACATGAGTAGGCCTATACGTGGGAAAAACATTTAGCTAAATCACAGTATGAATCCACAACAATATGGAGTCTAGGGCCTTTCTAAGGGCTCAGGAAGCCTTTGTGTTGTAGATGCTCTGTGATGCAGTCTAATGCATATTTGTAAAACAAATGTGGAGAATTATAAAGTGTTATTATCTTGGTCAGGTTTTTTTTTATTATGAACGGTTGAAAATCAACACTGCTTGTCCTTGGTAACTTGGCTCGCTCGTAGCATTTTGGCAGTATCATATGATTAATATCAACAATTTAATGGATTGGTTTATTACTGGCATAGTCATCAAGCAAGACAAGCGCTCCAGGAAGCTTCATTACTAGAATTAAAAATGAATCATTTGCATAGTGTACTGCTGGTGATGTGAAAACTATTGTGGCTACAATAAGGAAATGGTTTCTCATGTAGACGTATACAGTATGCTATATATTGGTATAAGGCTTAATGTAGCTGAGAAGATTGGCAAGGGGCTAAATTAATTATTATTCAGTCCAATGGTGGCGGAATGATTTTGAAAGAGTGGGGGAAAATCCAAACCAGCGAGCCCGCCAGCGAAGCAAGCTCACGGAGTGGGGTCTGGCCTGCTTTTACATTCTGAGGAAGCTCATCAGTGTGAGCATTAATTTTGTGTGAGCTATTTGTAAAATGTGATTTTATTGAGTCTATTTTGGAAAATAACTTTTTGATGATGATTATTATTTTTTTTAAATAAGGACCAGAATGTTGAATTGACAGTGTTACATAAGCATACGTGGGAAAAACATTTCGCTAAAATCCTTCGTAAAAATTGGGGAATAGAAACGGGTGAGAGCACAGCATGAATCCACAAAGGCATGGGGTCTGGGGCCCCCATCAAGGGCACATGAAGCTTTATTGTTCTAGGTCTGTGTACAGTATCGCCCGGTAAAGGTCACGCAGAGAGCGTTATTACACATGTACCATTCATAAGTGCCCCCTGAATTTGTTGTCAAAATATCTACATTTATTTATTTAAAAATTTTTTTAGCGAAGAACGGAACCGTAGGTCTTTCTGACCCTATTAAAACCTGGCTGTGCACCCGAGCCTAATCCTGCAGTCCTAACTTCCTATACACGTGCCATCACCAATATCTTATTTTAAATTCGAATGTAATCTTTATGGCAGCTTGTATGTTGCTTATCCGCTCTGTGCAAGAACTGTTGATAGTGCCCTTTATGGGTTATTATTAAAGGTGTACACTCCCTTTAAGCAAATGCTCCAATTATTACAAATGACCAATACAGACGTCACTTGATTATACCGAGAGTGCCCTCTGTTGATTCGGTATTTTGCTTATTTTGACTTGAGGAAAGAAACACAGATGCTTTAAAAATACATATTTCTCAAAATATTCATTAAGCATGGTTTTAAAGTAAATAATATGTGCCAAAATTAATTTAAGGTCTGTCCGGTCAGAAATTAATTTGGGAACTTATTGATTGTTAAATTAAGATTCTGAAAATTAACTTGTGAAATATTTCACTTCAAAGTAGGCTATTTGTTTTTCTAGAATTATTTTGGAAATTGTCGCCTTTCCGGTAAAATAAAGAAAAGAACGGGCGACACATTTTTCATGCTGTTGGAACGCATTATAATGTGAAGACGTTGATAAGCCTATGTGCAAATTTCATTTGAATAATATCTGGACCACATCAAGACAAGTCAATTTCAAATTATTTATTTTCTTGTCTGAAAAGGAATATAAATATTCTAATAAAAAACAACGGAATTATTGCTTGTAAAATAGCGAAAAACACAGGCGATACATTTTAAATATCAAATGCATTGTACACTTAATTACACTTTTGTAATTTCATATACTTTAGAAATGCATACTTGTTTGGCAGCGACCGTGGTGCTTGTGTTCTTGAGCAAGACACGTAGGCCTAATTATTGTAGGGACCTCGGAGGTCAAAGATGTTAATTGTGTTTGATTAAGCTCGTTGCGCTATACACTTTGGTCAGCATGGGCTGCATGCATTTATACTCCCCAGGGAGTTGAGATGGTTCTAGGAATGAGTTGATGATGGTATTAATCTTCCCTAGAAATAATTTTGTCTGAGTTGCTGTCATTTTAAGCCTTATACCAATATATAGCATACTGTATACGTCTACATGAGAAACCATTTCCTTATTGTAGCCACAATAGTTTTCACATCACCAGCAGTACACTATGCAAATGATTCATTTTTAATTCTAGTAATGAAGCTTCCTGGAGCGCTTGTCGTGCTTGATGACTATGCCAGTAATAAACCAATCCATTAAATTGTTGATATTAATCATATGATACTGCCAAAATGCTACGAGCGAGCCAAGTTACCAAGGACAAGCAGTGTTGATTTTCAACCGTTCATAATATAAAAAAACCTGACCAAGATAATAATACTTTATAATTCTCCACATTTGTTTTACAAATATGCATTAGACTATTAGAATAAATAAATAAATAAAACGAAACATCATATAAATGTACAGTAATGGATTTATTTATTTGTTTATTTCTTTTCATTTGTCTCGTCTGTTTTCAAAAGTAAGTTGCCTTACTCATTTCAAAGAAATAGCTTTTCGGTATTGGTTTTTTCAACAGCCCTTTCCATTCGTACAAAAATGACACTGCAGTATTAAAGCAGGACGTCAACGGAATATATTACAGTGTTTTGATGCTGTTAGGCTTACAAGAAGTGTGTAATGATTACTTCTATATGATTAAAATTCAAATAAAGTAATTTCTTAATGTAAAAAAAAAAATCATTTTGATCAGCATTTCACTATCTAGAAAAGTCGTGTTTCAAAAAGCCCGAACTCATGAATAATTCATATCGTAGTTGTGACGTACAATCAAGGACTGGCATTCGCTGCTTATGCCCACATGTCATGAGTGTTCCCCAGCAAAGTGCATTAAAAAGCGACGTGTACGAAACGAAAGCAAGCCTGAGATAAAAATGTCGGATAATAGCGGATCCTGGGAGGATCACAGCATTGATGAGGAGGAAGTATTTCCTTCGAGTACTTCGGATGAAAGTGACATCGATTCTAGCGATGAGGGGAGCTCTCCCGACGAGCAAGAGGGGGACGAAAGCGGTGAGGATGTTGAGGTTCGTGGTGCTGAACCGTACCGGTTTGAGCCACTTGCGGCAGTGGCAGGACAGCAGCGCGGGGCCGGGGTTCAGCAAGCTGGAGAAGACGGCGATGAACGAGGACTCGGCCGACGAACTCCCAGTCGTACTCACTTGCCTTCTCTCGATATTTGACGCTTTCAAAGTTGGACCAGAGCCTTGCTTCAAACGATATTTGGTATCCAAACCAAAACTTTCTTTCACTTGACTGGAAGAATCTCTACAGTCGCCCGTAAAATGGGCTGAACAAATCAACGACCATTTTGTCAACGTGAAATCCTTTCGTGTATTGTTCACGAACTTCACCCACTCCTTGGAAGCCGCCGGATTCGCGGAAATCGGAAAAAAACTAACCTCTGGATTCTTGGTGGCACTTCTTGTACATCCACCAACAGCACATGTGCTAGGCATTATGCCGTCTTACACAAAATCGTCAAAACGGGGAAAAAAATCATGTGTATCAGCTTCGAGCAAGTAAAATCCCCATTGCCAAACACAAAGACAAAAACGGCTTCCTTTATTTATGCCCCAGATAGTACGTCACACTTACGCTGGTTTACGTGGCCGCTGGTATTTCACCGTTCATTTCGTATTGTATTTCTATGGGCCTTTGCTGGGAACCATGAAAGCGCGCAGCCAACGGCGAGAAAAACCACTGCTCAGAAATCTAAGAAGGGGGGCTATTTTTTACAATCAAAATTAAACAAAATAACGGGGAATAAAACCATCGTACTGATAATGAAATAATAACTAAACACAACATAAACAAGACTCAGGAGACGATTTAGTGTACGAGCTCTCGTTGAAGTCCATCTTTAAGTTAATACGATCTATGGTTTTAGAAATATTGTAGCGCATCCGTTATTGGCTTAAACGCCCAACCACACATCTATAAAATATATTTTATCCTGCAAGAGCTTTAGCCTGTGAAACCGCAAACGTCCCCGTGAAGACCGCCAGCTGTTTTCCAGTAGATAACGATCTCAGTCTCTGCGGTTTGTAAACAATGGGCCCCAGAACCACGAGTGTCTGGTGTGTGTTAAGTCAATGGGATTTTGGCCCAGAAAAGGAATTTTGAAGAAAAAAAAAATCAAAACTTTGACCTTCCGGTACGACCGGAAGCAAATGTCAGACGATTTTGACGTTAACTTTTCAAATGTTGCCTAAGCCTTGATCTATCAGATCCCAGATTATGAACATCATAGCTTTAGTATATTTTGATATACAGTCGATAGCAAATGGTCATTTTTAAAACTTAAATGGCTTGTAATTTGATACCTGATGACGTGATCATGACGTAACTAGATTCATCTACATGATAAGGTCTTTATATGTGTGAAGTTTCAAGGTTGTGTGAAATTGTTAACTTGCACTTTCGATGTAGAGAAGAGTTAAGGAGAAGAAGTAAAAAAAAACAAAAAACGGAACAATAACAATAGTTGTTCGGCTGAAAAGCCGAACACCTAATAATAATAATAATAATTTAGCCCCTTGCCAATCTTCTCAGCTACATTAAGCCTTATACCAATATATAGCATACTGTATACGTCTACATGAGAAACCATTTCCTTATTGTAGCCACAATAGTTTTCACATCACCAGCAGTACACTATGCAAATGATTCATTTTTAATTCCAGTAATGAAGCTTCCTGGAGCGCTTGTCTTGCTTGATGACTATGCCAGTAATAAACCAATCCATTAAATTGTTGATATTAATCATATGATACTGCCAAAATGCTACGAGCGAGCCAAGTTACCAAGGACAAGCAGTGTTGATTTTCAACCGTTCATAATAAACAAAAACCTGACCAAGATAATAATACTTTATAATTCTCCACATTTGTTTTACAAATATGCATTAGACTGCATCACAGAGCATCTACAACACAAAGGCTTCCTGAGCCCGTAGAAAGGCCCTAGACTCCATATTGTTGTGGATTCATACTGTGATTTAGCTAAATGTTTTTCCCACGTATAGGCCTACTCATGTAACACTGTCAATTTAATTTTTGTTTTGGAGAATTTCTGGTTCTTATTTTAAAATATAATAATAATAATAATAATAATAATAATAATAATAATAATAATAATAATAATAACTAGATATAAGTTTTTGTCACAACAAAAACAAGGTGTTCGGTTGAAGTTAAAATGGTTACGTCATCAATTCGAAGTGTTGGAGAAGTCAAATGTTAACGTCTGTTGAAGTTCTCGCGAGAAGTTTATTTGAATACAATACAATACTGAATTTAGAAATTATTTTAATATTAAAATTTGACTTCCGGTTTGGACAGTAAGTAAGGTCAAATTGGGGTCACCTTTGTGTAAATACTTTTGACAATTAACAATCTGTACAATGGTACAAAAATGTCAATTTACCTCCTGTGGTTGTTGAGATATGATTTTTTTTAAATATTAAACTTTCACTTCCGGTTTGGACAGGAAGTAAGGTCAAATTGGGGTATAAATATTTTTTGACAATTAACGATCTGTATAATGGTACAAAATTTGTGAATTTACCTCTTGTGGTTGTTGAGATATGATTTTTTGAAAATATTAAACTTTGACTTCCGGTTTGGACAGGAAGTAAGGTCAAATTGAGGTCACCTTTGTGTAAATATTTTTCGACAATTAACAATCTGTATAATGGTACAAAAATTGTGAATTTACCTCTTGTGGTTGTTGAGATATGATTTTGTTTAAATATTAAACTTTGACTTCCGGTTTGGACAGGAAGTAAGGTCAAATTGGGGTCACCTTTTTGTAAATATTTTTCGACAATTAACGATCTGTACAATGGTACAAGAATTGTGAATTTACCTCTTGTGGTTGTTGAGATATGATTTTTTTAAATGTTAAACTTTGACTTCCGGTTTGGACAGGAAGTAAGGTCAAATTGGGGTCACCTTTGTGTAAATATTTTTCGACAATTAACAATCTGTATAATGGTACAAAAATTGTGAATTTACCTCTTGTGGTTGTTGAGATACGATTTTGTTTAATATTAAACTTTGACTTCCGGTTTGGACAGGAAGTAAGGTCAAATTGGGGTCACCTTTTTGTAAATATTTTTGGACAATTAACGATCTGTACAATGGTACAAAAATTGTGAATTTACCTCTTGTGGTTGTTGAGATATGATTTTTTAAATGTTAAACTTTGACTTCCGGTTTGGACAGGAAGTAAGGTCAAATTGGGGTCATGTTTTTGTAAATATTTTTCGACAATTAACAATCTATACAATAGTCCAAAAAATGTCCATTTACCTGTTGTGGTTGTTGAGATATGATTTTTTTAAATATTAAACTTTGACTTCCGGTTTGGACAGGAAGTAAGGTCAAATCGGGGTCACTCACAACTCGAGTTTCATCTACTTGTTAAGTTCTAAGTACATGCCAAGTTTCAAGTTCATGTGAAGTTTGCAAGTATGTTTTTGTTTGCGGACAAGACGGGGGAGAAGAAGAAGAAGTAAAAAATAAAAAAAATATAAAAAAAACGAACAAAAACAATAGGTGTTTCGGGTACATACCCGAACACCTAATAATAATAATAACAACAACATCCAGACAGATCATGTTATAGAACATAGACGGCTGGATGTTGTTGTCTTGGATAAGCATGAGAAGATGTGTCATCTTATCGATATAGCTGTACCGGGTGATAGTAGAGTAGCATCGAAGGAGAATGAGAAGGTACAGAAATGTCAGGATTTAGCGAGAGAACTCCGCAAGCTGTGGCAATTTAAGGTGAAGGTTATTCCCTTGGTAGTGGGAGCACTGGGTACAATCCCGAAGGCGTTGGAGAAACATCTCAAGGAGATAGGAGCATCTGTTAGAGTTGAATTACTACAGAAGGCGGCATTCTTAGGGACAGCAAGGATTCTGCGAAAGACACTCGAGATCTAAGGCTACGGGACGTAGCTTGAGTTGAGGTGTAACCGGCAGAAAGGAAAATAAGATCTTTCTTTTCATGCTGTGCTAACGCGAAGAAATAATAATAATAATAATCATTTTGTGGTTAAGATCAAGAAATCATTTTCCAAAATGGACTCTAGAAAATAACAGCCGTGAGCTCGCTTCGCTCGCTGGCTTGAATTTCCCCCTCCCCAACCATTTCATTCCGCCGTCATTACTTGCAGCCTAAGTCGCTCTTTATTACGCAATATGAGAGTTTTAAATTTTTTTAAAAAATATTCTGGATAATGATGCTCAGCAGTGCTTTCTGAGCGCTTTCTGACGACTTTTTTTTAAAACGTTTTCTGGGGTCGCAAGAAAAACTGTAGCATACTCCTCAGGATTCAGGGTAGGCCTACTTAATTTATCTGTGGCATGATTTCTGTATGGGCCATCAAAATAGTGTGGGGTGGGGGAAACTACTGATATACTTTCGTCCCCCCCCCACACACACACACTCTACTTCTCAGTAGTCAGGATAGGATAACATAGGTCTATTTAATTAATTTATGGGTCACCAAAACTGGGGGGGGGGGGGTGGCTGGGACATTTGATATACCCCACCCTTACATTTCTAGGCGGGTTGCCCAACATTAACACCACTCCTGCTAGAAATTTTAAAACCGTCGTTTTTGCAGCGTATGCATAACTGGCAATACAATAGTAACTCAGCACAGTGACGTTCAGTAGTGAAGATTGTTTTCCCCCTTTTTTCAAAATATTTCTGAGAACTTCTGACTATATCATTTGCTCATGATGCTTTGGAGTAAAACCTGCTTCGGACCAAGTATGCTAACGTGTGATAATCATTCGGCTATTTCGGTAATTATCAATTGTTTACCCTGCCTTAACCCCCTACCACACTCACTCAAAAAAATTAAAAAAACTAGAGATTGGTGTTTGTATTGACAAACACTAGGTGTTTTGGGGTCAACTTTGTTTAAATATTTTTTGACAATTAACGATATGTACAATGGTGCAAAGATTGTGAATTTACCTCTTGTGGATGATTTGTTTTTAAATATTAAACTTTGACTTCCGGTTTGGACAGGAAGTAAAGGTCAAATTGGGGTCACTTTTTTGTAACTATTTTTTGACAATTAACGATCTGTACAATGGTGCAAAAATTGTGAAATTACCTCTTGTGGTTGTTAAGATATGATTTTTAAATATTAAACTTTGACTTCCGGTTTGGACAGGAAGTAAAGGTCAAATTGGGGTCACTTTTTTGTAACTATTTTTTGACAATTAACAATCTGTACAATGGTACAAAAACTGTGAATTTACCTCTTGTGGTTGTTGAAATATGATTTTTTAATTATTAAACTTTGATTTATCGTAATTCGATATCTGATGAGCTAACAATGACGTCACAAATTATGTTTCATCTACGTGTTAAGTTCTAAGTATATGCCAAGTTTCAAGTTCATCTGAAGTTTGCAAGTATGTGTTTTTTGTAAACAATCGATCGTCTGAAGGAGAAAAATATTTACACAAAGGTGACCCCAATTTGACTTTCACTTCCTGTCCAAACTAATGTTAAACTCAAACAATTTCCTCATCAGTAATATCACATATTTCACACTCTTTTATTTTCATAAAAATACAATTTCTTTCTGAGTAAATCAGGAAATATAACCGTAGAACTCGCTAAAGTGGACGATGGTTTTGGATTGTAAAATATTTCAGTATGTTTCTGCCGATAGAGGGCGACAAACAATATTACCGTTCCGCCGGACTGTTTTCTATGCCCCGCCCACTCGATTGAGTATTGCGGACGTAGTGGAAATAACAGATTCTGGATTGCGCGTAAATTTTCACGAAAAGTGTTTCTTTTTTTTACAAAAATGTCGTGTTTTCAGTAAAAATAAATATCAAACTCAAACATATCCTCGTCTCTAATGTCACACTCTTTACACTCGTGATAAACTACATATTTTTCCCCGACTAAATCAGGAAATTTATTGATTTTTCAGATCCCTTGATATGATTTTTTTAAATTATTAAACATTGATTTATCGTAATTCGATGTCTGATGACCTAATCATGACGTCACAAATTATGTTTCATCTACGTGTTAAGTTCTAAGTATATGCCAAGTTTGAAGTTCATCTGAAGTTTGCAAGTATGCGGAAGAAGAAGAAGAAGAAGAAGAAGAAGAAGAAGAAGAAGAAGAAGAAGAAGAAGAAGAAGAAGAAGAAGAAGAAGAAGAAGAAGAAGAAGAAGAAGAAGAAGAAGAAGAAGAAGAAGAAGAAGAAGAAGAAGAAGAAGAAGAAGAAGAAGAAGAAGAAGAAGAAGAAGAAGAAGAAGAAGAGGTGTTTCGAGCACAAACCCAAACACCTAAAATAAAAACGAACAAAAACAATAGGTGTTTCGGGCACATGCCCGAACACCTAATGAAAATAAATATTTTTAAATAAAAACAGCGGTCACACATCAATGTTGTGTTCACTTTCTTCGTTGCTGAATTGCCGGTGCGGTGCGGACCCTTCGTTAGTTTCCGCCACTGGCATCAGACGCGGAGAGTGAGGTGTGGGTCTCCCCGGCGGCTCACTGCGGTCTCGCCACGCTGCCCGCCAACCGTAGATTACACGGCTTTACTGCAGAAGGCGCAGCCAAGAATGAAGAAATAGCCCCCATAGATGATAAACTGATGAGAGAAATGCAAGGAGAATAAGTTGGGTTGTTAAATTTGGAAATCAGAATTGACAAGAGCTCAATTCTGGACAAGAATATCGATAGTACAGTTCAATAATGCGAAATTACATCATGATGGGTAACAGAAGGTGGAAAAACAAACGAAAAGAACATGATACTCTCTCAAACCTTTCATTTTTGAAGGGACAAGGCCATTTTACCTGAGTAAAGGGCACTTGCATTAGAATATCATTAGAATGTCTATGGGAACATTTATAAGGGGGGCAATGGAGACATGGCCTCCGCGAAATTTCCAGGCCTGATAGATGATAATTTTGAGATTATAATTTTGTTTTGACTTATCACAAGAACTTTGCAGTGCGGTATCACATTATTGCTCTGGCCTATACAGTGTTGTGGTGACGGCCATTTCCCCCTTTTACAAGGGTTATGGGGACTTCTGACAGTCCTCCACAACGTTTTTGGTCCTCATACCATCGAAGTAGTGTGTTGCAACCATAACGCAGAAACAAGTGTGTGTGTTCGGTGAATTTTTGACAAAACATTGGAAATGTCACTTCTTTATGATCCATCCAATGCCATAACTTTTGTATGCCATAACTATGATAATTGTTTTCCATCTCACTTGTGTGTCCGCGGGGGTATTCAGTGTGCGAGAGTCCACCACTACGAAAGTCAATAACGACTCAAGCACCACAGCGACGAACATGTTTAGACCAAACACAAGAGCATATCGCTCAACAGCAAGGAACTTGGCAATCTGATATCTGTGAAATTAAAAATTAAAGTTGATTAAAAATAACAATATTATCTATTCTTCATGTTTATAAAAACATCACAAATTTCATAAAGATTATTGCATTTATTAGCATGATCTGTAAATACATAAATTATGTTGCTGTCAGTATTACTGAAACTTGGAAGGGCTTTATAAGGGGATATAGGTATTCCCTTGGCCCTGAATAATAAATGACCTTGTACATTCTATTTTGGTAAAATGTCTTTATGCTCATGTTTTGCAAGGCACGAGAAAATGCAAATTCAGCCTGTGAAGGTTTCAGCTGATCCCGTCCACAAATTTCTGAGAAAATGAGTTACAAATTATCACAGTACTCAACAGAAGGCAGCATTTTCAATTTTGAGAGCACATCATTAATGAGAGCACATCATTAAGCATTATGCATTTTAGTTCGCTCATATTGAGTCCAAACTCACAAACTGGTACTACCAATGGTGCCTTTATTTGTAAGGCATGTTGTCATTTGTTAAATGATAATAATTTAGTTCACCCTGCATGAATAAAACATGTTTTGCTTAATTATGAATGGACTATACATGAGTATTTATGAGTTAGTGCATGATTGGTCAATAGCATCAATCTTGATAAGAAGGGACAGCGAAAGTGGGTATCTTTACGTTGCTATGGTTGTCACCAACTGATAAGAAGACCGGAAAACTATGAAGAAGACATAACAAAGCCAAATATTACTGGTCACTCCCATGACGACGAGAAGAGCAGCTTCTAAGAGCGAGACCACACCTAGAAACAGCTCTCCAAAGAGACGCCAGTCAATATGCACAAACATGATGAGGAAGGCAGCAAGGGCCCCTAGAGAAGAACATCAAGAATAATTGTTAGATTGTTGATTTGCTTAACGCTACAATAGTGTGCACAAACTTTTGGAACACCCCCAACATCCTCCATACTAAACCAACAGTCAGTAATGGGAAAAAAATACATCATAAATGAGGAAAGTTTGAAGGAAAAAAAATTAAGATTAATATTTAATTGAGATTATGAGTTTACACATTTTTTTCAAAATTGCAGCACGTTTGGTCTGTTTAAGAAGAATAAAATTACCGGTGAGCGTGGCTACAGCTTCCACTGCTCCATTATACAGGGCAGTACTCAAGTTGCTATTTTCCGGTTTCTTAAAAATTATCTCCCATAAGTTCTGGATGTAGTTCCCAACCTGGAAGTCCCCACACGTGGCAAATGCCCACCATAGGGACCACTTCAACAAGTGGAAATCCCCATAACAAATCTTGAAATCACTCCACATCGGGGTGAAGTTTGCCCGGCAGCAGTCCATGAAAGTCTGACAAGTGGTGGAGAATTGCTGGTACCAGGTCTCCTCTGGAACATTCTGAGAATGGTTGGGAACGCTGGGCGGGACGGCTTCGCCTTCCACTCCGGGTGTCGGAGTGTAGTTTCTCGGTGATTGTCCACTTGAGTCAACTATTTGGCTATCTTCAGAAGATAGTGTGTCTTCGTTAGATCTGCCCCCATCCTTGATTTCTCGGTGGAAATAAAGAATTTGTCTGACATTTGGAAGAGCCAGGGCAACGAACAGCGAGCAGAAGGCGCTCACTATGGATATGACATTGAGTCCGTAGTACGAAGTCGCCTTGAGCGAGATGAGCAGTTGCCCAAGGGTGCCGGAGATGAATTTCCCCGTGAGGATCGCGGATCTTGTGTAGCTAGACACCTGCTGGAATTGTTCAGTTGGCACGGCGGCAAAGATGTAGGCATAGTACGCAATTTCTGTGGCACTGGCTAGGCCATATAAGAACTATAATGTACAAACAAAGAGTGATACATTTGTAAAAAGTTAAACCTGTTTCTAAATTTTCTCTTTATCAGTTTAGTTAATTTTTCTTTAATGATACTTAAATACAATTTTGATACTTCTTGGTCGGTTGCTTAAATCATACCTAAAACAACAAATTGTTGTCCATCCAAATGATTTGGTCAATTTATTACCAATGTGTTTAAGCTACTAAATACTATTTGTAATTTAGAAAAATAAAACCCATGGTGGTATCACACATCACTTGAAGTATTATTTGTCTAAGGTACTGTCAATTTATTAAAATTAGTACAACAATTTCTCAATTGAATTTTGTTTTCCTCCGGATGAAGCCAACAGTTCAACATTACAATGAATATGAAAAATATGATAGCATCTTCATTATTTTCTCACTAACGAGAGAGTGTAACAAGCTGAAACATGTTGGTTGTCTAATGTATATACCCTGATTCAAAGAAAGCAATGATACTTTTAGAAGTAGTTTTTGCCAACATTAACAATAGTGCATAATCAAATGACTTTAATCTAACTAATCTCGGTTAATCCAACCTCCCGGTTGGACACAAAGTCAAATCTATAAAATATATAAAATCATTGGTTTTTATTCAATCAATCTGTTTCATAGGCCTATTACTAACAAATCATAAATTATTTTCCAAAATTACAGATTCTGAATGATGATTAGTCCACAAACATAATTTTAAAGATACCGGAGTATTTTTTTTCTAAATTTCAGTCATATACAAACCTGCATGAGTATCATCTGAGGTACCCCTTCGCCCCATAGCAGTATGACCCAGGTCCCAATGAATGCCAGACCCTCGCACACGACAACCGGCTTGTACCTCAGGATATCCGTGAAGAGGATCACCGGCACAAGGAATACCATGTAAGAATAGGTCCAGTACGGGTAGACTACACTGGATAGGTCCCTCTCGCTGATGTTCTTCACATCGATGAGGTACGGAGTAAGCAAGGGCTCTGAGGGGCGCATCGCCTTAAAGAACCCGTAGAGACAGACCAGGACAGTCGCTAGAATCCACCGGTAGGGGTGGTCGTACGTGTACCATACAAATGCCGAAGTATGGCATCGCTGTGTACATGACAAGTATAGTGTGGTTAATTCAATGCAATTAGTGTGGAAAAGGAAGTGTCTAAGGGCAGAAGGTGTTGTTGTCCACAAAGACTTTCCTGTCCCCCTTATGGGTATCCTGAATGAGATAACATGGCCCCAATGTGGATTGTATAGAATAGAATTTAAAGGCAAATTCAAAACAACATAGATGGTTGGACTCTACACATTTTGCCAATTCTGTGGTAAATTTGGGAGGGGACCACTGCTATCCTCAAACAAAATGGAAACAAATCAAATTTTGTGCACTTCATGAGTCATCTATAAATTGTTATTTTAATAATTATTAGTAATGTGAGGATATGTATTTTTATAATAATAATAATAATAATGTATAGATTTATATAGCGCACGTATCCACCAACTAAGTGGCGCTCAAGGCGCATTATATTATTATCCCTGCTCATAAGGCTCATAAGGCTCATAAATCATTCCTGAAACCATCTCAGGTCCCTGGGGAGTATACAGCTCAATTGCTGCCATTTCTCGCGCATATAGAGCAAACCATCTCTGCCTTCACAGGTACCCATTTAACCCCTGGGTGGAGAGAAGCAATTATGGTTAAGTGTCTTGCTCAAGGACACAGGTGTCACGGCCGGGGCTCGAACCCACACTCTGCTGCTGGCAACACCAGAACTTGAGTTCAGTGCGCTAGACCGCACGACAATCCACTTTACGTGCATTATACAACACACGGGACCTACGGCTTTACGTCCCATCCGAAGGACGAAGCAATTATGGTTAAGTACCTTGCTCAAGGACACAAGTGTCACGACCGGGGCTCGAACCCACACCAGATAGTTCATTTAACCCTTATCAAACTATGCAGAACCTTGTTACATACCAATTTCATACGTACACTGAAAGAATATAGAACCCCGATGACATCATCATCGGCAAAATTGTAGATGCATGGCTTTTTGTAGTGAGGGTTGCAACCCCATAAGGGACCTTCTATCTCGTAATAATTTCTATACACATCTATCACCATATCAATATAGTCTGAAGCCGTTTTTGTTTATTGTTGACAAACATTTAAAGCGCACAGATACATTAGTTCAGTTTCGTGGTTCGGTCGGTCTCTTGCAAACTTGCCAGTAGCACCAGAGGTCATTCTTCTCGGTAAGAGACTATTTTTACCTATTTTCTTGGTTGAATATTGATCTACAAATACTATGTTATTTTCGCTTAGTTATAACAATTATCAGCGGTCATGTAGGTGGGTCATTGTGAGCATTTGGTTTGCGGGAAATGTTAGAAAAGCAGAGTTTATCCACGACATTTTGCGTTCTATTTTTTGATCAGCCATTTTTACCTATTGTGTACAGCATATATATATACCGTCGTGTTGTATGCCTCGTATGTGCGTATGCGGGAATTGTATTACATGTAGTCTCTATCGATCTTATGCGTGTATGCGGGAATTGTATTACATGCAGTCTCATGTGTGTGTATGTATAGTTACGCGCGTTGAATGCATGGCGCAATACGGTACTGTTGGTCTTGGCTTCTATCAAAGAACCAAAAACGTAATGCTCGAAGTGTTTAATCCCCAGTAACTTTACTAGGTTATAAAATATAAATTGCTTATAGAGGAATATATCTCATATCCCTAGGTCACTCGGTCATTGCACTTATGAAGTTGGGCTACATTCCATAGTTAAGGCAAAGCTGACCCGGAAATAAACAGATGCTGGGTGAGTCATTTTCATTTGGTACTCTCGTACGATTGACTGCGCATGTATTTTTCAATAGTTTCTATATCGATTAGTAAACATTAAGTAAGATTAATTGCGGTGACACCATGTGGAATCTAAATTGAGTAGTAATTAGTTCTGAAAAGAACTGGAGGTACAACTCGACGTTTCGATCAGTATGCTCTGATCGTCCTCAGGAGAATGTCGGACTCTGGAAAAAGCTGCTGCTTAAGTAGACTGCTGGATGATCATCCCATGAATGGATGCTGGAGGATTAGTTCGTTGAGGCGCGCAGGCGGGAACTGTAGAGACTAGGATCCTAGGGGTTGGGGGAGAGGAGTGTGTGCTCACTGAACTGAATCAGTTGTTAACAAGCACAGGGGGATGGAGGGTGGTTGACTTAGGATATAGGAGATCCCTCAGTCTGGGGTGGGTTATGGACTTTGGATATAGAAGATCCTTCAGTCCGTAGTAGTGGTCGCCAAATGTCGCTGATGTAGAAGCCGATGTCCTGTGGCACAGTGTCATGTTTGACGATCTCGATTGCCTCTCTGGTGCGTCTGGAGTGCCATGTGTCGATGGGTGTGATGAGTTGGGCTGCCTGCCAGTCGATTTGGTGGTCCTTGATGTGTGAGTGCTTGACGATGGCGGACTTCTCGAACTCTCCTCTGCGGCCGTGTGCTCGGTGTTCCTTCAATCAACCTTCAATCAACCACCCTCCATCCCCCTGTGCTTGTTAACAACTGATTCAGTTCAGTGAGCACACACTCCTCTCCCCCAACCCCTAGGATCCTAGTCTCTACAGTTCCCGCCTGCGCGCCTCAACGAACTAATCCTCCAGCATCCATTCATGGGATGATCCTCCAGCAGCCTACTTAAGCAGCAGCTTTTTCCAGAGTCCGGCATTCTCCTGACGATCAGAGCATACTGATCGAAACGTCAAGTTGTACCTCCAGTTCTTTTCAGAACTAATTACTACTCAATTGAGATTCCACATGGTGTCACCGCAATTAATCTTACTTATCATCCTCACCATGCAAAGCTACAAGTTTTACCTAGTAAACATTAATGTGAGCATACTGTTTGTGTATCTTATTGCAGGGGTTTTGTTGAATTTATTTTGATTGGTGGACTCTATTGTTAACTGAATAAAAGAGACAGCCGGTTCCACTCCACTTATATTTGTGTTGGTGTGACAATTCTTCTAGTCTTCCTTATCCATGGGATCACTCCCTACCCCGTTAAGAGCTAAGGCCTCAATAAGGTTCTCCACCTCCGTGGACACACTACATTATCACTCACCAAAATTGCCCAGCATCTTCGCAAGACGTCACCCATAATTCACAAGCTGTGCAATTTATCGTCTATCTTTCAAACTCGGTTGCAATAAAAAAAAATACATTAAGTTATACAGTGCGTATCAAAAAAAGGTAATCCGAATTCAGGGCGTTAATATGCCAAGGTTATTTAGTTTGACAAATTACATGTAGTTTACCAAAGAAGAGGAACTCCTCAGCTTTCCATTGATACCTTTATTGACCCATTGCTGCCACACATGACCGAGTACATTGTTATTGAAAATGGCAAATTCAAATCGCATTTTTGCAAGTTTGGGTAATCAGTTCAAGGTAGTCTGAAATGGACCCATCACTTGACTGCCTAGTTAATTATGTAAGATTTTTAAGCTGGTGCGGTAATCGTCTGTTACGACATCCTTTTCTTCAAGTTTGGTATTTAAGAAGGGCCTGGGTTTAGGGGCAGGTAGTTGGAAAGATGGAGTGTCGTGGCCGAGCGGTCTAGCGCACCGAACTCAAGTTCTGGTGTTGCCAGCAGCAGGGTGTGGGTTCGAGTCTCGGTCGTGACACTTGTGTCCTTGAGCAAGGTACTTAACCATAATTGCTTCGTCCTTCGGATGGGACGTAAAGCCGTAGGTCCCGTGTGTTGTGTAATGCACGTAAAAGAACCCAGGATACTTATCGTGAAGGAGCTTGCCCCGGTGTTTCTGGTTTGATTTGGCTGCAAATTGCGCCACCGCGCTCTCTCATTGTGGGCGCTTTGATTATTCACATTATAATTCCTTCTTTACAAAATCCCACATCTGGTTGTTTATCTTTGTTTCAGCGCCTTGAGTACCTTATAGGTAGATACGTGCGCTATATAAGACTTCGTTATTATTATTATTATTATTACAACTAACGACTGAACAGCGAGTTTTCGTGGTTACAACATTTCACCAAATTCGCAGTTTGCAGCAAACTCGCGATGCTTTCAGGGAACGTTTCCCTGAACGGGAGCCCCCAGCAGCCAAAACCATCTGGGCGAATGTTAGAAAATATCAAGAGTATGGCACTAGACTCAACCGCAACAAGGGGAATTCTGGCAGGAGGCGCACAGGGCGATCAGAAGGGAACATTGCAGCAGTAAGGCAGCAACTTTTGGAGCATCCTAGGGACACCAGCGCAAGGCGAAATGGGCTGAGATTGCCTTCGGCGACATTCAACAGAATCACGAGATTGGACCTCCACCAGCATCCATATCGGATTCACATCCGACATCAACTTACGCCAGGAGATTTTGCTAGAAGGCTGGCGTTTGCCAGATGGTTGATAGCCCGTACCGAGAGAGATGTCAATTTTCTGCGGAATCTCGTAATCGGCGACCAAGCTGCTTTCTCCATGAACGGCAAGGTCAATACGCATAATGTTCTTGAATATGCACCAGCAAGACACCCCCCAGAATTCAATTTTGAGGTTAACATGAGTCGACAAAAGTGGACTGTTTGGTTAGGACTTTGTGGAAGTGGTCAGCTGATCGGACCGTTTTTCTTTCAAAGGAATGCCAATGGTAACACGTATCTGCAGATGCTCAATGATAACGTTTTACCGCAGCTGCAGGAACACTTTGAGCGACAGGTTCGTGGGGTCTTCAGACAGCTCTGGTGGGCCCAAGACGGCGCCCCAGCACATCGCCTTATCGCTGTCCGAGATCGTCTGAGGGAAGTCTTTGGCGAACGAGTCATCGCCGTCAACCATGAGGTGGAATGGCCACCAAGATCACCTGACCTCACACCATGTGATTATTTCCTTTGGGGACATTTGAAGAACAAGGTGTTAGCAACTCCTCCCCGTGATCTTGATGAATTGCAGGGCCGTATTCGAAATGAAGTGGATGCTTTACGCAATGATCCGGCTGTGGTGAGACGAGCAGTGCAGGACATGCTCCGTCGCTGTCAGCTTTGTATCGAAAGGGGAGGTGGACATGTTGAAGGTGTGGGTGCATAAAAGGGCAATGTTAGAAGAGATTCTTCTTGAATATTGTCCAGTCATTCCTAAAGAAAATCTGGTTTATCATACTGACTTTCACTGATTATCCTGCCTTGCACTGATTACCCAAACTTGCAAAAATGCGATTTGAATTTGTCATTTTCAATAACAATGTACTCAGTCAAGTGTGACAGCAATGGGTCAATAAAGGTATCAGTGGAAGGCTGAGGAGTTCCTCTTAATTGGTAAACCACATGTAAATTGTCAAACTAAATAACCTTGGCACATTAACCCCCTGAATTCGGATTACCTTTTTTTTTATACGCACTGTACATGATGCAAAAGAGAAAAGTGGGAGGAAATGACTCTTCCCTCAGCCAAGTTACCCAGGCCACCTCTTGGAAGTTCTTCCAGTCCTCTTGAAATCTAGAGGGTGGAAATGAACGTACGTTACAAAAAACTCAAAACAAAACAAAATGTGTAACTCGCAAAATTCAGACATCAACAAATTGCTGCACTAGTGCACTGACACCCATGGGTTGTGGGTGCTGGGCTGAACTCTTCAAAATCAAAAGGGTTCTTCAACGGCGATCGGCTACATCCTCCACAGGCACTACATACTTTAATACTGGCCATCAGCAATGTCATAATTCGTCATTATTCTAAAAATAGGAGACTATGAAGGGCAGTGGCGCACCCAGGATTTTATTGGGGGGGGGGGGGGGCACAAAATATTTTTATTTGAAATCCAATATGGGGGAGAGACATGGCTGACCCAAACCATAACCGCTGGCGCGGCTGCAGCCATGTCCCTAGTCGTGCTCGTCAGTGAACCTACGGCACATGTTAAATGCTTCCTGGTGGTTTCTAGTCATAAAAAGAAGACATTATGGCATGATTCGGACTCGTAGGGTTTTACCTTCCATATAATTTCCTCCTCTTGATGTAAAGAACTTGAGCTTGTTTCGTCTGCAAGATTTCTATAGTTAAATACTTTCATTGCGTGGACGTAAAGTTTGTGATCATTCCGGGCGGAGCTAAATTTTTCAAACACGAATTTGGCAGCAAAACCAAATCCCAATATTATCCAATCGGTGTTTGCTAAAGAGTGTCACATAATCTTTGTAAATTAAAACCCAATCCTGGGCCATTGTGTACAAACTGGAAAGGAGTTGATTATAATGCGGGCGTGTTTAAATTTTACGAGTAACCTCAACGACAGTCAACGACCTCAACAAGAGAAACGGACAACAGAAAATGAAAATAAAATTAAGTAAAGCTGCTCCTGATCAGGGTGCACCATGGCAGGGGAGAATGTGTAAAAATGCTTGTTATATATACTGGTGGCCCTTCAAGCTTACATGCACATGCATACGCAACGCCGTAAAATATAATAGTGAGTGGAATAAATGGAAAACTTTTGGAGGGGAGCTTGAGTCTCCTGAGTCCCCATCCCTTGTACCACTGCCCTATACTCCTTGCCGAACTCCTCTGCAGACAAGACTTGGGCTCAGATTTTACTCTCTTTCCTGGCTCCTTCTTTAAAAAAAAATAAAACATCAGCGGGCCCTTGGGGGGGGGCTCGAGCCCCCCAAGCCCCCCCCCCCTTGGGTGCGCCACTGATGAAGGGAAGAGCCATTTGGACTAACGTTAGCATTGTCTGTATGTCACTTTACCGATTCATATCACTTAATTAGTTAATAGCTCGGCCATTCATGCGCACCCCCAAAAAATGGTGATTTTACTTACATTTTATATTTCGTGACATATAGGCCCGAAAAATTACAAGACGATCAGCATTGTGCAGGTTTCAACGAGGACGGCCATCATGTATGAAGAGTGTTGAACAGGAAAACAACTTGCGCGCGAGCAATTTTACGACGGCTGTTTTATGTGTGCACATACTTGCTGTATTTTAGCACGCGAAGTATTCCGTTTCAGGGTTGCATGTGTTGTCGGTAGTCAGAACATTTTTTTGTGCTGAACATGTGATTTAAAATTTAAAAATAAAATATATATAATTGAAATGAAATATTAATAATAAAAATAAATAGATATTTTGTCAGATAAAACGATCATTCTGAGTGGTTTTTTTAATGTTTAAAAAAAAAAAATAATAATAATAATTTTGTTATGGATTTACAAAAATGGTGCAACCATATAATATTGTTATTATTTATAGTAATAGTATCGTAACACTATAATATTTTATATATTTAATTTTTATTTTGTTTAAAATTACTATTTAAAATTAGTATTAAACTATTGTAATTAATAATAGACTATTTATTACATTATCATTTTATTTTAATGAACATTCTCTCTTGTTTTATGTGCAATGCAAGCAGTTAAATAACCTGGTATATAATAGTTAAAAGGGGGTGAACTTACCATGCAGTACGGTTAATTAGATAAAACTGCTCGATGTTAGTTTCTTGAAAGTTTATATCGGCGATATCGCGTGGTCATATCTCTGCGCGCTAAAATACAGCAAGTATGTGCACGCATAAAACAGCCGTCGTAAAATTGTTGCGCGCGCAAGTTGTTTTCCCGTTCACCACTAGTTCATACATTCAAGATGGCCGTCCTCGTTGAAACCTGCACAATGCCGATCGTCTTGTAATTTTTTCGGGCCAAAATGTCACGAAATTTTAATGTAAGTGAAATCACCATTTTTTTATGGGCGCCTAGATAGTTAAACATGTAAGGAACGTATCTAGTCTGTCAAAATGGTTGCAAATATCGTCAATTTCAGCGCCTGGAGTTAAGAGAAAAAAAAACGCCGTTAGCCGAGGTACGACCAACGTGTGGCTAAGGATAGGCCAAGGGGGCGTGTCCGTGCCACACTGGTGGGGCAAGGCCTACTTATACTAGTAACCATCACAAACATGACAAAAACATGACAACTACAAACTTACTTACATCCTGCTGAATCTCCTTCATTCCTTTTCTTTAAAACCCTCCTATTTTCAAAACCATTCGTTTTTCAGGGTAGAATGTCGTATCTGGCCGCCACTATTTTTCATTAAATATAACCAATAATGTAATCTTACCTACCTGGTAAGGTGGAGAACATGTGGATGATGATGGACATATACTTCAAATTATTCCAGGATATTTATTTCATGAAAAATCATGCATTTTTGGTATACGATGACTTCCTCAGTCATGTCAGTCTGATCTTGTAAACTCCACAATTAGTGACCAACACAGTCATTGTACATGCGTAGTGGCAACTATAATAGGATCCTTCTATTTTCTGAAGGGGAGGATTTTTTTAGAAGGGAAATCAAGTCTAAAAACCATCATAAATGTGGATTTTAAAGATAGTTTTCGCTTTCTGTACCACCAAAAATCGATAGAATGATTTTTTAACTGGTTAGTGGTTGCAAAAAAAATCCAAAAAAGCCCTTAAAAAGTGGCGGCCGGATACGACATTCTTTCCGTTTTTCATAGTGTTCTGAGGGATCAAACTATAAAAATTTTAGCTTTCCAATCCGTACTTAGTTTTACTAGCTCCATGGTGGCCGCCATATTGAAATATATTTGAATAGCCCCCTCTTGTGTTTCTCTTTGTCAAATTCACTGAACTTTGACTTGCAATGTTAGACTGGTCCCCTGTCTTATCCTATCAAGGATATACTGTACACAGATTCCGGCGTACCACTCAAAGGATTTCATTGGATACGTTAACGCGTTGTGCTTCAAGGCTTGCGAGCTAGCTACCAACCAAGGTCAAAGTTCAGCATCGGGAAAAATATGGCGGCTGCACGGCCAGGATCTGGCGTAATTCACGCGCCTCTAGTTCAAAGTGTGACGTCAGATCTTCAGGCTATGTCTTTTTCCTTGATAGGAATAGACAGGGGACCCATCTATGTCATAATGCAGCTTTTAAATCCCCAGCTGACCATTATAGAGGCAGTTTGTTTGTTAGCTACTGAACCACAATTGATGCAAATGGTCAGTTCATTATCACATTACGTTAAACTACCGGGGGGAGGGGGGGGGGGGGTAACTGTTTGCCATCACCCATGGCGTTAGGAGATACGAATGCGATTTTGCTCTTTCTTTCTACAGAACAGCATTGCGATAATATACACTCGCCAATGTGCAATTGTACTTTAAACCTATGAATTGTTGACTTTTCAGTTTTCCTGAAAAATCCTAGAATCCTTAAAAGAATCCTATTATATATTGAAGTAAGGTTTGCGGTAGCACCGTGTAGCCTAAACAATCTCTAGTCTATAGGAGTTGTAATAATTGTTGGTTCTGTGATGGAAGAACTGGTGGTAAGAAACTCTTAGTCTTTATTAATAATACAGAAATGATTTGCTTCTGAATTTATTTTGTAATTAAACAAACTGTGGACGTAGGAGAAATGGGGAAATGGTTTGCTCTAAAAAATGTATCAAGGACACAAGTACCATGGCCGCAGCCATGCAAGATTCAAACCCGTAATTGCTTCGCCTCGTGAAAACAGTCAAGATGTTATACCTCTTGATATTTTTAATGCTCCCATTGGCCTCGGCACCCAATAATTGATGTGCATACGTCATGTGTGACCTACTTTGTTCATCTGTAGTATAGAGTGGAGATATTGGTTGTATAGCGCTATCTAATGGTACACATTAAACAAAAATTAAAGGCACTCACAACCGATAATAAAGTTGGTGTAAAGTTGGTGACGGTATAATATATCACTTGAAATAATATTTCTGTTTATCTGATCTGCTTTCACTTTGTGTTAAAATTTCTAAAATATTTTTCAAACTGAATTAGTTTCGACTAAGAGACGAAACTTTCACGTTAAAATGAATACTGTGGCGAAAATCACTTTTCTCCAGAAGCAAATCTTACAGAACAAGAGTTAAACTTAAGCTATACTGTGTTGATTTCTTAATCTAAATTTATGAGAGCCTCAGTAGCCTTACACCAGTACTTAAACATGTAAATTTAGTCTTTGGAATAGCATTATTTGATGTAATAATCTTTTATTAAGAATTACTCTAGAATTACACTTACCTGTGTTGTCAGCGAGCATTCCTTGTTTATTTAGATAAAGTTGAATTAACAAACAGGATTGAGGAGCTATATGATTTCTAAAGAACACTTCCAGATTTAATGTAGAGAATGCAAGTCAACGTTAATGATTTATGCAACGTTAAGTTTTGCCATTGTAAAGTAATGTGTAGTGCAGTGACAGCAACGTTCACACACACAGCAAGTTCGTATCTGTGAGAATGTATTACACGAAGACATGCACTTTGACCTTGCAGTAGAGAAACTTCACGTAAACTTTATCAATGAGTTAATTAATGTTAATTTTAGACAGTAGCTTGAATATGCATGATCAAAGCTGTGAAGCGCCAATCACTTTTGGTCGCACGCACATCTTGTTTACTAGCTTAACCAATTACTTTTGGTCGCACGCGCATTGTTTACTAGTTTGACCAATCACTTTTGGTCGCAAGCCCATGCGCACATTGTAAATTGCGAGCTGCAGAAATCTATAAAAGGCGCGCAGCGCAGCAGCTTATTGTCTAGTTCGTGACTTAGACTGACCCGGTGAAATAGTAAAGACGACGTGCGTTACTGTGTGTATGCGGCCGCCGCTTATAGTACATGTACATGTACATGTAAGAGTACTGTGCGTACATGTTAATGCTATTCATCGTCAACCATAGACATGCTACAAGTCCTTGATTGATCGGTCATGCATAAGGCCAAACAAAAAATGTTGAGTTGCCCACCAGTGAAAATATTTGAAGGGGTCGGTTGGTCGGGATTTTTTTTTTCCTCCTTGACTGTCATTTTAAGATTGAAATGCATTGGAACTGAAACCACATACCATGTTTTTCAAAGACAATGATCTAGCAGTATGCACAAGTACCTAAAGAATAAAAAGACATCACACATTCAACTTTATAATAATCTTTCAACAACTTTATTTCAACATTTCATACACTTGTTTCTAGCACTTTTGTTCTTAACTTTATGCATCCATTGGTTGGCATATGATATTAAGACATTTGTATACCTATCAGCAAGGAATTTTGCTTCAGAATAAAAGTATCCCAAGCATTTTTGTTGTACTGTTAAACACAGATTTTGTTTTGTTTATATTTTGAGTTCGTTGACACACGTACAGTGCGGGGAGCCAGTGCACAACGATGAGGGCCATTTGATTTGAAAACGTGTAGATCGAGTCGCAATCGTTGACACACGTACAGTGCGGGGAGCCAGTGCACAACGTGTGAGGGCCATTTGATTTGAAAACGTGTAGATTGAGTCGCAATCGTTGACATACAAAACAGTGCGCGAAGCCAGTGGAAAACATGTGAGGGGCCATTAAACGTGTAGATTTGAGTCGCAATCGTTGGCACACAGTGTGCACGAAGGCAGTGCACCATGTGAGGGCCGGGGCCATTCGATTTGAAAACATGTAGATTGAGTCTTGGGTACCGGTAAATTTGAAGTGGAAAATTTCACAAATCAAACGTATTATGTTTTATACACAGAAAATTGGTAAGTTTCATTAATAAATAGGCCTATGAATGACGGGGGAAAAAAAAAAATTAAATAAACCGACCCGAGATTTCAGCACTTTGTGGGTCGGTCGGTGGAGGGCAACTCAACCCTTTTTGTTTGGCCTAATTATAAATCCGTCACTGTGCGTGATCCTTGAATTACTGATTTAGTAGGTACCCTGCATAAAGTTTAGATAGAATCCCCATTAATTAAATGGAAGAAATTTAAGAGAACTAATAAATGGAAGACATTGAAGAGGGTTAATAAAGAAGCATATATCGGTTGAATTGAAAGTAAACCCTTTTATTTCAGTGTAACCTTTTATTATCAGGTTTAGTCGTCCGTCTGGTCATCATCTTGTCAGTCCTCATTCTTGACTCTGTAAAACTCATCGTCATCGTCATCATCATCCTCTCCACCATCATACACCATCTTCACTTAAACCTCAAGCCCAGATTGTAGACTCGTACATCACACATCAGACTTACACGCCCGTTTTAGTAGTGATAAGAGCGGCAGGGTTGGACCCGACCGTTACAATACGAACAACTTGTTCTTTTTAACGAATGTGTATAAATAATTGTGGCCCACCCATATATTATTAGCTAGCAATACATGTGGGTGTTATTTGGATGCCCTGTTTGCTACAGACACCCTTTTGTATTTGCAATGTACATGCAAAAGTATTGGAAATTAAAGTTTTGGACACTACAGAGCCCCTAAAGGGACATATGATGAAAACAAATTTACGTGCGAAGAAATAATTCGAGTTCTTTATTTCGTGCGCTCGAAATCATTTCGTGCACTCGAAATAAGTTATTTCGTGCGCTCGAAATCATTTCGTGCACTCGATATAATTTACTATTTCGAGTGCACGAAATGATTTCGAGCGCACGAAATAATTCCTCGGGATGATTGATATGTGTACACTGTAAAAAATTTCCGTAATTTTACGACGAAAAGTTTGTAAATTCTACGGTGAATTACCGTAATCATCCATTTCTCAGTGTTTTACGGCCGAAACCCGTATTATGGCCGCTCCCATTGCACTCTGGGATATATCCAATATGTAAATGACTGACCTTAAGTTGACCCAGCTTTGCGCTCGAATCATTTTCAAGGTTTAAATATGTGAAAATGGATGATTTTAGCCCAGTTTCAAATAATTTACTGTTAATTTTATGATTAAAAAGGTAATATTTTGATGTTCTCTTCTATGTTGATGTAAAAAAGTACATTCAAAATTTAAAATATTGAAATATAGATTATAATTGCATGCCACCATGACTAAAAAGAGTTTCGAAAGACAGTCCGTTTATTAGTAACTGGAGAGGAGTGATTGAAAAAGGAAC
The DNA here is from genome assembly GCA_029582265.1 of Zoroaster sp. YZ-2022. Classification (NCBI taxonomy): domain Eukaryota; kingdom Metazoa; phylum Echinodermata; class Asteroidea; order Forcipulatida; family Zoroasteridae; genus Zoroaster; species Zoroaster sp. YZ-2022. The sequence goes on along the minus strand of CM055829.1, from coordinate 24,320,974 downwards.
CAGACTACGCGTATGTATAGGTTAAGTGAAAGACATTGTGTACAATAAACAGTTGCATTTATTAACTCCAATATCTGCAGATCCATATATCCCATAGTAGATGCAGCGTTCCCCCATGGACGTTAACACCTGCGTTCATATACGGTACCCGTAAAAATATGTAAATATTTTACGTAAAATAACGGAGTTTCAGTAAAAAGCACGGTAACCGTCATTTCGCAGGCCGTAATTTTACGGGATTTTCCTGGCGTCCAAACTGCCAGGAAAATCCCGTAAAAAAACGAGATTTTTTTTTTACAGTGTACCCACTTTACACCACGGTATGTTTTTAGATAATACAATAGGCCTAATATTTTATAATGGTATATACTAAGTTTAACTAAGTAACTTTGTGGAGTGTCGTGGCCGAGCCGGCCGTGACACTTGTGTCCTTGAGCAAGACACTTAACCATAATTGCTTATAGGGGCAGAGGCAGTTTAACAACTGCCTTGTTCTGGACTAGTTACCCCTCCCAGTCCTATTCGCACCGTGAAGAGGCTGGTTATTAACTTGTCTTGTTTCCGTGCAAGGGGCTGGTTTCTTCAGTGTGGAGTCGTTGTAACAACTCAATGACTTAGTAGCCCCCACCTTGGAGTGGCCATTGGCCTTGTGCGGGGCGAATTGTGTATAAAAAAAAAAAAATAATAATAATAATAATGTTGCGAAATAAAGGGGGCGTGGCCAATCCAATTACGTTTGGTGCGTGGCCTGTATAGTACAGCGAAATATTGCCAATATATTGCCACCGGCAGGTGGCTATATACCGGTATTTTTGTCATTGTCCGTATTGAGATTCATGCATACGCACTGCTGCTTCATATTTAACACAAACGTTGTTTCTGTGAATTGATCACAGGATTATCCTGTTTTAAGATGTTCTTGTTCGAAGTTATCATTGTTCTGTGTACCAGTTCAGCAATCATTGAAGCAACGGAGTCCGATCCCTGCCAATCTTATGCTGAATATTGTCCTCCAAAGTGGCAGCGATGGAACGACTCATGTTACCGCCTTACCCTGGCGAATGAAACCTGGGGTGAAGCCCGGGCATCTTGCCAGACCATGGGAGGCGAGATGGCCGCTCCTCGCTCATTTGAGGAAAACGAATTTTTCTCAAGTATTCAGGCAAACGCAAACATTTTGGTCCTTATGGATAGGTACTAGTTGCAATGACATGGAAGTTGAAGGACAATGGAAGTGCGAGAATGGAGACGGGAATGTCTTCTTGAACTGGATGCCGCGTCAGCCAAACAACTTCAATAACCACACTAAACCAGGACTGTGTTGCTTTGCGTACTAATGCAGAGTTATCTGATGACAACTGTAATATCACTCGCAAAGCTGTTTGTATTATTCGCCCAATGCCACGGTCCCCCCGTCAGCAGCGGTTCTCTTTCAGCAGCGACCCACAGCTTCTCAACCCCTGCCTCGTCGATCACATCATCCGAGAGTTCGTCACCAACAGCATTCCCAGATGCGCATTGGCCTGCATCAAGGAACCCGGATGTCGCTCTTTCAACATCAAAATCACGCAAGGAGAGAAAGTTTGTCAGCTGAACGACTCGACCCGCGCCGATAACCCGGCTCAGTTTCAAGAAGCCGACTCTTACTGTATTTATTACATTGCGCTCAACAAGTATTCGCGCACACGTAACACTAGTCTGAATTGAAATAAATCAAAATTATTCTGTAGGACAAGATCTCATGTAATGATGACTGACTTTAAAGGGGCAGGCTCGTCGCTTGGCCCTCTGTCGCTTGCAATGTGAAAGGCGATTTCTTTTAACGTGTAAGAGATGGCAGTAGCAAGGTGACCATTCGTGGCACGAATTTGTCCGTCGTGCATTGACGAGCCTGCATCTTTAAGAACATTTAATTTAGGACAATAAGTGTTACGTGATCTGTCCATAGACATGGATAAATAAATTCAACTAAGGTAATTTAATAATTCTAAAGTATATGTATTTTGATGTTTTCATAATTTGTCTGCACAAACGTTTATTTTGTTTTTAATGTCCCAGTCAATAAGACCGAATTGGAACAGGAAAATAATATTCTACCTTCGACGACATGAATCAGTATAGATTGATGACACTCTTGCGTCGGGTGACAAACAATTGATTTGATTTTGCCGTTACACCGACGTAATGTATAATGAAGCACTAATAAGCATGAGTTCGTGGGTTCGAATCCTGCCCAAGTTGCATGTGGATTGTTTTTGCAGACGCTTGGAAAGCACCGAGTATACAATACTTCATACAAAATAATAGCCCGTGAGCGCCCTGTCGAAAGTCTGCTCTGTTCGTGACGAAAAAGTTAATACAAATGAACACTTAAAGTGATAGTATTAAATACTATCACTTTAAGTGTTCATTTGTATTTCCTTTTTTTTGTTCCTTGCTATCATTGTGATCGAGGTTGTAATTGTACAACTTAACTCTGTGGGATTTTGGTCAGAATTTTGCAAGTAACCTCATTAAAAACCTTTTTAACACTATTTCTAATCTTGAAAAACATAAATGATCACATGCAGTTTTACATAAAACACTCAATGTAAAGTTGATGATGGTATCATTTTTAGTAAAAATTAGTAAAATAATTTAAAAAAAAATTAATTTCTGTCATCCGAAGACAGAAATTGCACGGTGGAATGAATACCAACAATCTGGATGCATTTTTAATGTCTATTTTCTTGTTAATGACACAATGAAATAAGCAGAAACTTTTTTTTTTTTTTTTAATGCATATCTGTAGTTGGAAATTAGTTAATTTTTCTTTAAAATGACAGCAACTAAGACAAAATTATTTCTAGGGAAGATCAATACCATCATCAACTCATTGCTAGAACCATCTCAACTCCCTGGTGAGTATAAATGCATGCAGCCCATGCTGACAAATGTGTAGCGCAACGAGCTTAATCAAACCAATCAAACACAATTAACACAATTACCATCTTTGACCTCCGAGGTCCCTATTTATACAATAATTAGGCCTACGTGTCTTGCTCAAGAACACAAGCACCATGTATCGCCTGCGACCTCCGTCGGACAGCAGCATTTGTGTAAATTCAAAGTAACAATTTCTTTTTTCTCTTAGGATGAAAGCATTTTTGCTTAGACGAAATAATTTCTCAGAATGATTTTTGTGTATCATGGGTACTGTAACAACAACAACAGCAACAGCAGCAGCAGCAGCAACAGCAACATCAGCAGCAGCAGCAACAATAATTTTGTGGTTAAGATCAAGAAATAATTTTCCAAAATGGACTCGCTTTTGCAGCGTATGCATAACTGGCAATAAAATAGTAGCTCAGGGCAATGGAGACATGGCCTCCGCGAAAGTTCCAGGCCTGATAGATGATAATTTTGAGATGATAATTTTGTTATGACTTATCACAAGAACTTTTGCAGTGCGGTATCACATTATTGCTCTGGCCTACACAGAAAGGAAAACAAGATCTTTCTTTTCATGCTGTGCTAACGCGAAATAATAATAATAATAATAATAATAATAATAATAATAATAATAATAATAATAATAATAATAATAATAATAATAATAATAATAATAATAATAATAATAATAATAATAATAATAATAATAATAATAATAATAATAATAATAATAATAATAATAATAATAATAATAATAATAATAATAATAATAATAATAATAATAATAATAATTTTGTGGTTAAGATCAAGAAATCATTTTCCAAAATGGACTCGTTTTTGCAGCGTATGCATAACTGGCAATAAAATAGTAGCTCAGCATAGTGACGTTCAGTAGTGAAGATTGTTTTCCCCCTTTTACAATATATTTCTGAGAACTTTTGACTATATCATTTGCTCATGATGCTTTGGAGCAAAACCTGCTTCGGACCAAGTATGCTAACGTGTGATAATCATTCGGCTATTTCGGTAATTATCAATTGTTTACCCTGCCTTAACCCCCTCCCACACTCACTCAAAAAATTAAAAATTTAAAATAAATAATTTGTTAATAAAAACAGCGGTCACACATCACTGTTGTGTTCACTTTCTTCGTTTCTGAATTGCCGGTACGGTGCGGACCCTTCGTTAGTCTCCGCCACTGGCATCAGACGCGGAGAGTGAAGCATGGGTCTCCCCGGCGGCTCACTGCGGTCTCGCCACGCTGCCCGCCAACCGTAGATTGTTAAGGAGTACACGGCTTTACTGCAGAAGGCGCAGCCAAGAATGAAGAAATAGCCCCCATAGATGATGAACTGATGAGAGAAATGCAAGGAGAATAAGTTAAATTTGGAAATCAGAATTGACAAGAGCTCAATTCTGGACAAGAATATCGATAGCACAGTTAAGCAATGCGAAATTACATCATGATGGGTAACAGAAGGTGGAATAACAAACGAAAAGAACATGATGCTCTCTCAAACTTACAGATTAGGCCTGGAATTTCATTTTTGAAGGGACAAGGCCATTTTACCCGAGTAAAGGGCACTTGCATTAGAATATCAAAATGTCCATGGGAAAATGTTTAAGGGGCACCAATGCCAAGACCAGGGCAATGGAGACATGGCCTCCGCGAAAGTTCCAGGCATGATAGATGATAATTTTGAGATTATAATTTTGTTTTGACTTATCACAATAACTTTTGCAGTGCGGTATCACATTATTGCTCTGGCCTACACAGTGTTGTGGTGACGGCCATTTCCCCCTTTTACAGGGGATATAAAAGCGTTATGGGGACTTCTGACAGTCCCCACAACGTTTTTGGTCCTCATACCATCGGAGTAGTGTGTGGCAACCATAACACAGTAACAAGTATGTGTGTTCGGTGAATTTTTGACAAAACATTGGAAATGTCACTTCTTTATGATCCATCCATTGCCATAACTTTCTACATTTTCAAATGGCTATGATAATTGTTTTCCATCTCACTTGTGTGTCCGCGGGGGTATTCAGTGTGCGAGAGTCCACCACTACGAAAGTCAATATTGACCCAAGCACCATAGCGATGAACATGTTTATACCAAACACAAGAGCATATCGCTCAACAGCAAGGAACTTGGCAATCTGATATCTGTGAAATTAAAAATGAAAGTTGATTAAAAATAACAATATTATCTATTCTTCATGTTTATAACATCACAAATTTCATAAGGATTATTGCAGTTATTATCATAATCTGTAAATACATAAATTACGTTGCTGTCAGTATTACTGAAACTTGGAAGGGCTTTATAAGGGGATATAGGTATTCCCTTGGCCCTGAATAATAAATGACCTTGTACATTTTATTTTGGTAAAATGTCTTTATGCTCATGTTTTGCCAGGCACGAGAAAATGCAAATTCAGCATGTGAAGGTTTCAGCTGATCCCGTCCACAAATTTCTGAGAAAAATGAGTTGACAATTACTTAACAAATTATCACAATACTCAACAGAAGGCAGCATTTTCAATTTTGTTTTCTACAAAATGAGAGCACATCATTAAGCATTATGCATTTTAGTTCGCTCATAGTGGGTCCAAACTCACAAACTGGTACTACCAATGGTGCCTTTATTTTTGTAAGGCATGTTGCATGATAATAATTTAGTTCACCCTGCATGAATAAAATATGTTTTGCATAATTATGAATGGACTATATATGAGTATTTATGAGTTAGTGCATGATTGGTCAATAGCATCAATCTTGATAAGAAGGGACAGCGAAAGTGGGTATCTTACGTTGCTATGGTTATCACCAACTGATAAGAAGACCGGAAAACTATGTAGAAGACATAACAAAGCCAAATATTACTGGTCACTCCCATGACGACGAGAAGAGCAGCTTCTAAGAGCGAGACCACACCTAGAAACAGCTCTCCAAAGAGACGCCAGTCAATATGCACAAACATGATAAGGAAGGCAGAAAGGGCACCTAGAAAAAATATCATGAATCATTGTTACATTGGTAATTTGCTTAAAGCTACAATAGTGTGCAAAACCTTTTGGAACACCCCAACATCCTCCATACTAAACCAACAGTCAGTGAAGGGAAAAAAATACATCATAAATGAGCAAGGTTTGAAAGAAAAAAATTTAAGATTAATATTTAATTGAGTTTACACATTTTTTCAAAATTGCAGGGCGTTTGGTCTGTTTAAGAAGAAAAAAATTACCGGTGAGCGTGGCTACAGCTTCCACTGCTCCGTTATACAGGTCAGTATTCAAGTTGCTATTTTCCGGTTTCTTAAAAATTATCTCCCATAAGTTCTGGATGTAGTTCCCAACCTGGAAGTCCCCACACGTGGCAAATGCCCACCATAGGGACCACTTCAACAAGTGGAAATCCCCATAACAGATCTTGAAATCACTCCACATCGGCGTGAAGTTTGCCCGGCAGCAGTCCGTGAAAGTCTGACAAGTGGTGGATAATTGCTGGTACCAGGTCTCCTCTGGAACATTCTGAGAATGGTTGGGGACGCTGGGCGGGACGGCTTCGCCTTCCACTCCGGGTGTCGGAGTGTAGTTTCTCGGTGGTTGTCCACTTGAGTCAACTATTTGGCTATCTTCAGAAGATAGCGTGTCTTCGTTAGATCCGCCCCCATCCTTGATTTCTCGGTGGAAATAAAGAGTTTGTCTGACATTTGGAAGAGCAAGGGCTACGAACAGCGAGCAGAAGACGCTCACCATGGATATGACATTGAGTCCATAGTACGAAGTCGCCTTGAGCGAGATGAGCAGTTGCCCAAGGGCGCCAGCGATGAATTTCCCCGTGAGGATCGCGGATCTTGTGTAACTAGACACCCGCTGGAATTGTTCAGTTGGCACGGCTGCAAAGATGTAGGCATAGTACGCAATTTCTGTGGCAGTGGCGAGGCCATATAAGAACTATAATGTACAAACAAAAAGTGATGAATTTGTAAAAAATTAAACCTGTTTCTAAATTTTCTCTTCTCAGTTTTGTAAATTTTTCTTTAATAATGATACTTAAATACAATTTTGATATTTCTTGGTCGGTTGCTTAAATCATATCTAAAAACAACAAATTGTTGTCCATCCAAATGATTTGGTCAATTTATTACCAATGCATTTAAACCACTAAATACTATTTGTAATTTAGAAAAATAAAACCCATGGTGGTATCACACGTCACTTGAAGTATTATTTGTCTAAGGTACTGTCAATTTATTAAAATTAGTACAACAATTTCTCAATTGAAGTTTGTTTTCCTCCGGACGAAGCCAACAGTTCAACATTACAATGAATATAAAAAATATGATAGCATCTTCATTATTTTCACACTAACGAGAGAGTGTAACAAGCTGAAACATGTTGGTTGTTTAATGTATATACCCTGATTCACATAAAGCAGCAAGGATACTTTTAGAAGTAGTTTTTGCCAACATTACCAATCATGCATAATCAAATGACTTTAATCTAACTTTAATCTAACTAATCTCGGTTAATCCAACCTCCCGGTTGGACACAAAGTCAAATCTATAAAATATATAAAATCATTGGTTTTTATTCAATCAATCTGTTTCATAGGCTTATTACTAACAAATCATAAATCATTTTCCAAAATTACAGATTCTGAATGATGATCATTAGTCCACAAACATAATTTTTAAGATACCGGAGTATTTTTTCTAAATTTCAGTCATATACAAACCTGCATGAGTATCATCTGAGGTACCCCTTCGCCCCATAGCAGTATGGCCCAGGTCCCAATAAATGTCAGACCCTCGAACACGACGACCGGCTTGTACCTCAGGATATCCGTGAAGAGGAACACCGGCACAAGGGCTACCATGTAAGAATAGGTCCAGTACGGGTAGACTACATTGTCTAGGTCCCTCTCGCTGATGTTCTTCACATCGATGAGGTACGGAGTAAGGAAGGGCTCTGAGGGGCGCATCGCCTTGAAGAACCCGTAGAGACAGATCAGGACAGTCGCTAGAATCCACCGGTAGGGGTGGTGGTACGTGTACCATGCACATACCGAAGTATGGCATCGCTGTATATACGGAACAATTGTGCTGCGGTTAATTCAATGCAATAAGTATACATGGAAAAGTAATCTGAGGGCAAAAGGTTTCGTTGTCATCAGTCTTTCCCGGCCCCCTATAAAACTGGTAAATTTAAAGTAATAATATGGAAAAAAAAATAAAAAAACATGTTAAGTTGACTGGATTATACACATTTTGCCAAGGATGTGGACGGGAAGATGAAATGCAGCAATGAGAATTTCTGGTTTATATAAAAATACTTTTTTGGACTCCAGCGACAAGTCCATCATGTTATACAAAAGGACCGTAAAATGGCGACGCGTAATGCCCCAAACTCAAACTCGAATTACATTTAACCGCTAGAGGGCTAAGATGTGCACGAAGCGGACAGGCCTATGCAATTTCAGGTAAATTGCAAGAAAATGAATATATATTAAGTAAATTTCTTCCTTTCAAATAATAGTCGTCTAGTTCACATTATCCCCGAGTGATCCTATATCTGCCAGTTCCTAGATGTTGGTTGTGCGGTCCCTAGCTACGTATGGGTTATTGCTTCTTAATGGCGTCCCCAAAAACGGAAAGGCCTTTAGACAATTGAGGTTTTGTATGGCGGGATTATCATTTCAAGGTACTTGGTATTTCTTTTGGTCTCCAAGCAGGATAATTAAGTATCTGCAAAAATGTGGACTTTGTTCCGTCTGATGGCAATAACTTATATATTAAGTAAACAACGAGGAGGCATTGGCTAAGTAGAAAGAATCGTACAATTTGTACACACAATGAAATCTAATGATGCGCACTGATGCATGAGTAATCTATACATTGTTGTTTTTTATATTGTTGATATTAAGGCTGTGCCGGGTACCCGGATACCCGACCGAAAATGTCATTACCCGGTTCCATTTTTCGGTTCCAATTACCCGTAAACAACTTTTTAAAATTCCGACTGAACATTTTAAGCCACACAGAATTATGGAAGTCTCTGATTGTTTGCTAACAAAATGAAGAAAACTTGGATGAAGGCTTTAGAAGTAACATTTGCTGACAGCCTTTCACATACTGGCCGGCTTTTGTTTGAAACTTGTGTTCATAGTGGTTATTTTGTACATTCGTGAGTATTTGTGTTTTTACAAAATTGTTTTCGGGTACCCGGGTATCCGAAGATTTCTAATTTCGGGTATCCGGTTCCGAAATAACCGAAAACACACACCCCTAGTTGATATTTCTTTTGGCCTCCAATCAGGATAATTACGTATCTGCAAAAATGTTGACTTTGTTCTGTCTGATGGCAATAACTTATATATTAAGTAAACAACGAGGGGAATTGGCCGAGGGGAATTGGCCAAGTAGCAACTTTGTACACTAACGAAATCTTCTGCATTGCAAATGATTTGCTACTTTGTGATTAGACCTATAACTGTTATTTGTGTTTCCTAAATGAAAAATACAGCACGGTCAGTGACTCAAGCTTAGTACAGGACGATCTTCAAAACCTAATGTCTCACCTCGGAGCGAAATTCCTCGGTAAATTTGGGAGGCGAAGACGCCCATCCATACAAAATGGAAACAGCGCACATAGTAGGGATTAAGGGTTTAATAATTAAAATTTTAATGATGCACACTAATCTATATACACTCACTGGCCATAAGTATTGCAACATTGAAATTCACACCAAAGTTCAGTTTGGAGAACTGTGTTACAATAATTTATTTTATTTTATTTACAATACTTAAGACTTCTTGAAAGTGCCTGTGTTTTGAAGTCAATATTCTTTTTTACTGTTCTTGCTCGGAAACAAAGTCATTCAATACTTTGTCGGGTAACCACGTGACCTGATAATTGCGGCCATCCGTCTAGGCAATGTCTCATACAAATTCATGTTGCAATACTTTTGGCCAGTCAGTGTACATTGTTGTTTTAATCATTTGTTATATGACTCACCATCATTGCCCAGCATCTACGGAGGACATCACCCATGATCCACAAGCTGTGTAATAATTATATCGTCTATCTTTCAAACTCGGTTGCAATGAAAATGCGAAACCTAAATGGTGCATAAGAGAAAAATGCATACATTTGTTTAATTATCAAGCAAGAAAATCGGTCGACTCAGCTCAAGTAGTCGCCCATCTCTGTGGGGCTCTGCTCTTCCTGTTCTTCTCGTGCCATCTTCTAATCAGTATGACAACTCCTCGAAATGTCGAGTTGTTACACCACCGGCACTTTTCAGAGCCAACACATTCAAAACTCATTGGAGATAATACATGGTGTTACAGCATGTATTTCGTCCATGTTTAGTTTCATATCCTACTTCACGATAATTATAATCTCAATCCCTCTCCGACGGATCACCTTCTTCCTGTAGTTACATCTGCTCATCCTCTTTACTGGATGTCTTTTGTGGATGAGGATCTATCCCGGGGGATGAGGACATATATGCCCCCAATAATTTTGGTATGGGGGTGAACAATGCAATCATCACCCCACAAGTTATATTTTCCCCACTTCTGCCATATTTTTAGCATGAGATATAATGACATTTTGAATTCTTCTTGTTTTATTGTTGTTGTTGTTGTTGTTGGTTTTAATACATGTGTGTCTCAGATTCATCATAGTCCACAATTAAACATCTTGAATATAAGGTTTCTCTAAGCACTCTGCCTGACTAAATCCCTCCCCCTCTCCCGACCTCCAATGTTCGGAATGGATTTGAGCACACAACTCGTAAAAACGATTAAATAATAACTATTATTATATATATATCCACACAACACCTTCAGGAAAAACTCCCTATGTGCTAAAGTCTCAAAGTCTCTGTACTTCATATCTAGCATATCCAGCCCCTCATGCCATCTTCATCAACATCCTGGATACATTATCATGATAAATTCCATTTGCACTCATACGATGACCCCTGTTCCTGTTTGTCTTGTCGATCATAAGTCAATCCAGAACATAGTCTAAGATTGAGATTATACATCATCATACTATGCTAGCCTGACTACCTCCCCTCAAGTCTCCTCATTTAATATGATACATGTAGCAACAATTACTTAATATTGATAAAGGAGGCTGCGATGGAAGGAGGCAGTTGGACCATCAGACTTAGAATGCTATGCCTACTAATTAGACTCCCAACCATAATGGTTCAATCCTCATTATGTATCGTTGTGTGCCCGGAAGAAGGACGTACCGGAAGTGTGACCAGCAAAAAGTCGTAAGCAATTAATGTGCAAAATTGTGTTTCAAGAAAACTGAGTGTGAAAGTTTGGTCGTTTTTCTGCCATTTATAAGTCATTGTAGGAAAGTTAAATTCCGCATGGGAATGGAAAAACATGTCTTGGGAGTAATTCTAGCAACAAATATATAACAGTTATGCCCTACTTTTTTTCAAAGGAGCCATTTTATGGCTTACGACCTTCTTTCTACTCTGGGACAAAAAGTTGTACTTTGTATGCCCGGAAAAAGGTCATAGAGCCTTACGACCTTCTTCCAGGCACACAATGGACGGTGTCCTCTTGTATTTGTAAAGCATTAAAACTCACAACAACATTTAATATTATAATCAACAGATCATCATCATCACCTTGATCTACAGTACTGATCATTGGGTGTGGTGACTAGAGCAGCACAATTTCTAGACGGGCATGTCAGGTTCCAGATTTGAAATGACCAGGCAATATACATGTAGTTGGGACACAGACATACAACATCAACATGATATTGAATGAACAAAAAGAAAGTAAACCTTGGACCATTTTGGATCCGTGTTATAGATGTGCTGATAGTTTTCCGCAACAATGCAACCCAATTTATTTAGATACGGTCTGTGATTGTGCGGACTTCACACTGCATCAAATCAGGCGTGTCATGCAGGGCAATGGTTAACAAACACACGGAGGAATGTTGGTTAAGAAGGAACTAGTACTAGTGTAGTACTTGAGTAGTACTAGTAGTAGTAGTACTACTAGTTGTGTGCCACCTCGGTACACTGCTGGCTCTGTTGAAATGGCTTTGTCGTAGTGTTTTTCCTTCCTCCATGATCGGCAAAATATAATGTGATTGGAGTGTCAAGTGTCCAGCAGAGGGCTAGAATTGACCATACCTTTTAAAGTTCAATGACTCTGAGTCTAGGTTGAGCATGCACGTTGATTCATTTCTGGTTCCTTGCTGCTTACACTACAGCTGATCGGCACTCTGCAAAATATGCACCATGTGACTACAATCACGTGACAAGTTTGTTACAGACTAGACTAAGCGACCTCGTTTTAATGTTGATCGACCCCATATTCATTTAGTACAAATAATGAGGTAACTCCGGGCGACGTGATTGAGCATCGAGTGAAATGCGTTTGTTTGCCGTATACATCCGGGAGGTTTGATAACTGCCGCCCCCCGGAATCCCGCCTTCCACGGATGATTCAACATTTTAGCACCGATTTATCCACTCAGAAAATACAGGTAAGACTCAATTTTTATTCAAAAGTAAAACGGGAATTTTATGGTTTCACTTATTCAAGTTATCTTGCACACAACTCTGTCTACATCTCCTTACTGGTGGATGTTTGTTTGTTCGTTATTTATGTCCGTTAAGTAAGCTGAGGTCGAGCGAACAAGTCAAAATGGCGCCGTGCGTGTTGCCATCTGTTAATAATATTAATAACGTTACGTCAACATTCGGTGTTACAATGTATTTGTTCTCTTCAGCAATGCGTTCCTTAGTGTTTTTGTTATCAAAATAACGACACGTTAGTCTGTTGTTAGTACTTTTGCATCACCTACAAACGAGTAAATGTGTGTTAACGTTAATTAACGAATAATATTACGTTAGTAATTTTTGGCCGCTTTTTAGTTTTTGTACACTGCACCTACATTTTGTATTTTCGGGAAAAATGTGATCAATCTTTTAACCAATGCTAAATACAAAATATAAAAAAATCATTTAAAAAAATACTAAATAGGAAAGAATGTCGTATTCGCCCGCCACTTTTTAAGGGTTTTCTTGGAATTTGTTTGCAACCACTAACCAGTTAAAAAATGATTCTATCGATTTTTGGGGGTAGCCTGGCTACAGAAAGTGAAAATTATCTTTAAAATACACTTTTAATTATGATGGTTTTCGGACTTTATTTCCCTTCTAAAAAAAACCTCCCCTTCAGAAAATAGAAGGATCCTATTAGTTGCCACTGCGCATGTACAATGACCGTGTTGGTCACTAACGGGTCCTCCATGATCAAACTGACATGACCGAGGAAGTCATTGTATACCAAAAATGCCTGATTTTTCATGAAATAAATATCCTGGAATAATTTGAAGTATATGTCCATCATCATCCATATGTTCTCCACCTAACTGGGTAGGTAAGATTACATTATTGGTTATATTGAATGAGAAAAAGTGGCGGTCGGATACGACATGCTACCCAAAAAATACTTAGAAATCTTAACATTTTTAAAACCAAAGGACAATATATATTGTTGATTGACCTTTTATTTTATTCTCAATTTAATGTGGATTGTCCAGAGGCCAGTTGAGTTATTTGCATCCCAATGAAAACCACCCTCTACGCTAGTGAAAATGCCCACACTGAAAAGCATCCATTTTGGATAAAGGCCTCGTCTGAATGCATCTTCTGTTCACAGTCTCCTATTTTTAGAATAATTATGTAATTTGTCGCTGTGAGCGTCAGAACATTGCTCCTTCCCCACACACTAAATAACATGTTGAGCAAATTCTCTAACTCATAAACCTATGATTTCTCCCTTTCAGAAAATCCTTCCACTTTCAACTTTACATACAATCATCTTCAGTTATTGGCCATTAGTTACTATAACTCTTCACTTACATTCCAAAACATTTTTTATCAGGTACTTTTTTGCTCGCCAAATGTCGGCGTCTTCAACATGGTTTCGTACACGTCTCTCTGTGATTTTAAAATCGGACGCCGAGTTCACAAAGTCTCATGATTTCTCACCACCAGTGCACAAAATACATGCATTTATGCAATGACATTGGCGCTCACGCATTCGTGCGCTTTTTATAATAAACTTTACACAATAATTATTAGCGTGCGAACGTGCGGGTCATGTGAATTGCATATTCATTGTAAATATCACTGCATAAACTTATGCATGTATTATGATGTCACTCGTAAGAACTCGGCAACCGATTTAAAAATGGCATTGTCGCTGAAGGTGTGTACGAAAACATGTCAAACATTTGGCTAGCAAAAAAAGTACCCGATAAAATTATTTTTTGAAAGTAAGTGAAATTGAAGATGATTGTATTATGTAAAGTTGAAAGCGGAGGAATTTTCGGGTAGGGAGAAACCATAGGTTTACGAGAATTTGCTCAACATTTTATTTAGCGTGTGGGGTAGGAGCCATGTTCTGACGCTCACAGCGACAAATTGCATAATTATTCAAAAAATAGGAGACTGTGAACAGAAGAAGCATTCAGACTAGATAAAGGCCTTATGATTGGAATCGAATAAGGACCACTTTTTCAGGGCCAAGTTGGGTCGCAGAAATTGCTATATATAGCAATGTTGAAAGTGGGTATATCCACCCTCAGCCACACCCCGCTTTCAACAGTGTTAGGTATGGTTGCTGAATTTTTATTAAAATATGTACACAAGGCAAGGTAGAGTGTGGTGTGTCATGTGTTGGCACATATCTTTTGAGACCAAAGAATCACAACAAATTTAGTCTCTGAGAAAATGCCCAACTTGCACACCATGAATGGCCCACTTAGTAAGCACACTTCAAATTGATATTATTATTATTATTATATCTTCCACATGGATGATGGTTAATTTTCATCCTGTGCAGGAGACCACTAACAGACCAGCATCATGCCAAGGGAGTCAGGTGACACGTCGGGTGACACACCATCTGAAGACATTGACAAGGATGACAAAGATGGCACTCATGAAGAAACTAATATTGAAGGCTGCACTCAACAAGCAGCAGACAGTGGGCCTAAAATCAACCAGAAGGACCCACAGAATGCTGAAGAAACTTTTGAAGACGTGGAAGAAACGCTGAGGCTGGCTGCCCACTTGGTTGAAACAGATCACGCCATTTCTGAAGGCACAGCACCAATTGAAAAGTCTTCCGCAATTATTCCCATCACAATAACTGAGGTCAAGAACAACTTGCCGCTAGATGGCCTAGACTCAACCGTGCATGAGGAGGTCGATGCCAACCATGCCCATTCATCGCACATCGAGATTCGCATACAAGAAGACGACGCCAGTTCCCAAGGCACCAATAATCATCAGGCATCAGTGACAGAAGGGATTGACAGCAGTATCTTGAATCTTGAGGTCAGCTGCCCTATGGACGTGACTAGCAAAAATGGGGATCCCAACGCTGCCACCGACCCGGCGAAAGTCTTTGCGGTGCTGTATTCCTGTAATAAATGTAGTTTCTGCACCAGCAAAATGAGCAAACTGAAACTCCATGCACAAAAAGAGAAGCATGACAATGACGAAGAAGAACCGGACGGCACTGAAGATGAGTGTGATGTTACTGGGGAGAATGTGCTGATCGATTATGCCTGTAGCAATTGTTCCTTCAAGACAAAACGCTTCCTAACCTACAGAGAGCATCTGCTCACCCACACTAAAATCGGTGCCAAGGAGATGTTCAAATGTTTGGACTGTGACTACACAACTCGCCACAAATACAACCTCAAAACGCACCTGAAGAGACATGCGAAGATCGGAGAGTTGTGCGAAGATGAAGTCTTCCGCTGCGGTAAGTGCGACTACATCTCGCCATACAAGCATGACTTGATGACCCACATGAAGAAACACGATCCAGAGAAGCCATTCCAGTGCGACCAGTGTGACTTCCAGAGCATCTATAAACACAGCCTGATCCACCACGTGAGGTCTAAGCACGAGAAGCTGCGGCCGTTCAAGTGTGAACAGTGCACCTACTGCTCGGCCAGGAAGCAGGACCTACAGACGCACATGGGCCGCCATGCCGAGGAAAAGAAGTTCAAGTGCGACCGTTGCTTGTATGCCACTCCATACAAAGTTAGCTTCAAGGCTCACATGGATAGACACATGGGAAACAAACTCTTCAAGTGTGAGCACGAAGGATGTGACTTTGCCACCACCACAAAGCAGAACTTGAAATCCCACGAGCTCAGACACTCCTCAGTGAAACCGTTAAAATGTGCCTTATGTGATTACACAGCTGCTCATCGACAGCAGGTGATAATTACAGATTCTTGACAACTTTCTTTTTTGGGGTGGGGGTAAGATTTGCTGAAATAGAAACACCCAGTATAATGTTTCATATCTTTACAATGTGGGTAGGCTTGTCAGTATTGAAAAGCAAAACATATTATGCTTCCAAATTGAGCGTTTCAGATGTACTATCAAAACAGCGGAGTTGGTTAGAACAGTCTCAGGAAAAAACCTCAGAGACACAGACTGTACATATGAGGTCATACAATACAATTATCAGTGAAAATGGTATACACTCGATGCCCTAATTTACCTGGATTCTGTCTGAAGAATAAGATTTGTTAATGAGCATGTGGTGCACGAGTTGAGTTTTGATAACCAGTGTCACATCATGGCACGTGCCACTCATGACCGTATGGTGTCGACATGACAACAATTGCTGTTCTTTTTTCAGCAGAGTAAAATGGGGGGGGGGGGGGGGGGAATTCAATTTTCTCCAATTGAAAATATATTTTGGAGAAACAAAACTCAAAAGAGTATCCAATCAGTACATCTACCACGGTAAGTTTTCTATTTCAGCAAACCTTTAAACATAAACTCCAATTTTTATTTCAAAATTCACAAATGTCTATAACCTTATGGTTTTTTTCTCACTCTGAAAGAATATGCTTAAAAAATAATTCTACAAAGAGAAATGCAAGAACGCCTTCTTGCCAAAGTTTGGCTCATTGTCATGCTTGTAAAATTGGTTTTGAAAAGTTCCTAATAATTTGGCTGCTTTGTATGTAGCAGCCAATTATTTTTAAGCCAAAAGTTATCCAAAAGTTTTGGAGTGAAAGATAAAAATTTACTATTAAATTACCAAATAATTAGCTATTGCAAACTACCCATCAACCAAAAGGACCTGTGATACATGTATATATAAAAAGTGGTACATTGCTGTGTTAATTACAGTGTCTCTGTCATTTTATCTTGAATAAAGATCATGCTAGGGTAGCAACATGAGGCCAATGACTGCAAATATAATCACAGCAAAGTTCATTGATTGATTCCTCATCCATTCGCCCCGCAGATCATCAACCACGAACTAAAGCATGGTGTGACGGACTCACCCACAAAGACCTACAGGTGTACCTCCTGTGACTACACCACGGCCCACAGGTACTGTCTGCAGCGACACATGAAGCGCCACAAAGCCGACCGTAAGATGCCAGAGAAGGACTACGTGTGCTCCGAGTGTGGTTACTCCACGGGCTACAAGAACAGTCTGAAGAGGCACATGGCCAAACACTCTGACGTAAAACCTTTCAAGTGTGGACATTGTGAATACTCGGCTATCAACATGACACAGATGCATGTTCATATTGCCAAGCACACAGGTATGCAGGCGTTGACCTATGGCTTTGTCAACTCTGAGACATATTCAAGGAAATGGGGTGTCAAATTTTGTTATTCCTTGAAAAACGGCGTTTCCAAATATTGAACTTTCAGTACTTTTGCCTGTGTATTGCAAACAAAACAGGGTGTCCATTTAGCAAACATGGTATCCAAAAGAAACCCAAAGGTATTGCTGGCTAACATTGTTTATTGTGGGCAAGGCATTTTCTCTTCGCTAAGGGGCACTGCCAAAAGAAAAAAATATGAATATTCACTATATTGGAACGTTTCACATCAGCACTCTTTTAATACAACTTGTACGCACAGCATGTGGCGCATATTTTACGCATTGCACATTTTATTATTATACATCAGCTTGTACATGAAGACACAAGTAAAATTGTTTTAGAGTTCTAAGACCTTTTTTACACGTAAAGGAACGCCAGCTTGGCTTCATCGATGAAAGATATTACCAAATGTGTTTAGCGTTTTTGTGTATGTGACGCAAATTGCGTGGCAGCAAACGTATACGCACAACCAAAGGAGATGGCTAGGAATCATCTCAAATCCGCCAATTCCATCAACATGCAGTAAAAAGGTACCCCAATTGTTGGACTTTGATGGAATTGGTACAGTAGCAAATGCAAAGCATGCATGGCTTTGCTATACACAGTCCTGCATCCAACAAAAGCAACCGGCAGAGTTTGATTGATTTAATACTCGTGGCTACATGATCTATTCGCTGGGCTATACTGTGGAGTACTGAATCCATCAAAACCAGCAGGGGTGTGATTTTCCCAGATTTTCCTGGATTTTTCTAGATTTTTCTAGATTTATCCGGATTTTCAGATTTTTACAAATCACGATGTTGTGATCCTCCGGATTTTAAAGATTTAAGCAATAAAGGAAAGCAAAGCAAACGCTCAGAACAATAGATTTCATCCCAGCGCTGTTCACACCAGCGCTGTTCACACCAGCGCTGTTCACACCAGCGCTGTTCACAACAGCGCTGTTCACACCAGCGGCCCCAATACCCCTAGCATGGATTTTTTTAAACTGCCCAATCACACCCCTGAACCAGGCAAAACCAGGAAAATGATTTTGGAGGATTTGGGGGTAGTTAGGGTTAACCCTACTACTATAGCTGCACTTTAGTGGGAAGTAGCTATAGAGGTCAAAACCAGTCAACTGCCTGTTTTGACTGGGGCATTTTTGACTGGTTTTTACTGTCATTTTGACCACCCTGAACAATACCAGACAATGCTTTTACCAGTCAAAAACGGCTGACTCATTTTGACCTGTAAATGTACTTACTACACATAAGGTTCGACAGTGTTTGACTTTTAAGTGCACTAGATATACCTTGGCAAGTATATCAACATTTTGACTGATTTTGACCCTTGTAGTAGTAGGAAGGTTAACTAAGTGATAAGCATGAACTTTTCCTACCAATTTAAACAGCAGACTCAATCTTCACTTTACGTACACAAAAAAGACTTCCCATGTTGTTTTTTCTGTACAGAAGCAGAAGATATTTGGTAAAAATATGTTTCTGCATAAAATTACTTTTCATAGGCCTTCAACAATAAATACAACTTGATAAATTGCACTGTGGTTCCATTCAGGCATTAAACCCTTCAAGTGTGACGTCTGCGACTATGCAACAGCCAACAAGCAGCACCTTGTAGGCCACATGGCCAAACACTCCGAGGTGCGTCTACGCTGCACGCAGTGCAACTTCTCGACAGCGTGGAAGCAGCGCTTGAGAGCCCACCTCAAGGCTCACGAGACGGGCCAGCTGCACCAGAAGAAACAACAGAACGATGCAAGTGCTCAGACTGGAAAGGTGCGAGAGATTGTTTTAAAAAAAGTCCAGAATTTAAGAACATTTACGAATCTCAAGTTTTCCTTCCAGTCAGTTTGGTTCCCAGATAAATGTGGTTTCCATTAACCATTTCCATTAACCCTACCCCCTACAGGCATTTCATAAAGGCACCCTGCTGAATGCAATGCAGCAACAGAAAACTGCGCAGCCTGCTCAATGCAACAATATCCACCAGCTATAAAACAATGGTTCCTTTGTTCTCTGCTAAGGGTAGCATGATTCAACAACTTTTTACATTTGTTGCATCACGCTGCATTGAGCATGGTTAGGGTTTATCCAAATGCAACAAACATTGCCACCTTAAACTGGCTAAAGCCATGAATAAATACATTTTACATTGATTTAGATATTCATATCATTTGATTTTTCAATCTTCAAAATCAAAGAGGAACCAACCTGATTGTGCTTTTTGCCTACAAACATGAAGTATTTAAATCTGGTTTGATTCTATTGTTAAACATTGAGGTTGCCCTAGTGGAATTTCTGATACATGTACAAGTGCCTGATGGAAAAATTGTCTTTCCCCATTCAAGAATAAAAATCCAGATTGGCTATTAAAATGCTCACTTGCACCAGAATGTTCCCACATTGTGATGACATCGGCAACAATTCTGCTGAACTTGGGCCTGTGATTTCTCAGGAGTTTTCCTGATTTCAGGACTTTTTACAAAGCGAAGTAGCCACCAAGGAAAGAAAGAAGTAGCCTGTATGGTGAAGCCTCTTGTTTCATGTTTGTGGTGATGTGGAGAGTCTGTAAATCTTCCAAAATTAAACATGCAGGAGGCTTTGTCCTTGAGACCAAAAGGAGACCCAGGCCCGCTTCCCATTTTTCAGGATTTTTTACTTTTGTAAAAATCACACACCTGTCAGAACTGTATGAACTTGCTGATGGAGGGGGTTTCCTAACAAAGATTGTCCTGTATTGTAGGGTGACTGGATTGACAAATACATGGCTTTGTAATCCTCTTATTTTGTTCGTAATCAATGGCTCATCTAATAATTTAACCTCAGATCCTTCACACTGTTCCCGATGCCGGGAAGGACAGATGTGACCATGCCAGCTCAGACAAGGACCAAGCTCTGAATGAGATCTCCAGCGCTATTGAGGCATTCCAGACACATCATCTACATGGTGGAATAGAGGTTTCATCATCCGACAGCAGTACTCCTATGCAGGTAGGGGCTTTGAATTAATTTGTACATGTAAAGACAACATGTAGGTCCAGTGACAACTGGAATTTTGGTAGTTTTAAGATGTATTATCGTTTTCATTAACCCTAACTCCCTATGCCCATTTGCTTACACATAACCTGAATCCTCCAAAATCCTTCAGTAGTAAAGCAAGCACATGACATGTATGCACACATGTGTTTCTAATCTGTGATACATGTACATGGCCAGGGACCCTCCCTGCAGCGTCCACTAAACAGTGTCCACTGACCCAAGCACTGACCTTGCAATCACTACAACAAACATGGATGTACCATGGAAAGGCAAGTATGCCAAATAACCTCAATCCTCCAAAATCCTTCACTTTAGCAAAGAGCATGTAGCATGGAACCTCAATCCTTCAAAATCCTTCACTGTAGCAAAGAGCATGTAGCATGTAACCTCAATCCTTCACTGTAGCAAAGAGCATGTAGCATGTAACCTCAATCCTTCACTTTAGCAAAGAGCATATAGCATGAACCTTCAATCCTTCACTGTAGCAAAGAGCATATAGCATGTAATCCTCAAAATCCTTCACTTTAGCAAAGAGCATGTAGCATGTAACCTCAATCCTTCAAAATCCTTCACTGTAGCAAAGAGCATGTAGCATGTAACCTCAATCCTTCAAAATCCTTCACTGTAGCAAAGAGCATGTAGCATGTAACCTCAATCCTTCAAAATCCTTCACTGTAGCAAAGAGCATGTAGCATGTAACCTCAATCCTTCACTTTAGCAAAGAGCATATAGCATGTAACCTCAATCCTTCAAAATCCTTCACTTTAGCAAAGAGGATTTTGAAGATTTGGGAAGGTTAGGGTTAATTTAACAATAATTTATAGCAAATTATTTTAATCAGAGCATAAATAATTTTTAAAATATTGAACAGTAATTAAATGGGAAGATAATACTTTGGTACATTCATTTGAATGTACAATCAAGTTTTCAAGAAATATTTTTGAAACTAATTCCCCCCAAAAAAGTCTCCGGTTTCTGGTCTTCGCACGTCGGCATTTTTAATTTTTTTTTTTTTTTCTATGAAATAATGTCCAATTGCAGCCAAAATTGCTAGATCAATTGGAAGTCTGTCATGTTGTGCTTTAAACGACTTTTTCATATAGCGGTTTGGACGTTTGCCCGATTGCGAGGCCTCTCTTAGCCACCATACTTTGTATATGGGAAATTTGGTCCCCACATATACAATGTATCACGTATTTCCCTGTTGGCCAAAAAAAAAAGGATGGCCTGGAAAAAAAGCGTCACCGCAGTGATTTTGAAGCCGACCAATGACCAGAAATGGGAGATTTTTTGGGGGCCTAATACTGTAATAGGTGCTTGAGTTTTTGGAAAAAAAACACCAAAAAAACGTTGGAAGTTTTATTATGTTTTACAAAAAAATTGTGGGACAGTACCAAATACCAATGTTATACCTGCCTTTAAAAGGGCTCGGGTACCAGGCATTTTTAGGTAATATTTGACAGCTTTTGTTTTATGTTTGTTTATAGGTTCATGAAAATGGAACTACTGCTGATGCGATCAAGGCAGCAAGTTTTGAACAGGTCGGAGAGGTGAGAGAGTTGTCTTTGGTATAGTAATCCTCCTAAGGTATTTTCAACATGAGTCCTAATATATACTACTCAAAACAATTTAGGGAACACCGGATTTTTAACATCAAATAGGTTTGAAATGTTCCATGAACCGGGATTTTCATTTGCAACCCCCCTCTCTCTTTCAGTAGTCATGTCATGAAATGTGTAATCACTACATGCATCCTTTATCATCTGTTTCATTGTGCAGTTGTTTCTCATCAATTCTGTGAAACATTGTGTTTATCTGAAATAAATGATCTTGCTTTAACTGAGATTATTCCGGTGTTCCCTAAATTGTTTTGAGTAGTATATATATCCCAGAATGTTCATGAGCAGTGGGTCCAATCTAGAATTGGAAGGTGCATTCGGGTTCAATTTCATTCAAACTGTTATTATTCGCATCGTGCATGAGCCGTTGAGGGCACATGTTGTTAGACCACTGTGGGCGAAAGGGCAGCGATAGTGCGTCACGTTTGGCGTATTTTGCAGTTGATGTGCGTATGCGTGCAATATCTCCAGCGATCATTGGCTGGCAGAAGTACACGCGCGTTTAGTACCACAACATACGCACATAATTTGTACGCACAACGCTCACATCAAGACACTGGGTGCACATTCACCGCCAGAGGGTGCACTTAGCGGATAAACCAGACTTTTAGTTGAGTACATTTTCATGTGTACAAGTATGAGTACAGACGAATGTACTGGAGTACGATTATGTTATACACTGCTGAATATTTCAACAAAAATAAATAATCATATTTTTTCAAAAAACTTTGTACTTGTGTAAGACTGTGTTTTCGGTTATTTCGGGAACTGGACACCCGAAATTGGAAATCTTTGGATACCTGTGTAAACAATTTTGTAAAAACATATAAATGCTCCTGAATGTAAAAAGTAACCAATATGTGACGGGCTCTGCGAAAATGAGTCGCTTCTCGCACGGCCTATTTCCACGTACAGGGTTGATGAATGTTTGGAGGGTAAAAAAAAAAGGAAATTGATTTTCTGATTATCCATTATTTCGGTTCTTTAGTATCTGTATTTTCATATTTATAAATCAAAAAAGCTGATTTGTATGAAGAAAGTGAAATAAATGATGATTTTTGTGTGCCTTTTGTTTTCATTTCGTCCGTTGTTTCCATTACAATGCGCTATAAATTGCTGCGTTTACGTTGATTGTGCTTGGCAAAAATATAAACCCCGCTAGCATTAAATTTTAAGGAACATATTGGTAACTACGCACATTTTATTAGTAACCTTCTGAAGTCATGGGTTTTTACAGTTTTTTTTTAATAGGCAATTTCTCCTATACGGGTTTACTCGATTGTTGACTTAATACATATTTTCAAAAGGTGATAACTTTTGAACCGGACATGCCACAGTTGTTTAACAGATATCAAAATGAAGCTTATTGCATGCTCTTTTCAGCCATGTATATAACTAAAAAATTATGTTCACCCCCATGTGACTCATTTTCGCAGAGCCCGTCACATATGAACACATGTTTCTCTTGTTTTATAAGAGTCATAATAAATGTGGACTTACTGTAATAATTTCACACCTATATTAAAAACGACTCATAGCATCCCCATTCCACACACACATTTTGTTATATAAACAAAATGCTTAAATGTTTAGTCACAATTACAGGTAATTGGAACCGAAAAATGGAACCGGTTAATGACAGTTTCGGTCGGATACCCGGCACAGCCTTATACTGGTGTAAAGTTGACTGATGGTATCAAACATCCCTTTTCTGTCTGAAGTGCTATCAATTAAGTCAAATTATATTTGTCTTAATTAAAAACCTGACAGCAGGTTAGAACTCCTTAAATAATTTTACATTGACCAATGTGAGAATCGTATATGAACCTTCCCCTGCGAACTCGCAAATGTGTAGTAGACAAATCAAGCTGAAAATGTTGTAGGTTGGTTTCCAACCATATTACTAGAAGTCTGCACTTGAAAGGTGCATTCAAGCCCTTCATCATTTAAGTCAATGAGAACTTGGCAAATGCCTCTAGACTAAATGTTTGTCATCTTGATTTCATCACAACTGAAAATTTCAGATCAATAAATCAATTATTTTGATTGTGTGCCGTCCAGGTTCAGCTCATAGACGAGGACGGAAACAAGATGTCCGCCGCAGTGCAATGCGTCAATGGTAAACAGACCATTGAAATATTGGTTGGTAACGGAATCAAGCAGACCGTAGCGCTGAAAGATTTACAGAAAGACAGCCAGGTTTTTGGTAAGTTGCCTCGTTTTCAGTCGGTAGTTTCAAGATGGGAGACATAATATTAGCCAGCAAGTATAACATGGGATTTAGAAATAGGGCGTCCAAGTAATTTTACATATAAAACTGGGTGTTAACATGTCATCTGAAAGACACAAAGGTATTGCTGGCTTAAACTAGGGCTGTGTATTTTCGGATATTTTCGGAACCGGATACCCATTTTCATTTGTTGAAAACATGCCTCCGGTAGTGTACAAATACATGTACTGTAAATGGTAACTTTATAATACAGAGGATACCATACTTAAATTGATCTTTTCTTTATTGGAGTGCAATCTCTTGAATTTAAAGATAACTGGCACAGATTTCTGTCGCACCGCTCAAATTCAGCCCTAGTACCCTTATCTCTCTGCTACCTCCCCTCCCCTCCCACTCGCAATTCAGCCATCTAGATTGATCAATGTAAAATGTACAAATACAAATAGAATGATTTTTCACATCCTGCAGTATGGGAACAGACAGAGGAGGCAGACGGCACCAGACACATCCGTGCCGTGTCGCCCTCCAAATCCAACCCGGAGTCTGAGAGCGAGATGTCGCTACTCGTCATCGATGAGATAGAGGCAGTGGCATGAGATCTTGTTTGATGAGGAATCCCCAAGGAGAAAGATAGGATCATAGTACATTCAGATCAAGTGGGAGGAGGGGCACCTGGCATCCAACTACCCCCCCCTCCACCCCCTGAAACCATTCCTAAACTCCATCATTCCGTGGAGGACATCGGGGGTTTGGATAGTGTCAAGTAACACCCACAGAGGATAACATTTATAAATGGAATATGGCGAAAATAAGGCAAGGCAAAGAAAGTAACCAGTGGCCATTTCCCCCTCCCCCCGCATACAGTTCATGAATGAGTCACTTACTCTCACGCACCCCCCTTGTATTTTGTAAATTGACTTGAGAGTATTTCACCTTTGTACTACACAACACAAAAAATAAGAGAACTGAGTTTTGAAAAGATGAGGAATTAAGTTAACTTTTATGCACAATCAACCATGATGATGTGACATCACTAATTTGCTCATGAATATGCAGTAACCAGTGGCCATTTCCCCTCCCCCCGCATACAGTTCATGAATGAGTCACTTACTCTCACGCACCCCCCTTGTATTTTGTAAATTGACTTGAGAGTATTTCACCTTTGTACTACACAACACAAAAAATAAGAGAACTGAGTTTTGAAAAGATGAGGAATTAAGTTAACTTTTATGCACAATCAACCATGATGATGTGACATCACTAATTTGCTCATGAATATGCAAATTTTCATTAGCCGATGTATCAAAAAGTGGGGGAAAAGATGTGCATAATATTAACAAAATCCTATTTCATAGGCCCTTTAGGATGAATTAAAAAATGTAAAGATATTTATCTATTTTTATACAAATTGTGTTTGTATTTATGAACATAATAGACATGTGTACCATGGAGTGTGTACTTGTGTTTACGGTGTTGTCCATTCGTTTGTTGTAAACATAATATACGTGACCCGCTCTGTGAAAAAGGGTGATATGTCGCACCATGCGTTAACATGTAATGGGCGATGAAATGTTGAGAGGGTGTTTTTTTTTTTTCTTTTAACATCTGATTTTTGGTAATGTTTTTTTGACATTAGGATCTAAATTTTCTTAATATGTTTACATAACCATCAATTTCAATCAATAAAATATTAAAATCAATGGTTTTCGTGAGTACTTTGTTTTCATTTTCCTAACACTAAATTGTGTTAATTATGCACATTAGTGATTATTACAAATGCCATAATGCAATATGCCACACACATCTAACATACCAAATTAAAGCTGATTATGTACTCTTTCCAGCTACATAGAAATGTATATTTGTCAAATTTGCGTCTTGTGACTCATTTTCACAGAGCGGGTCACATATGCCAATCAGGGTTTCATTTAGGATTTGAAAACTCCCTGTCCAAAATGAGCTAAGTTTCTTTACATATATCTTGCTTCTTATATCGCAAAGATGCATTTACAAAAATTTAAAAAAAACAGCACTGCAAGCATACATTTCTGATACTGAAATGGGACACTTGAGGGGGCAATTTGACTTTCCATTTTGGTTGTTGGGAAACTTAACAACTGAAGCTGAGAGTTGACCTTGTGGAGTACTCGGAATTTTCAAGCGAAATGAACCTTGGAACTTCTTCATGATTTTTGTTAAGAGTTTTTCCTAAAAAACCGAAGAAAAATAGGTTTGGAAAGTGGAATTATCTTGACTTGCGAACCAGGGGGGTTCAAAGGTTGACTCGTACGGAAGAACACTAATAAAGGGGTTCACAATTCCTTGATAAGACGTTTCTACAAAATATTTATTAGCCTTCTGCAATACTTCAACTGTGGGTTCAAAGAGAACTCAACAGCTCACTGAGAAGTCAATCTTGTCGCAAATAATATAATTACATTTTTTTATTGTGCCCCTTTTTGGCAGTGTACCCCACATCATTATGTTCTGCACCCTTTGAAATTCATTATTAGAACTAGACACAGACAATAATTATTCAAAAGCGCCCTTTGTTGACACATCAATTCAGCTTCAATCTGCCTGCCACAGTCAGACAGAGGGCGTTCTTTATGTTAACATGTGATGTCACATCTATAGAGAGCTTAAATAATTTATTAATAGTTGTCTAGAACCAGCAACCATGAGAACATGCCATTTCACTCGGTATTTTTTTTTAGGTTGCGGTATTGCGTACAGAAGTGTGACATGATGTTCTATGATGCAACACTTACAAAATGTTTGGCGATTTTATTAACATGATGTCATTACTTTGGCTCTCTAAACAAGTCATGGAAGGCAGCATATGTACAAAAAATATGTATAACTTTTCAGTTCAATCGCAACCAAAACGAACCAAACAAAATATCCCACTTGAAAAACAAATCTTATTTTGTTGGCATCTTTTGTTTCATGTTGCCCCAAAACTTAGCCACAAAGAGATCCTCACTTTTTATTTTCTTTGACATGAAGGATCCAAAGACCATAGACCCCTTCTGGAACATTCCACCATTTCGTCCGACTGGTAGTATCATGAGGGGCCCAGCTGATGGTAAAAAAGAAACAAACTGATTACGTCAAGAAAAATAACCAACCCGGTATAAATAGCGATTATTTTTCTGCCGTAAAGAATTGCTAGTGTACACTCACATATATGCATTTGTATTCTAAAAATGAATTTTGGGCTGTATACTCCTGAACAAAAATCCTCAACAGCCAGAAATTACAACAACAATACAAAATATAAATGAGGTACTCACGAGGTTTCCATTCCTTAAGGCTCTTCCCAGAGGCGTTTAGCTTTAGATTCTGAGTGACTAACTCCCCGTGTAGACCTGCTAGGTAGGCCATTTTGGTCGGGTCCTTGTTGCAGCAATCCCCGATGGCGTATACATCGGACAAACCCTCAACTTGAAGGTAGTGGTTCACTTTTAGATGACCGGTATCCATCATATTGTTGCCTGTAAACAAATGACCAAGTTGGAAGGAAGATTATATTAGCAATATTTGAATTCAATTCAACTGAACATTTATTTATGCATTGCAGCATACAAAATAAATAAATAAATAAACAGTTGGATAAAGTAAGACTTGTGATAACACCATGTATTGAAACAATCTCTTTTGAGTAGTGAGGGTTCCGAGAAGAACCTTTGGTTAAGTTAACTCGACGTTTCGATCAGTATGTTCTGATCATCTTCAGGAGAATGCTGGAATTCTAGAGTTCCAGCATTCTGAAGATGATACATGTACATTTTAAATCTTCCTAAGTAAATGTATGAAGATTTACACACACTGTTAAAAAGTAACATTAAACTTAACTAAGAGACTCTTGAAATAAAGATTCATAACTTTTATTTTAAGTGTTGTCAGTTTAAAGGTTTCGGCATATTGGAACGATTTCTCTTACTCAGTGAAGTTGCATAGGCCGATGAATTGCACGGTAGCCCGATGCAGACGAAAACGAGGTCAGCCTCAACCTCGGTCCCCTTGTTGGTTTTCACTGTGCACCTTGTTGACCCGTCCCTGGGGATCTCATCCAGATTGGACACCCGCTCACCTGGAAAAATATTCGTTCACAAATATATTAGATTTTATTACACAAAAAAGTCACAAAAAACTGAGCTTACAATTCACAGAGCTGGTAATCAGCTGATGTTTTACTTTATAATTTATTAATTATTTATTTATTTAAATGTTGTTTGTAACTTGACATCTTTCATAGTTTCATTTCATAGCGCTGCTAAATTGACATTGGTGAAACAATAAACTGGCAACCAATCTGTGAAAGTTTCAGCTCAATGTGGAATCCAAGTCGTAAGAAAAGTATAAAAAAAAAAAAATCCAAAATTGTACAGAAAAGTTGCAGTCGGCAATTTGTTTTTGTAAAATCTCCCTCCGCTTGACAGCAAAACCTACGACCAATTAAATTTACAAGGGAATTCGTTTTTCAAGAATACTCAATATGGTAAAAACAACCTTTTAAAATTAAACAAACGGTCTCAAATCATGATATTGGGTCGTCATTCCTCACGTAGTAAGGTTTCGTCTTTATTTACCAAGAATTAGCTTGACTCCCTTCGCCGTAAGTTGTTTTATGACTCCATCTCTGAATTTGGGAAGAAAATCTCCCTCTATGATGTAATCTTTGGAGTGGACCAGGGTCACGGTCTTGTCGGGGAAATCGGTGGCGATTTCCCCAGCCATCTCAAGACCCACCGCCCCACCACCGATGACGACAATGTCTTGAGATGATCTCACCTTTGGGGGGGTATATACAACAAGAGAAGTCCGTTGAATATAACCAACATGGAAAACTGACTTGCGTACGTATTTTTGTTATTGAGTGAACAAAGAAAGAAAAAGCAGGATTTGACCTGTGACCTAAATGATCATCCTCTCCTCTAACTTCCGCTTCCCAGGTTAACAGGGGAGGGGCTCAAAGCAGATGTCAATAATTGACATTTCCCCCATTTTTACAGGGGGTATTTCAGAAGGAAACTAAACAATTATTGTAAAATCTCGAACCCATTTTCTCTTGAATTCAAAAAGTGCTATGTTTCATTGGGGGAAAACAAAATGGCCCCTCTTACGTTTATACATGAAACATCGCAAATGTGTTCGGTATAGACCTATTTACACTATTTTAGGGTGATTTTGTCCATTGAAAGTGTCACTTTGCAAGTGCGATTTGTTTACCCTTATTGGACCTTAGGCTTTTCTGAATTCGAGACAAGCTTTTTACAATATTTTACTTTGACTTTAGATAACAAAACGTATGAATTTTTTTGGTGATCATTGGCTACACTAGGCTTGGGCGATATCGATTTTTTTCATCCACGATATATCGGCAAACATATATCGCGATTTTCGATAGTATCGCAATTATTTTTTCATTCACGCATGATTGCTTTAGAGCCGATAACCACAGGTATGTACCCCTCTATAAGCATCACAATAAATCGCAAATTCGTTTGTATAGTGTGTATGTACTTCTGAAGTACTTTGCTTTTGTTTCTCACTTCCAAAAGCTGAAAAGACTGTTCTAATTTTGTTTCCATGGAATTTCTGACTTGACTCACAATGGCGATTGTTTTTAATCGCGATATATATATATTTTTTTAATCACGATTTTCCGATATCTCGACAACTTAAAAAGGTTCTCGATATCATAATCGAATAAAAAAAAGGTATCGCGATATTCGATATTATCGTGTTATCGCCCAAGCTTACACTACACACAGCTGCATTGCTTTTGACACGCGTCCCAAGAAAACAAGATATTGACAACCACATGACGGGATTACTCAGCAGAATGCTGGTACGGATATCCAGATCCCGCTTCAGCTACAAACAAAATGTCTACCTTCTGCAGCGTGTCTTCGTACTGTGAGACGTACACGCTTGTGTCCTCCCCACCCTCGATGTTGCCAGGGAACAGTCCTTGGCTTCCCGTCGCTATGATGAGGAAGTCGTAGCCGATTTCCTCTCCTCCTGATAGCTTGACTTTCTTGGATTGTGCGTCGATAGACTCCACTGTGCCGCGTTTGAAGCTTTCACCAAAAGTCGGCTCGTATGGGATGAACGTTTTCTGAGCAAATCCTGCGAATTATTCATCATGAAAAGACTATAAAACCTTTTAAAGGAGGTTGACACATTTTGGTAATTACCCAAAATGTAACTGAGCCAATTATTATCTCAAAGCTAACTTGGTTGTAAGATGATACCCGGGTATCGATCCTGAGATGTTATTTCGTTTGACATGTTGTCATGTTCGAGAAAACGAACTATAATATTCAACTCTGAAATGGAGCACGCACATTAAAACGAATACAAACAAATCGTAATGCATGTTACATGCACATTGTCATTTAATGACGAGACAGAATAAGCTGAACCATTCACATGTTTGTTTCTATACATATCTCTTCTTTAAAAAATATATTGATGCATTTATAGACATTTTAATTTTACCAATAATGTACACTCCTCTAATTGTACGCTATGTACATTAAATCCACCGTGAGGTCATCTGTTTCCCCCGTTATTTCTAATAACTTTGTATATATACGTTTAATAACTTAACATTTCTATCTCTTTTCTTATTTCTATATCGCCTTTCTGATCACATCTGTGGACACGGGTTCGAATCCCGTTCGGATCCGATCCGACACGTGGATTGTGTTTTCAGTCTCTAATTACGGGGATATTCCCTAGAATAATGTGTCTGGGGTTTCGATTCCTCCCACATCTAAGGGTTATAACACTACTTCATTGTCTTCCCTCACCATGTGTGGGTTCGAATCCCAACCGCGACCATGGTGCTTGTGTCCTTGAGCAAGACACTTTACCATAATTGCTTCTCTCCACCCAGGGGTAAATGGGTACCTGTGAGGGCAGAGTTGGTTGTTGTGTTTGATTAGCCCTATAAATTATGCACTGAAATGGCAGCAATTGAGCTGTATACTCCCCAGGGAGCTGAGATGGTTTCAGGAATGATTTATGAGCCTGATGAGCAGGGGTAATAATATAATGCACCTTGAGCACCAGTTTGGTGGATACTGCGCTATATAAGTCTACATTATTATTATTATTATGTTTCTGAAGCCAATCAAAAACTTTGGTGAATTATTTATACCTACCTTTTAACCCTCCTATGCCCAGGCTGAAATTTGGCCCAGTAAGCACCGCACCCACAGACAGTCACTTGAGTATTTTTGGTTGCATTGCCAATTGTTCACACATGTGTATATGAGTGCTGGAGATAGTGGCAAAGTCAAACACACTTGTGTATGTCTTACAAGTTACATGCAGAGTCACACAGAGCTGTGTATAATATACTGCATAAGTTACAGTTGAGTGGTTTTGGTTTGACCTCCTACCATAGCCACATGTGCTTGCATTTATTTGAGTGCACTGCACAAAGTCAATGGGTTGGGAGTGACATAAAAATTTTGAGTGTCTTTGATTGTTATAATGTTAAACCTATAGGAGGGTTAAGAAAGCTTATATAAGATACCGGTAAATTGGCAATTCTGGACTATACATGAAAACATAATCGCCACCCCGAGAACCCCTTGGACTGTTTCTCACCTTCTTCTGTACATGCCCTTAAAGCCCCAAGACAATGGTGAAACGCCTCCTTTGGATCGATCAGGGTCACCTTGCATTTCCCAAGGAGGCTAAGAGCCACGGTCGTGCCGCCGTACCCACCGCCGATGATGATCACGTGCTCGTCTTGAAGCACAGTGCTAGAAGAACTACCCATGATTCTGCATGAAGACACTAAACAAAGTTCAGTACTTTTCTTAAAACAAACTGACAGCTCTTTAATAACATCTGCTATAAAGGCTATCAATAAGAATATAAGATTATTTACAATTAAAGACGTATCGCCTGTGTTTTACTGGCAATTTCAGGATTTGTTGTTTTCATTGGAACAGTGATAGTTAATTTCCTTTTAGAAAAGAACAAAATAAAAATATTTCACCATTTATTTATTTATTTATTTATTTATTTATTTATTTATTTCCGAAAAAATAATATATTGAGAAAATTGTGCAAAATACATTCACATTTCTTGTATTCATTCTAACGTTCGGAAAAAGTATACTCTTTCCCAAATTCGGACAGAAAATGAATTCACGTTTCTGAAAAGTGACAGCACATCCGGGCAAACATGTTTTGTATAAGGGACACTGCCTAACAGTCATCATCAGCTATACACCAAGGACGAAGCACCATGTAGGGCTAAGTTTCACCTAAACAAAATTTATGTTTGAATTTAAATTCCAATCATTAATTTTTATAAGGTAACATTGTTATTTACAATGGGAGATGGGGCATAGGATCACCCCAGAATTTTCCATGCAGTAAAAAAATAATAAAACGGGTGAAAATTTGGTTTGTTTAAATATTTGTTGTTTATGTTTATTTGTCTGGCTGGGTGTCATCTTTATTATAGCCATCCATGGGATTCTGTGGTTGTGTGCTGCATGTAGTTTGTACATTATGCACACAAACTTCAATGTCATCCCCCTCCCCTACTTGTTTCTAAAAACGAGATAGGGTCATGCCATTCCACGTAAAATCACACACTTGCCGAGGTCAATCTCATGGATTTTTTTTTTTACTTTCTAGGTTTGTTTGGTTGTATGAGAAAACTCCAAAACTGAAATTTGAGTTTTTGGTCATGTGGTTTGTGAGTTACAGGTCGTTGAACTTTTGACCTTTCGTTTGACCTCTACAACTTTGGAAATCTGTAACCCCGTTTAAGAATATCGTAAGAAAGTGATTTTCATGTTAAATGAAAGCTCTTATCGTCACAAATTATCAATTTTGCAATTTGAAATTAAAAAATAAATAAATAAGCAAGTGGTCAAGCAAAGTGTACTATGACCCCGCGCCGGCCGCAAAATTAAAATTCATGAAATTCTGTCAAACAAAGGCCCAAAGTATACTCATTGTGTATACCAAATATAAAAATGGGCTCTCAAGTAATTAAGGTAGGGTGTACTTTTAAAGATGGGCAGGGCACTCCAATGCTGATTTACAGTGTACATTATGTCTGCATATGTACATGTACATGTACAGTACACTGTACATGATGTACATGTATGCATTATTTCATGTATAGCTACACTCAGCAGTGCGACTGGGGATGGTTCAGCAGGTGTGAGTTGGGGACCGATGATTTACTTGGGGGAGTGTGGGGAACAGACCTTGGTGGTGGGGGGGGGGGGGGTCATGCAGTGTGTACACTTCCATAATTACTTAATAATTATTTTACTTCTATTGCACATTTTCCAAATAGTTTTTTCTCAATATAACTCGGTACATGTACATGTATGTACCCTGAGGAATAATATGGTAAACACAAAACACATCTATATAAATAAATGTGGAAATACAGACCATGCAAGGACATGTTTCAAATGTATACATTACATGTAGTTCACTGTGAACCTTTTCTACTCTGAAGTACTCACTCCAATGCATAATTAGCTGCAAGTGAATCTTTTTTGGAAGGATGTACATGTAGGTCTTCCTATTGCCGTCAATGGGGTGGCTGATGTCAACACATCAAAAGCATCAATTTCAAAGATGTCTTGATTAACTGGATAATAGAATGATGGAACAGGTCCATGTGGGTGCAAGAAGTTTACCTTAACAAGTCAGCTTTCTAGCTTGGTTCCAAGAACACAACCTAACCACCAAAAGCCATCATACTCTGCTGTGTTATAGCCACTAATGTCTTTTTGCATAGGATATTTTTCCAGTAGTGTAACACCTGTGGTTACATATTCTTGTTGGATGGTATGGCTAGTGGCTACTACAGAATTCACAGACCTCAACACATTCTTTTGACACTGGTTTGTAGGCATGTATTTTTTGAGTTCCTGCGATAGTGTGTGTGCATTTTCAAAGTGATATTTCAAGAGATTTCCTTCTTTGTTGTGCTACTCAGTTGTGAAGCAAACATGCATTCCTTTAATTTCTTTGCATGCGAACTCGTACAGTTGTCTAGGTGTGATTATTTGATTGTCATAAGGCAGGCTTTGAAGGCTTTGAAGGCTTTGCTCTCGAGACAAGATGTTTTAGGGTACCTGAAACACCATCACATGCTGTTTTCCCATGAGAAGTTGCGAAGAAGTGCCACTCTACTGGAACTCAGAAATCAGCAACAGGGAGGACCTATAAATATATACACTCTTCCCCAAAAATTTACTTCAGAACAGAAAAGGCTTACAGTGAACCATGAGTGAACTGCATGTAATGTAACGAATATACATTTGTGACATGTCCTTGCATGTCACAAATGGTAGAAAGGAAATGGAGACGTACTGGTGACAATTTGGATTTGTCAATTTATAAGACGAAAAAGAACCATAAAATTTATTTAATGAACCTAGCACGTCGTGAATTCTACTCGAACTATGTTAAGGTGAATAGTTGTAACTCTAGCAATCTTTTTATCGCTGTTAATATGCTTTTGAAACCACAAACAAACATTGTAATTTCTGATTCTAGTAATTCTCGTGATCTAGCAAATGAAATGGGTCGATTTTTTATTCAAAAGATTACTGACATTCACTCAAAGCTAAGTTCTGGTAACATACAGTCTGTGCAAGGTAAAGAGACTCACGTACATGTACCATCATTTGAGCAATTTTCACTTCTCACTGTGCAAGATGTAAAAGCTCTTATTGAGAAAGGTTCAAAGAAATCTTGTTCCCTTGACCCAATGCCAACACAGCTTGTTCTTAGTTGCCTGGATAGTTTACTACCTGTTCTCACAAGGATAATCAATTTGTCTTTAGAAAGTGGCGTTTTTGCAATTGACTGGAAAGAAGCCCTTATTCTTCCGTTAGTTAAGAAAGAAAATTTAGATTGTACAAACTTACAGAATTTTCGGCCAATTAGTAATCTCCAGTACATATCTAAGTTAACCGAAAAGGCAGTGTATGAACAGGTTCATAAACACATGACTGATAACTCATTGTATCCATTGCTACAGTCAGCTTACCGAAAGAATCACAGCACTGAGACTGCACTTCTCAAAGTAAAAAATGATATTTTACTAAAAATGAATTCTCAACATGTCGCTTTACTTGTATTGTTAGACCTAAGTGCTGCTTTTGATACTGTGGAGCATACAATTTTACTGGATCGATTAAAGTCTAAGATTGGTATTTCTGGTGTAGCTTTAAATTGGTTTAATTCTTATTTATCCGGTAGGAATCAACGTGTTTTAATGAAAGGGGCTCTCTCTGATAAGTTTGTTGTCAATTGCGGAGTTCCACAAGGATCATGTCTAGGACCGCTGCTTTTTAGTATATACTCATCCAAACTGTTTGACATAGTAGATCGGCATCTTCCTAACACTCATTGTTATGCTGACGACACCCAACTGTACATTTCTTTTAAACCTTGTAATTCTGTTAACCAAGAGCAGGCTTTAGCAGCCATGGAAAACTGTATAAAGGACATACGACTATGGATGTTACAACTATGGATGTTACGACTATGGATGTTACTTATGATTAACGATGCCAAAACTGAATTTATTATTATTGGTAGTCGATTGCAATTGTCTAAATTAACTATACCAGACTTAACAGTGGGTGGCTGTTCTATCCCACCATCCTTGCAAGTTTGCAACTTAGGTTGCTGGTTTGACTCAAATTTGACTATGAACAAGCAAATTACAAAAACTTGCTCAACTGCGTTCTATCATATCCATAATATTAGAAGAATCAGGAAATACTTATCAAGAGAGGCGCTAGTTGTGCTGGTTCATGCATTCATTACTAGTCGTCTCGATTACTGTAATAGCTTATTTTATGGTCTTCCAAATTCGCAATTAGCTAAACTACAAAAGGTACAAAATGCCACTGCTCGGCTTGTATGCGGTACACCACGGTGGAGTCATGTTATGCCCTTACTTTATCAGTTACACTGGCTGCCTGTACATTATCGTATTGAATTCAAAATTATTTTGTTGACATTTAAGGCCCTTCACCACCTTGCCCCAGATTACATTATTGATATGTTGCACGTTAAAGATAATTCCAGCTATTCTTTACGTTCCAATAACAGGTTGCTTTTAAATTATCCTAACGAAAAAATGAAAAAATCTACCGGAGACAAATCATTCTTGCAGGCTGCGCCCACATTATGGAACAAATTGCCCTCAAATATCCAATCAATTCGGTCTCTGTCTGTCTTTAAGAAAGAGCTTAAGACTTTTCTTTTTAAACAAGCATTTGGTTAATTTATTTATTTTTAAGTGTTACTTTGTTGTTTTTACATCTTTTGACTTTACATCTTTTGACTTAATGTATTAATCTGTTTGTTTTACTATTTTGTGCTAGTTTTTAAGATTGTAATGCGCTTTTGTACATTTTTATGGGAAAATGCGCACAATAAATTCATTATTATTATTATTATTATTATTATTATTATTAATTGTGGAGTTTACAAGATCAGACTGACATGACTGAGGAAGTCATTGTATACCAAAAATGCCTGATTTTTCATGAAATAAATATCCTGGAATAATTTGAAGTATATGTCCATCATCATCCATATGTTCTCCACCTTACCAGGTAGGTAAGATTACATTATTGGTTATATTTAATGAAAAATAGTGGCGGCCAGATATGACATTCTACCCTAAAAAATAGTACATTTTTGCTTGACCACTTCACTTGCTTATTTTTTTTATTTTTTTTATTTCAAATTGCAATGTTGATAATTTGTGATGATAAGAGCTTTCATTTAACATAAAAATCACTTTCTTACGATATTCCAAAGTTGTAGAGGTCAAACGAAAGGTAAAAAGTTCAACGACCTGTAACTCACGAACCACATGACCAAAAACGCTCAAATTTCAGGTTTGGAGTTTTCTCATACAACCAAACAAACCTAGAAAGTAAAAAAAAAATTGTGAGATTGACCTCGGAAAGTGTGTGATTTGACCATGGAGGAAGGAAAACAGTTTCCTTCCTCCATGATCTGACGTGGAATGACCCGATAAAAGCTCGTTTAAACAAGATAATAACTCGTTTATTAAAACGAGATTTTGAAAATATATACCCGGTAGGCCTACATAACATTAAAAAACAACCATCATAATATATACAGTACTTTGCGGGGATGTAATATTTATACACATCTCACGTAGGCCAAGACATTAATATTTTGAGCTCAACTTATGTGACCTCGTAAAATTAGCATGACGTTTGAAGGGCTCTTATCTCACCTCAAATCAGTCGTGGTACTAGGGCTTGCTAACTGGGCGACACTGATGTGTAATGGATTCGTTGTCTATTGAAGGTTGAAAGCCAGCAGCAGTTTAAGCAGACGCTGATGCTTTGGTGGTGCACTGCCTGCAGCCCTGGGCCATCGATCACCACTCGCTGTGTAATTACAGCCGTGCTTTGTATGTCGCGCGCTATATTGGTATGGCATGCAGTGTGTGTTCAGTGGACCAGCAGCTGTACATAGTTCATGCGAACCGTACGACCGTAGAGCAAAAATTCACGTACATGTACATGTACATGTACCTGTACATATACACATGCAATGCGTGGGCTGGACAGGCAAATTATGCTGACTCGCTCTGATTACAGTGTTCCTTCCTCCATGGTTATATAGTTCAGCGATTTAAAACACGAACAAAAGCCAAGTACAAAAATCAATGCAAATCTAAACCCATAGTAAAATATTATTGTAAAAAGTCCTTCTTGTCTCGAATTAAGAAAACCCCGAGGTGCATGTATAATAGGGGTACAATAGCCCTGTAATTATAACCGTAAGGGGCAGAGCAGACTTTACAGTGCATGTAATCAGTGTCCTTTAAGTTTAAGATGAACACAGTGACTGAAAATTACTAGATACTGGCACATGTGGGATATTATGCAGTCACTGAGTTAATCTAAAACTATACACTCCGATTCCATGCTCTAACGGTTGATCGTGACGATATTATTCACTGCATGAGTGGACTATTGATGATAAACTCAAATTGAAATCCAACTAAGTGTCAGGTGATGCAGATTTATTTTGGAAAAAGACAAGACCAATTCCAACACTGGACTTTAGTATTTCCATGGAGGAAGGAAAATTTCCTTCCTCCATGGTATTTCATACGGAAGCCCAATCGTGCCAGATTTTTGTGAGGTAATTTTTTTTTTATTGCGTTATAACGCAATACAATTGCGTTATAACGCAATACAATTGCATTAAAACGCAATACAATTGCGTTATAACGCAATACAATTGCATTAAAACGCAATACAATTGCGTTTAAACGCAATGCTCAATACTTTATAGAACGCCCTCTATATTGTGTGGAGCGCCATGGAGAATGTACATTGTACATTCTCCATGGCGCTTCACACAATAGAGGGCGTTCTAAAAAGTATTGCGCATTGCGTTATAACGCAATCGAATTGCGTTGTAACGCAATTGTATTGCGTTAAAACGCAATTGTATTGCGTTATAACGCAATAAAAAAAAATTACCTCACAAAAATCTGGCACGATTGGGCTTCCGTAATTTCAGACCAAAAAGCAGTTGTGAATAAAGTCGGCCTAAAACTCTTAGGTGTCATAATTCAACAGGATTTGAAGTGGGATGGACAAGTTGATAACATGGTTAGTAAGGCCAGTAGAACACTATTTATGCTGCGCAAACTAAAAGAAGCTGGTTCATGGTCTCAACGCAGAAGAAATTATAAGAGTCTACAAAGGGTACATCCGGCCAGTGGTTGAATATGCAGCACCACATTGTGGAACTAGATGTAGGTACTCAGAGGCAGGTAATTCAGATTGAGAAGATTCAGAAGAGAGTGTGCCGGTACATTCTTGCCAGTGAGTACACAACCTATTCCGAAGCTTTGACACACTACTTCAAGGAATTTGCTAACAATTCAAGCTTTTCCGACAGCCTGTGGTTTCCGACCTCTGGGTACACCTCGTTTCTTTAATTTTATATCAGTAGTAATAGATGCATTTTTCATCTAATTTATAATGTTTACTTTTCACTTTTTGTAATTTAAATTTTGATTAAAATTATAAGTTTTTGTAGTCTCGTTTATAATTTTGTTTAAATGTTTTTCTTTATACTTTGATGTTTTTATAACTGTAAATTTAAAATGCAATTCGGTCATTAGACCGCGAATTTTTGAATGTTATTAAATAAACCAAAAATTTTTTTTTTAAATTATAAGTTTACAAGTCGACTTCATTTCATTGGACAAAAGTCACCCCTTTCATTGGACAAAACACCCTAGTGATGTTGTGTGTGTACACCGTCACGTGACTGAAAGAGAAAGCGCCTTCAGACAAAACGTATGTTATTTAGTTTCCTTATAATAATAATGTGTTGTAATAATAATTATAATTAGAATGTGTTGAATTTGAACTTCCTGTTTAGACCAGAAGTAAAGGTCAGGTCAGGTGATTTGAAGGTCATATATATGACACAATAAAACTTCCTTATGATCATGAAAAAATAACGTTAGTACCTGCTTCGGTTCAATATCTGAGATTGGGAAATAATCTGAGATTGGAAAATAATCCCTTTTTAAAAATGCCGCTAAGGAGCGCTAATCAAAATTTAAAAAATTAAAAAAAAATCTTCATAATTTTATGCCCGATCTTATTTATTTCTTGTTTAACTTGGGGAGACCTTTCAGTGAAACAATGTTTTTAAAGGTGCCCAGTGAAGCGAGCCCTCAACGAACCGACCATACTTTAATAAATTTTACCTCATACAATATGTGTCTATCCTCTTCCTTTTGTCAAAGATGTAGTAACAATTTTCGAAAGAAGTAATACAATTATTTATTAACAACTGCATAATAACAAGAAAATAACTGATGACAAAACACAAAACTTGACAAGTTGGGGTAAGAATATTTATTATTGCGGTAACAAAATTTGCACTAAAGTATGTACGTTATTCATATTTACTCGATAGCACACTGGCTTAGCTTGGATGATCCAAAGAGCAAGGACCTTGCTCGGTGGAGGGACTTAAATGTCATACTTTATCTCCTTTTTAAAGGGACGGTACAACACTAATTGTTGGTAACGTAAGTTAATTTTACCCTCTAGTTTAAAAAAAATACATTTCATTAAATCAACCTGTGAAAGTTTCATCACAATAGGTGCTCACGTTTTTAAGAAACTGTCTTGAAACATATTTGTTAAATGTTTATGTTTTACAGTTTTAGGTTAAAATGGAAACACTTCAGACAGAATAATTTCTTAGGATGACTGACACGTGTACTAACTTTTCACCCAGTAAGGTTTTAGATAATGATTTGTTAATCTGAATACTTGGAATTAACCAAAGTTGTACTTTCCCTTTGATCAGAACCCTTTTCACCGCTAGAGGGCTACGATTTGCACAGAGCAGATAACAGATGTGTCCTCAGTTTTGAATGAAATGAGCGCCCGAATTAGACGAAGTGTCATTTGTATAATTATATATATGTATATATATACGAGCGCCCTCTGTTGGTATCACAGATTTAATTGTGTACTGCGACTTCCATAATATATTGGTGAAATTAACAATGAAATGGGTTTTATATCATTATGATGTATATTGTTACGAATGATTAGGCCTAAAAGTTTCAATATGTGAGCCTAACATCTTTAGAGGCTAAACTGGATAAATAAGTGGAATTAATAACTGCTAAGACTACTATTTCCATAGCATCTAAGCATTATAATATGGCGAAATATGATTTCTGAAAACTCTATTATTATTTCTTTAATTTCTTTATTTCTTTATACAGTAAGTACAGCATGGCCGCAGATTATTATTTCGTTTATAAACGAATCACACCCACTAAATGTCTTTTTTGTTATTTTTTCAAATTAAACAAAAATATTACACTCGCCTCTCAATAAATAGTCTTATCAAGTTCGCACCCACGTGTGGCAAGATTTGATCCTCTTTTCAGTTTGTATTTGTATTTTTAATTTGTATTTGTATTTGTATTTGTATTTTGTTGTAGTCTTTTAAATTCATACAAATTTATTCAGAAGCAAAGCCTGTATAAACAGAGAAATTAACTATTATCATAAAGAGAGGCACAGGACCCCAAGATTTTAAGATCTTTAGCATACGAATACATTGGTGAGTGAAAAATGCCAATTCTTGTCTGCAAACAAAGAAATAAAACAAATCGCCACCCGGAATTTCGGTCAGTTTGACCCTGAATCTAATTTACGGTTCAGAAAAAAAAACATTTTGACCCGGATTTCAGTTCAGTCTGGCTCGAATTCCGGGTTAGTCTGCTCTTAAAGTTTGCCTGGTACACTCGAACCTTTCTCCTGATCAATTCTGACCCGGTCATCATTTTTATTTATTTTTTTGAGAATATGTAGGTTGGTAACTTGGTACAATACTGCTCAAAGCCTCACAGACAAAAATATTAAATATTAATTTACAAATTACACTTTACACATTCTACAGTGCACAAACAACTAAGTATATAGCAGGGACTCAAATCCATTGTGAACAGTAGGTATGGCGTCATCAAGCAAGCGTGAAGCCAACACAGCGTGGGGTCAGGGGCCCGCCCAATGTCCCCGGCAACTTTAAGCGTGCAAACCATTAAGAATTATTAAGTGTTCTAATATATATTTTAAATTAACGGGTACAGAGAATATGCAAAAATAGCAAGAATTTTTGAACAAGTGCAGATAACATTGGATGCATGATTACATCTGTCACCCACTTCTTAAATTATTTTGGATATATATACCCCCATCCCCCACCCCCGGGATTTGAGCTCCTATAAGTATAGGCTATTGCAAAATCTAAATATCATATTTTATCCTTTAAGGGTGATAACGATTTGCTTAACACGTGTTGCATAAGGATCTTATCCAAAAAGAGAACAATTTTAAAGATTGAGCCATTTAACACACTATTTTAAACATACAAATCGTTTATATAAACAGCGTGGCATACAGAGAAGGTGCAACATCGTAATTGGCAAAATTACTCTTACGAATATGATTCCTCGTTTTGAATCAATAATTATAAACCAACAACCAAACTGTGGATGGTCATTTCATTGTGTCACTATTCATTCTAAAGTGGACATTTTCATCTTTTTTTGTAAAGTACAACTTTGGTTTTTGGAAATGTTCATTTATTTGAACCATCGAACTTTCAATAAAAAAAATACCGTGAAAGTTTCATCACAGTAGGCCCTAGGTGCTCATGTTTTTAGGAAAACGACGACAAAGTGTTAAATATGTTTATGTCTTTAAGAGTTTTTTTTAGAAGATTTCCATGATGATTGACACAGCCTTTTAGATAAGGTTTCGTTAATTTGATGTTTTGGTAGTAACAATGATGAACCTTCTCTTTAAAGACGTACCTTCAGTTTTGACACATTTTACTAATGATAGCACCTCAGACACAAATATTTCAAGGGATATGTGATACCATTAGCAACTTTACACCAAGTAAGTTTCATGTCAAACACTCTTAAAACTAAATTGTTGAATCAACCATATAAGAGATTGGTGAGTGACAACACTTTATAAAGTTAAATTCAACTCGAAGAAATTGTTGAATTAACACAGAGTCAAGTTAAGTCTAACTTTATTAATGATAATTCAACACTTAAAAGTTAAATCCAACTTTATAAAGAGTTATCACTAACTCTCTAAAAATTTTATTCAACACTTTCGTTTTAAGTCTTTAGAGTAAACTATGATGATAACTGATGTATTGTG
This sequence comes from Zoroaster sp. YZ-2022, assembly GCA_029582265.1. Taxonomy (NCBI): domain Eukaryota; kingdom Metazoa; phylum Echinodermata; class Asteroidea; order Forcipulatida; family Zoroasteridae; genus Zoroaster; species Zoroaster sp. YZ-2022. The sequence goes on along the minus strand of CM055829.1, from coordinate 24,277,617 downwards.
AGATTTCAAATATGAGTAATATTCTCTTTAAAGGGCCTTTGAATTAAATTGGAATTTTCTAACTATTTTCTATCTAATTTATCCATGTTGACATCACTTTTCTACTCTTTAATTGCCAGTTTGTAGGTGTCTTGACACTTTTGGGTATTTATGCTAATGAAAATTTACATATTCATGACCAAATCAGTGATGTCGAAGTGGAATCAGACTAGTGCAATATCATGGTTGGTTTTAGTAACCAATCACACTGATCTCACGAAACAGCTCCATCATGTGTCAAGCATAAGTAAGACATTTTAACAATTTAAACAGTAATCTTCCCTTTACATCAACATTTTATTCTGAATTTTGTTTAAACTGCCCAGGTGCATGGATATTTGACAAAATATATGTCTACATAAAACTTCACATTTACCCCCAACAACTAGTTTGTTAAAACAATACCAGTGATATCAATTGTTTCCGTTGTGTACTGAACACCATTGGTGCATTTTTAACACCACAGTTTTAGCAGGGTTAAGAATTTGGCGCCATCTTGTTATTAATCATTATAGAGAGATTCAAGGCTTATGTAACATTTATTTAAGGGTAGGATTACTAAACCTTTCCACCTGGCAAATTAATTGTAATGCACTCTGAATAATTATGGCAAGATTGTACCAAAACTATGAGTAATAAATACATCCTAATACTTGGTTAATATATGTTTGTTTATTAAATACACAGGTGTATACAAAGGTGTCAAGGGCGCAACCACTGGGGGGGTCGGGGTCACGACCCCCTACTTTTATGTGGACCTCCCCAACTTCTGGAACATTTTGGTATTTTATGTATACATGATCCTAGTAATGTCATTCATGACATCACAATTATGCAACACTACCATCAACATGCTGAAATACGTGATATTGAACCAAGACCCCAGCTGCTAGTGGCGTGCTCGCTTCGCTCGCCCGCAGATCACGTTGCTATTGGCTGCTTGGGACCCCCCAACTTTCAACACGTGGTTGCGCCCTTGAAAGGTGTATATTTAAGGGTAGGATTACTAAACCTTTCCACCTGGCAAATTAATTGTAATGCACTCTGAATAATTATGGCAAGATTGCACCAAAACTATGAGTAATAAATACATCCTAATACTTGGTTAATATATATTTGTTTATTAAATACACAGGTGTATACACTATAATAGATCACAATAAACATTAATATAATCACTGGCAAATTTAACCAATATTAAATATTGCACAATCAGCACAGCTTTGGTATAATTTGTATAGGAATTAACGATAAAATAATTTGTGCGGTTACAATGGTTGCCTTAACCTTGCAAGGAAACTCATTAAAGGGAAGGTACAACATTGGTATTTTGATAACGTGCGTTCATTTCATCTCTCTATAGTTTTCAAGAAATATACTATCGTTTTGGGAAAACACAGCGAAAAACTGTTGCACGTTTTTACTGTTTTTGTGATTTTAGAAGCCTTTTGTAAATTTGACATAACGATTAATGTATTTTCTCTAAGATAAAAACACTTCAGACGGAATGATATGTCGGGATGATTGATATACTTGTACCAACTTTACACTAAGGATGTAAATATAACATTGGTTTTTATTTTGATAAATATATCGGATAGTTACCAAAGTTGTTGTACCTTTTCTCTAATTCGCATGTGTTTGTTATTTTGTGTTGCTGTCAAGCGACCAATGATTTAACATTATTATGGGCTTTGTCCTCTGCCAACCAATCCTCCCTTTTTTCAAAGGAGTGGGGGATTCGGTCTCGATTGGATATCTCATGGAATTCCCAAGTACACGGTTGTAAAACTGCACGTTACATGGCGCCCCAATTGTGGTGCAAAGAAGACCAACATTACAGCGGGTATTTTTGTTCAAAGTAATTCTTTTTACATAAGGCATGAGATGATATTACAAAGAATTGCTCACCTTAAATTACAAAATCCCCCACTTGGAATGTTACTTTGTAGTGCACCTTTAATTGTATTTAAATATATATTTGATTTTATTTTGTTTGATTATTCACAACCAACTGGATGTACCTTGCCATAGCAACAGTATTTCGTACCCACCATCCATGTCCCCTGTATAGTTACAACGGATTAGCGATAACACGAGTAACTAGACTTTGATGACATCATCATGATTAAAGAGACGGTACAACATTGGTATATTTGGTAACGGACGTTGACACTCAAATCAACCCTCTAGTTTTCAAGAAATATATCATAAAACTAAACCTTCATGGCAACACAGGTGCTCAAGTTGTTGAAAAAATTACGAAAAACTAAAACAAATTTTGTTTTGTTTTTGTTTTGTTTTTATTGTTATAGGTCCTACCTATTTTGTTAATAAGCTGGTGATCCAAAGTTGTACCTTCCCTTTAACGGTAAATCGCTACTCGCCTTTCGTCGGTGAGCATTTTTTTTTTTATTAGTTCGATAACATGTGAACAGTGTCAATACAAGCCCAAAATCTTCCTCCGATGTGTTGGAGCATGATGTTGATGTTGGTGATAATTACCTTATTAAACCTCTACAAGAAAATCAAGTAAGCACGGGTTGCCACAGACGGACGGCGAGTCTGTCACGTGGACTCTGTTGTTTCGCGCCACAAGCCAGAAATATTTGGCGCGTTGTTTGCAATCAGTGTCGTACGGTGGACACTCGGATAGCATCTCAGCTTTAAAGAGCTCATCACATAGCTTGGCACCTACATCGTAGTACTCTCCCTGTACACAAAATAAAGATGTAAGATGTGGAGTTTAGGACACAGCTAAAATAATTATGCCTTTCAATAATTTTGATTTCGAATATCTTGAAACATTGTTAAAATTAAGAGGAGTAGGCCTAGTATGTCTTGAATATGTTGATTTTATACCTAGAGTTCGAAAATGCTGGGAAATCGTTAAAAGGCGAGGCTATGTTAAGAGGTAGCATCATTGAGTTGTAATGGTGTGTTGGTTCTGAGAAGAACCAGTGGTTTGACAATTTGACGATTCGATTAGTATACGCTGATCGTCTTCATACAACACTCTAGTATCATTCTTGATAAGACGATTAGAGTATAATGATCGAAACGCCAAGTTGTGAAGCCACTGGCTCTTCTCAGAACCAACGCACTATTACAACTCATGAGAGATCTCACATGGTGCTACCGCAGCAAACATCTTCTTACTGTACTTCCCAGGGGTGTGGATTTCACAAAAGTAAAAAATCCTGAAAAATGGGTAGCGGGTCTGGGTCTTTCTTTGATCCAGTGGACTAAACTCCCTGAACCTCCTGGATGTTTAATTTTGGAACATTTACAGACTCTTCACGGTCTCCACAAACAGGAAACTAGAGGTTTTGATACAATACATGTCAGGCTACTTCTCTGCTTTAAAGAAGATTTGAAAAAAAATCCTGAAATCAGGAAAAATCCTGAGAAATCACAAGTCTGACTTTCATTTTGCAAAGCTTCATCTCCTTCAAATGGTTCATCTCCTTTAAATTCTTCACAGCTTCAAAGTAATACGTTTCATAGATCGATTAAGACTATATGTACATTTTCTTGTGTTCTTTTCAAGTAGGCACTATGAGTGCATGAAGTGACTTTTTACATTGTTAAGTGTTTGCTGATGTGACATTAAACATGCGCACTATTACAGTATTCAAGATTAATTATATGTAATGATATCTTGCGCAAGTATATATGGATGTTTAAAGGGAGAGTATGAGTCCGAGACGTGACCAGAGCAGGCTTTCAACAGGGTATGGAATCGGTGTCCTACATGTAGTTTAAGACGAACGCAGTAACTGAAATTTACTGCCTCTTTTATGCAGCGGCAACGGTATAATGTAACCTTATCATGTGGGGTATTATTTTCGGTCATTGAGTTTATCTAAAACTAGCACTTCGATTCCATGCCCTGTTGGTCTTGACGATACTGTCCCTTTAAGATGATAATACTTACGCAAGTATAGCAGAGCTGATGACGATTGCAAGCCCCAACAAATAGATCCTTATATCCATCCGCCCCAAGATCGGCGTAGTTATTAACTATGTTACAGTCATCGATAAAATATTGCAGTGAAGGGCATCTATCATCTGCAAAACAAATGTCCATAATTATATAAAATATCAATATTCTGAGTTTAAGGTAAGGTACGGACTTTTTAATTAAAAAATAACAACCTTTTTAATTGTATTGAAATTTACTTGGTGTTAAAATGTTACCAGTCTCCCTTAAAAAATATTTTCTGAGGTGAGGTCACTTTTAGAAAAGTGATATTATTTCCAGTTCAAATTTAGGAAAGCGTTCTCTTTCCTAAATTTCGCAATAATATAAGCTGAAACTTTCTCAGATTGGTTATTTAATTAAAGATATATCGCCCGTGTTTGGCTAAGACGACCCACAAAATAGGATTTATAAAGCGAATTTTGAAAGATAATATCGTTGTTAAACGAAATAAAAAAATTAAATTTATGAAATTCGGATGTCGAAAACTGTAAATAAAAGCGATATTTCAAACACGCTTGATTCTGATTGACAGCCACACTGGCCAATCGGAAGACTGCCCACGCCCTCATGCAATAAATTAAATACAATAAATTGTGTGGTCACGTGCAAGATGAGGATTCAAACAGTGGGCCATCAGCATTTTATTCATTAGATTTTTTAATTTACTGATATTAATCCTTGACAGATTTTTTCGTTCAATGTCTCAAATGAAAGCTTAACTTCCTTACCCCCTGAAAAATAGCAATTCAACATTGAAATCTATTTTACCGTCAAATCGGCCCAAACACGGGCGATATATCTTTTATGTATATCTTGATACAGAGAGAGTAAGCATACCCATAAGCAGTTTTGCCAACATTACCAATGTTGTACCTTCCCTTCAATGTATATCTTGATTCAAAGAGAGTAAGCATACTCATAAGCAGTTTTGCCAACATTACCAATGCTGTACCTTCCCTTCAATGTATATCTTGATTCAAAGAGAGTAAGCATACTCGTAGAAGCAGTTTTGCCAACATTACCAATGCTGTACCTTCCCTTCAATGTATATCTTGATTCAAAGAGAGTAAGCATACTCATAGAAGCAGTTTAGCCAACATTACCAATGTTGTACCTTCCCTTCAATGTATATCTTGATACAAAGAGAGTAAGCATACCCATAAGCAGTTTTGCCAACATTACCAATGTTGTACCTTCCCTGTATTATATGTGTATCATGTTTCTGGAAAATATTTAAGATTTCTGACTTTTAGGAGGTACCATCCTCTTGAAATGTGCCCCCCTCCACAGTGGCTTATTTCAACCCATGCTCTCAACCTAATCGCTTTCAACCATGTTTCAAACATAGAGATGTTTCAAGGTTTCTCTCCGACCGACGCTGCCACATGCAACACTGCCATGTGCCGACAGCTATTTTTTTCTGCAGCATAGTTCGTCAATGGCTTAGAAATTGGCATAGAAATCTAGTTTAAAAAGGTTTCTACAGTTATTAATTGAAGGTGTCAGTCGAGTGGCATGGTAGTCTAGTGGTTAGAACGCTTGCCTTGAAATAGAAGGTACCGAGTTGAAGAATAGGTTTTTCAACATTTTCATTAAAAAAATTATACATGTTTTTATGTTTTTTTAACTACAAAATTAATTCAGAAGCAACGCCTTTCTATATAACAGTAATTCACGGTTGTGGAGGATTTTTTAAGTCAAAATTAATTTTGAGTAGCCTATACAAATGCATAAAATTATAGTTGACGAAGTGTACTGCAGAAAAAATCCTGTACCTATACACTGTCACGTGCCAACTCTGTCACGTGCCGACACTGTCACATGCTATAATATAACTACTTATACTTGAAAAAAATAGCATCCAACAGAAAGATGACGTTACTTTGGAACAACATCTATAATACAATAAAGCTCTTCCCTCCTCTCTCGTTATTCTATACGAAGTCAAAACAGCCATGTTTGCATAAAGTTTACAAATTTCATTTAGGAAAGTAGGCCTAAACAACGAACATTTAATACGAATGATGCATATTTGTGAAGTATTTTTTGCTTTGTTTGTCCAGAAACTGTAACTGTAATTGTAATGTTTTTAGTTAATTTGTTTTTGTTTATCACAAGGCGAAGATTCTGTGACTTTTATGGCTTACCTACCTTCTCTAATGTTAACTACATGTTCTAATCAATTTATATTGTATCCATCTATTCATTGTATCATTGTTTCATTATTTAAAATAAAATAAAAAATTGTTTACCATATGTACGTGTATGATATATTGCTGTTATATTATATTCTCTTCTTGGAAGAAGTGGCGTGGTTCTGAAAGGAACGGGTAGTGAGGATAGTTCTCGACGTTTCGTACAGTGTGCCCTGTCCGTCTTCACATCCTCCTGAAGACGGACAGAGCACACTGTTCGAAACGTCGATAACTATCTTCACTACCCGTTCCTTTCAGAAAAGAACATCACTTCTTCTAAGAATTGTGCTACCCGTAAATCTAATTGTCTTATCCTACACTGTAAAAATGGTGTTTAGAATTTAAACACATTTCTAAACTCTTAAGCTCTTCCCTCCTCTCTCGTTATTCTATACGAAGTCAAAACAGTCATGTTTGCATAAAGTTTACAAATTTCATTTAGGAAAGTAGTGCCATGGTCGAGCGGTTTAGTGCATCGGATTTGTGTTCTGATGACTGAGTCGTCAGAATGTGGGTTCGACCGGGGTGTTTGTGTCCTTGAGCAAGACACTTTACCATAACTGCTTCTCTCCACCCAGGGTTAAATGGGATTAGCCCTAGATGCGCTGTAATCACAGCAATTGAACTGTATACTTCCCAGGGAGCTGAGATGGTTTCAGGAATGATTTATGAGCCTGATGAGCAGGGGTAATAATGTCATGCGCCTTGAGCACCAGTTTGGTGGATACGTGCGCTATATAAGTCTACATTATTATTTTTATTTTTATTAAATACATAGCTTGTACTCACTTGTTTTCACATGTTAAGCCTATAACATGTTTGGATTGTGCTTTTCTGTGATGTGCATTTGAATGCTAAATACCATAATGAACAGGTGTCAAAAAGCTAAGCACGTTTAGCTCTGTGACATGTACAGATGATGGCCGTTTAGCATTTAAACGCAATCCTAAACGTGTTTATTTTGCGTGTGTTTAAATTCTAAACACCATTTTTACAGTGTACCCACCGTGCAAGCTTCAAATCACATTTATATTATATTCGTTGTTAACATTAAAATGATTGTCATTGCTTCTATACTTCGCCCTGGTGTCTTTTTGCAACCTTGCTGGCATTTAGTTATACAACCCTTCTCTTAACAGTGTCTCGCGTGGCTTTTTCGCTAATAAGTGTCCTCCGGATGTCCTCCTCCTCGGATCAGGCATATATCAGTTACTTCTATTCATATATCAGTTACTTCAATTCTCTACAGTCCCCGGGAGAACCACCTGCTTTGGATTCATTATTTATGTGAATGATACGATTTTGTTCTTGTAATAGCGTGGTTGAATGATGGGGAAGAGGGGATTAATTGAAGTCTTGTGCGGCGAACTCATTCCTCGTGCCTGATGACAGGCCTGTGGTTTATATTTTCAACTGCTGTTATTTTAAAGAAGGACCCTAAGAGAATATTAATTGAGGAAAAACATACTGAAATGCAAATATAACTTATTTGTATTTATTCTAACAAGGAATTTGGTGTCTCCTGATGTCATATTGGGAAATTATCTTACTAATTCTACTAAACAGGTAGCTCCTCAGACAGACATTGTGTCAAAATAAATCACTCGTGTTTATACGACCCACAAAATAGAATTTATAAAGCGAACGAATTTTGAAAGCCTTTTATTAATTTTAGTTCTTAATTTTACTGGTACTAATCCTTGAAGTTTTTTCGTCCAATATTTCAAATGAAAGCTTATAACTTCCTTAACCCTAGAAAAAATAGCAATTGAACATTTCGTTATGTAATTACATTAATTTATATTTACAAGAAATACTAAAGAAAAATATCACCCCTGTGGCAATCCATATTGTTCATGTTTCCCCTGAATTGAAAGCAAGACGAAAGCAGGGTCGTAGCTGCGGGGGAGTGAGTGACACCCTCCCCCCAATAATTTTTCTCAGTCGGCATTTAGAGCCTCAGTCGGCAAATGAAGCATCAAATGTACTAGAACAAGGGTTGGTCCAGAATAAATTTTCAGTAAGCCAACCTAGAGCTATGGGTTTGCCGACTGCACATGTATTGTTTATGGAGTGCGATGGTCGAGCGGTTTGGTGCATCGGATTTGTGTTCTGATGGCTGAGTCGTCAGAATGTGGGTTCGAATCCCAACCGCGACCATGGTGCTTGTGTCCTTGAGCAAGACACTTTACCATAATTGCTTCTCTCCACCCAGGGGTAAATGGGTACCTGTGAGGGCAGAGTTGGTTGTTGTGTTTGATTAGCCCTATATGCGCCAAAATGGCAGCAATTGAGCTGTACACTCCCCAGGGAGCTAAGATGGTTTCAGGAATGATTTATGAGCCTGATGAGCAGGGGTAATAATATAATGCGCCTTGAGCACCAGTTTGGTGGATACGTGCACTATATAAGTCCACATTATTATTATTATATTATTCTAAGCGCTGAAGATTTGCCGAGTTGTTTGTTATCAGTTGTTTTTACTTTGTAATACATTGTATTTTACTCACAGAAAGAGCTGCGGTTTTTTATTTTTGAATAACCAATTCTATTTTTAATTTTTAATGAATGTATTACAAATTATACTTTGTAATGGATTTGGCAGCCAACTCAAAAGAGTGCAAACGTTCTGTACCCCCCCCCCCAAAAAAATAATAATGCATATGTAATTATATAATATTTGCGTACCTGACTCAACCTCAGACACCTCAGACACCTCTGACGTCAATTCCTCCTCCTCAACTGCTTCACTCGCCTCAGAGCTCTCGTAGTCTTCACTCTCGTAGTCTCCTGCCTTGTCTGATGTTTCTCCTGCCTCGTCTTCTTCAATTGCCAATGCTAGTATGATGTCATCGGCGATGTCTTCAATCGCTCGGTCGATTTCGTTATCCAGGTAATCGATAAGTTCGTTGTACACTGTTTAGTGCAAGAGTAGATATCGAAAATTAATTATTTAGAAGTTCACATATTGATAAGATCGACGAATATCGATTACATTTTTTGAAATTCTTTAAACTCTTTAAAAATCGTTGGTGGTTTTCAGGATGTGTTCATTATTTTTGAAGTGAACAAAGGAAAACGTGAATACAGCAGGACTCATGAACCTGCGACCTGGGATTGTCCTACGGGTGCTCTACGAACTGAGATATCCTGCCCTAGTTGGTGGTCTCCCAAAATTGTCAACATCTTTGCTATGGCCGCTGTACAAAGACACGGCTTGAAATAAACGACGCTTTGAACTGAACATTTCCCAGGTTGGTTGTTCAAAGAGATGGTACAACATTGGTATTTGGTTACGTACACTCATTTCAGCAATTTTACATGAGAATCAAGATATATATTATATAGAAGCCAACCTGTTCAAGCTTAGGTTGTGTGCCATTAACGAGAAAATAGTGAACATCCATGCATTCAGATTGTCCGTATTTTCATCCCAACGTGAAACTGTCTTTGGATTAAGAAATTCATATTTGGACATTATTTTACATCTATTATTATTATTATTATTATTATTATTATTATTATTATTATTATTATTATTATTATTATTATTATTATTATTATTATTATTATTATTGCAATTGAGCTGTATACTCCCCAGGGAGCTGAGATGGTTTCAGGAATGATTTATGAGCCTGATGAGCAGGGGTAATAATATAATGCGCCTTGAGCACCAGTTTGGTGGATACGTGCGCTATATAAGTCCACGTTATTATTATTATATTATTATTATTATTATTATTATTATTATTATTATTATTATTATTATTATTATTATTATTATTATTATTATTATTATTATTATTATTATTATTATTATTATTATTATTATTATTATTATTATTATTATTATTATTATTATTATTATTATTATTATTATTATTATTATTATTATTATTATTATTATTATTATTATTATTATTATTATTATTATTATTATTATTAGGCCTATTATTATTTTTGTACAAACAAACCTTCATTCTCTTTCTCCTCAACCTCATCTTCGTACTCTGCATCTCCCATCCCTGCGTCCAAGACGGATGACGATTGCCCTTCCTCTTCATCCGCCATCTCATAGCTTTCTTCATCATCTAATTCTTCTTGTACTGCTTCTGTTGTCAATGTACCAAGGATGTCTTTAAGGAGCTTCTCTGCTATTTAGAATAATTATGTAATTATGTAATTATTTTTGAATAATTATGTAATTTGTCGCTGTGAGCTCACAGCGACAAATTACATAATTATTCTAAAAATAGGAGACTGTGAACGAATGAAGCATTCGGTCTAGGATCCGATTAGCTCCTTCCACCTCGTTATACGTATACAGGATCCAATTTCATGGCGCTGTTTACCGTCAGCGACAAAATGGCGCTTATCCAGCCTGTCTATTAGCCCAGGTTGGACTTTCACCTTCGTTTCATTAAGACATAACCTCTCTAAAAATGGGGAAAGATGAATTGTTTATATTATTTGAATAGATCCCCTCTTTAAATATCCAAAATTTCGTATTCTGATGACTCAATGCGATCCATTTAATCACAGCGAACGCACTCTCGACGTCAATATCGGTCGTTTTACAATTCACAGAGGGCCCCACTGCCAGCCTCGTAAGGCCTAGCTCGGGTATAGCTGCACACAGCGCGGTAACAAAATGAGTCTGGCATTGAACTATATACCCCCTGTACGACTATTTATTGATTTCCCAAGAGTAGGGGGAGGGGGTTTACCTACTCAGGATGGGGCGAACAATTAGCCATCCAGAAACTGTCAGAAAAACACGACGGTGTGCATTTCCATGTACAATAAGTGCCCCAGTGGTGTTTACACCTTACGCTGAAACGCAACACTCCGTCGCTCCGTTCCCTATGCATATTTGCGCCAGGACACGTTTGAGACGTCTGGGTTTTTTTTCTTAAGCATTATCCAGGCAAGTTTGACACAATTAGGGCCTATAATGTGGGAGATGCGTTCAGTAGAGTTCAGACATTGATAGCGTGTAGGCGAATTACTTCATCTCGCCGTAGATGGATTACGTTCTTCAGGGATGAAAGTTTTTTTTTTAATTTAAGAGGTCGCTCCACCTGAATGACATACGTCGCATGGGATCAGGTTGTATAACAAAAAGCAATCATTTTCTTTCATAGAAACCAACAAATTAAATCTGGGTTTGTTCTTAATGAAGCCCAATGCAATTTACCGTGGTCAGTGGACTACTCGGCATTAAACATCCCTGCGGAGTATCGGCTCCGTGGACACCCTAAAGAGGGCGCTGCTTACGCATCCGGCCAGCTTATCACAGGTAAACAGCATTCGCAGTTGGCTCCAGTTACATAAAGTGTTAATTGTTACCAGGGAATAGTTTTCACTGTACTGTTAAAAAAAAAATGGCCGATGAAAAAAAAAAAAATTCCAGATAGAAAACTCGAGCTTAAAATTATGGCCGAGCATAATCAAAAATGCAAAAATGAGACTCCACTCGACAAAAATAGACTTTTTGAATTGATTTGACTCGACTCGACTCGTTTTGGGTCGACATTGTCTTGTCAATGGTTCGACTCGACAGTAGCCCCAATAATTATTGAGTGATTCATTACAAAGAGATCTTTCGTCTGGGACATCAATGCTGCCCTCTTTAAAAGGTGGTTGAACACTATTAATAGAAAACAAAATATCCTTGTTGGATTAAGGGTGGACATCTTTCTCCAACCTCCATTTATCCCCTATATTTGGCTAGTTCTCGCCGGTTTTACCCTCTCTGAACACTACAATAGAAGATTCTAGCTGTTTGGAGATAGCTATCAAGGGATTATAGGATAGTTAAGTTTCGGTTGTTGTATCCACCAGGCCCACTTGGATTATGAGGCGGTGGGGGGGGGGGGGATTAACTCCAGAGTTAAGTGGCCTCTTTGTAATTGGCTACTAGGATCTAGGGGAATAATGAGCTCATTATAATGCCCGTAGGGAACTGGCCAAAATGTTGAGGATTTTGGAAGTTGGGAAAAGATGTTCCTCCCTAACACGTGCGATCTGAAAGCCTCTTTTCACTGTCTCCTAAATCTCACCTTCATCCTCAACAAATTCGCTGTCAAGATTGTCACGATCACTCCAATCTGCTAGGTCCTCCTGCTTACCCTCGTTCAAAGAATCTCCCAAGTAATACGCTGATACACCGTTGGAATAGTCTGCCAACTCTAACCCCTCACCTATGTTACTACTGGAGATAACTTCTTCTTCCTCGTCTGATTCACTGCTGGGTATGGTACCGTCTGAGTAGAAGTAGTCAAACCTAAACGGATCTGGAAGACACAGAAACAAATAATTACATACCCAACGTCCATCTTGGTTTTTCGAACATACAAGGCAAACATTTTTCTAAGTGTGACCTGAATATGATTGTCAATGTTGTTGTACTCGTACTCGGTACTCGAACTTGAGTGCTACTCGAGTACCTTTTTGCAAGTACTCGTAATTACGTACTCGATTGGACTCGAGTATCAAATAATCGAACTCGACACTCGGTTTCAACTAACAAAATTACGCCGACTTGCAAGTTTATAAGTACACGGACTCATCACTACATTCGCAAAACTCGGACTCGAATTGAATATTTGTACAAATAAAACAAAGTGGAGCTTGTTAGAACAGTCCCTAACAAACCTCAGAGATACTGACCAAAATTATGCTTTTGACAAGCCGTCATCGGCAAAAGATCTATGCTTGAAGCGGACATGACCGTGTGCTGCCGATGATAGGTATAAAAACCACTGGGTTTTTTTTCAGGGTAGTTATAACAGCGGTCAGAAATATCACCATTTCCCAAATGGAAAACATATTTTGGAGAAACAAAGTACAAAGAAGAGTGTTTCAAAATCATAAACGCAATGTATGACCTTTTTCAGGGTGGTAAAAAGGGAACAGAACTCACTATTTTCCAGTAGTGGAAAACATATATTGGACATTCTCCTGAGGACGATCAGAGCATACTGATCGAAACGTCGAGTTGTACCTCCAGTTCTTTTCAGAACTAATTACTACTCAATTGAGCATTTCACATGGTGTCACCGCAATTACTCTTACTTATATCTTGGAGTAGTAAAATACAAAGAAGTATGTTCCAACACCATATCTATCTATCTACCACAAGAAGATTTCTATTTCTGCAAACCTTTCATAGTGTCTCGTGTCCATACTCATTTTCCCTTGAAATTAAATGAGATTGAATTTTGATACGCTGTTTTCGAGCGAAACAAATCCATAAAAATGTACGTACCTGCACACCACATTTCCGTTTTGATAAGTCTCATCTTTATGCCCCGATCGCCACCTCGATTTGTTCGATGTGTCATTTTTAAACTCAGTTTGATCCCTATTGTTGAGTTGACCCAACACAAATGGCAAAATCCAAATTTCAATCGGTCTTCACAGATCTTCACAGATAACAAGGTCTTCACACGCGGCTTAACCATGCAAGGAATATAATTATGTGCCGACTGCATCTTATACAAAATGAGTCTTAAGGAAAATATTTCTTCCCTTGTTCTTTTTTCAGCTCAGAAAACAAGCACACTATTATCTCAATGTGTATAAATGCATACACAAGTGCAACCAGAAAGACCAAATTAAATTCAAACAGATGTTGACCTGGAATTGTGGCCCAAAATGAATTTATGTTACCCAAACTTGAACTTGCAATAGGAATTTCAGCCAATTATTTTCCAATTCTGGGGCGAAAACAGGGCCAGTATTGGACAGGTGGCCCTCTTTAATTACTACGTATGTTAATTTACTTTACGTTTTTGTTGTGCCCCCCCCCCAATTGTTGGCAGTGTGCCCATGTGTCCTTTCGAAACCTTGGATCAACGCCGTGGGTATTGCAATTATAAATAACTTGGACCCCTCCCCCTGCCAGCTCACCTCAAAAATAATAGTATAGTCCGATGATGAGCGTCTGACGTCATGCAAGGTACAACACTAGTAAATTACCAAACTTGTTCAATTAACAAATAATAATTATTATCTAAATGTATTTTGGTGTAAAATTGGTACAAGTATATATTTTCCTGATAAAATTATTCGGTCGGAAATGCTTACACCCTATAGAAAAAAGAGATTGTTATGTCCAATAAGGCAACATTTTGCAAATTATAAAAACGTAAAAAAAATAATAAATCAAAAATAATTACAATACACATATAACACTTTTTCGTCGTTTTCTCATAAGGTGAGCACGAGCACCTCTTGTAATTAAACTTTCACATGTTAGTTTTATATTTTTCTTTGAAACTTGAAATGAATGTACATTGTCATAATTACAATGTCATACCTTCCCCTTTCCACTGACATCGGAAGTAACGATGCCAGCGAGCTGCCGAGAGAGGGCGCCAATAGCATTATTATTATTATTATTATTTACATTTCTTTACCCAGGGTATGCCCAAACAGTTAAAACTGGTTTCCATTGGAGCCCTGCATACAAATGACTATACACATGTACAAGTACAATACATTACAAATACAATACAATAAAGTAAAAGCATATGGGATTAGTGCATAATTGTTATAAATATTGTAGAACTATTACAACTACATGTACAACATCGTTAACAGAATTCGGACATATTTTGTGACATCTAAAAGTATATGGTACTGACTGAACGTTTTACGTAGTTCGGATTTGAATGAGGTTAGAGAAGTCATGGTTCTCAACTGTACATGCAAATTATTCCATATGATTGTACCAGTTACAGCAAAGCTTGAGGCATAACATTCTTTTTTCGCAAAAGGAATCTTCAGTGCCATGTCAGTGGATTGTCTCGTTTCACGATTTTGAATAAGTGGTGAAAACAGATTTGTCATATACAAAGGAGTAATTTTGTTTATACATTTGTAGACAAGAATAGCCTTTTTATACTCAACTCTTTCCGAAAATGACATCCAATTAAGTCTAGCAAACATATCGGCTGAAGGAGTTAAGAATGCACATTTATCCGCGCAGCTCTTTTCAGACATTTATTAAGAATATTGTCGTGAGATGTGTACCGTCCTCCCCATACAGTACTACAATAATCTAAAGATGGCATAACTAAACTAACAAAAAGAGAGTGGATGCTGCTTTGAGGAACATAGTCGCGGATTCTATTTAGCATACCTAGTTTAGAGGAAACGGTTTTCTTCACGTATTCAACGTGTGGGCCCCAACTTAAAGTGTCATAAATAATAACACCCAAACATTTACAAGAGTTCACCTTTACCACTGGACTACCAGCGATACTGACATTAAGGTCAGTACTGCAGACTTTTCGTTTAGTTCCAATGAGCATGGATTTGGTTTTGCTGGCGTTTATTGTAAGTTTGTTTCTGACACACCATTCGTAAATTCTAGCTAGGGCTATATTCTCTATCTCATCAACACTGGTAGAACTACACGTTAATGTCGAGTCGTCAGCATACACGAACAAATTACACTCTTTAGGGATACAAAGCGGTAGGTCACTTGTATAAATAATAAATAACAGTGGACCTAAAATTGATCCCTGTGGTACGCCGGTGTTAAGTGGTAGGGCGTTAGATATGTTGCACTCAATAGTCACAGACTGACTACGTTCACTTAGATATGACTTAAACCAGTTTATTACAGAAGTTGACATATTCACCCTTTCAAGTTTATCTAGGAGAGTTGCGTGATTAACAGAGTCAAATGCTTTACTTAGATCTATAAGAACAGTGCCTGTCATTTCCCCACGCTCCATAGCCTGAAAACATTTGTTTGTTAAATCATGTAATGTGGTTTCAGTTGAGTGTAAGGGCCTAAACCCTGACTGACAACAGGGAATCAGATTACTTTCATCAAGATATGAATATACTGCAGAGTGTATCCATCTTTCTAGAATCTTAGAGATAATCGGCAGTATTGAAATAGGCCGATAGTTAGTAGTATTACATTTGTCTCCACCCTTGTGAATAGGTGTAACCAAGGCGTGTTTCCACTGTCTAGGGTATTGCTCGCATCTTATCGACAGGTTGAAGATGTGTGTTAAGGATTTAGTTACACATGTATGTACGGAGACGCTATTTTAATCATTTTCACACTTATTCCATCCGGACCTGTTGCTTTTCCGACCGACATTGATGATATTTGCTTATGAACATATTCTTCTGTAATATCAGGTAGTAAGCATTTTACATCAAGTGAATCTGTAACAAAAGAGTGGATACGTGTTCCGATTGTAGAAAAATGTTCGTTAAATGTATCAGCAATGTCGGTGGGATCATCAACGAATTCCCCATTCTGGGAAAGAATAGACTTTGGAATAATTTTCTGTTTGTTTGGGAGAACCTCTTTTAGTTTTTTCCACAGAATGGATGAGTTGCCTTTATTTTCCTCGATGGTTGATTTAAAGTATTCGCTTTTCTTGCTGCGGATTTTTCCAGTAGTCATGTTCCGCAACTTTTTGTAGGCATTCCAGTCATATTGTGAGCCTGAACGTTTAGCGATTTTATTTGCACGATCTCGCTGTCGCATGATTTTTAGAATTTCACCATCGAGCCAAGGCAACGATGCACCACGAATACGTTTTGATTTCATTGGTGCATGATGGTTAATAATACTCATAAACAGAGAGTGCCATATGGACCATGCTTCATTAACATCATGACAATTAAGGACATGGTCCCATGAGTAGTATGTCAGATGGGGGTTCTGGACCAGTTACCCCCATGCCTCCATGGGGCATTAATTAAGGAGGTCGTCTTGAAAGGCGTCATTGTCTATATCTTTGAAACATCTGAAGTTAATCGAACGGCCTTCTTTTTGGGGGGCTTTCCAATTATGAAGACCATAAACAAGATAGTGGTCACTAATCAGGACAGGTAGGACACCACTTTCACTTACAAGTTCAGCGTGAGAGCTAAAAATTAGATCAATGGTTGTTTCAGTAAATTCAGTAACGCGGGTAGGATAATGTATAAGTTGCGTCATTTGAAACATATTAAAACATGAAGTTATAGGGTTTGATGAAGTACCATTATCATCTTCGGAAACATCACAATTAAAGTCACCAACTACAATAATTTCTTTACATTCACATGAGGCTCCATCTATAATACCACTCAGTTTGTCTATAAACTCAACAGAACTTGAAGGTGGCCTGTAAATAGAACTTATAAGCACCGGCTGCCTTTGCTTACATTTGACTTCAACCCATAAACACTCGACATCATCTGTTTCTAGGTCATCACGGCGGATGACAGTTAAATTATTTCGGATGTACATTGCCACCCCACCCCCGTGACGATTTCTATCTATTCTGACAAAAGAGTATTTAGGGAGGTTAAGCTCTTCGTCGGAGATTGAGGAGTCACAAAAAGTTTCGTTTAAACAGATGATATCAAATGGATTTTTAGACATCAATATCTTAAAATGGTCGAATTTATTCATTATACTTCTTACATTGAGGTGGGCGAATGAAAAATCACCCGCACCTTGGTTGTGAATGATGCCATCTATTAAGTTTACTTTGGAATCATGCTCTGTGGGTTGAGTAGTTCTCTGACCTTCTCCATGTATTGGTTCCATTCTTGGTCTCGGAGTTGATGATGGGCGTTGTGGGTCTCGGATTGAGTTAGTTTGGGTCGTGGTTGGTAGTGGAGGAGTTGACGTCGCTTCGGCTGCCGGTGAGGGTAGTACTGATTGGATAGCCGGAAAACCGTCAAAACATCTGGGCCAGCTCCAGTCGGTTTCTTAAGGGCATCGGAGTACGAGATTGCACCAAAGGAGGTTCTGTGCGGCGTGAATTCAGTCGATGGTGTGCGTCGATACATGTTCTCTGATGGTCCGGCTATGTGCTGTATAATGTTTTTGGCGAATAGGCGTACTCCTGTGGTATTGAGATGCACGCCGTCCGAGACAAGATGGTCCGAATTTATGTTTCCGTTGTCGATAAAGTCCCAGTTGTTGCGCTGTGCGATAGATTTCAGCAGTTCATTTGAATCATCGACCTTCTTGTGTTGGGAAACTGTCTGATTTTTGCGATTGGATGATTGATGAAATCGTCACTGACTTTGGTTGCAGTGTTTCGCCGAGTGAGGTGATCTTTGCAGCAATGGTTTCCGCATTGTCGGAGGTGTTGTTGGTTCCGACATGAAGAATTATGCCAGAAACATTGTGCTTGGTTGACACGTATTTGGCATTCAGAGCGATGTCCTCAATCTTCGCACCGCGCATGGTATGGCAGATGACTTTCTTTTTCCTACTCAGTTTTCTGGGTTGTAGTCGCTTGATCATGGAGTCACCGATGACCAAGACATCTGCTGTGGTGGCTGGGTTGGGAGTAGGTAATTTGGTCTTTGCAGTGATCCGTTCCTTGTGCTTTTTGCGATACTGGGCCAGCTGCTCGTGAAAAGAGGTCTTGTTTAGTGAGGGGTTGGGCTGGTTGGGGAGTGTGGAACATCCCTGTTTCTTGCCAGGTTGGACACTGGGCGTCAAGGCCTCGTAGTATGAGTCGATCAGCAACTCGGCCTCAGTCCGTGGATCACCAATGCTGTCGTCGATGATGACGGGATCGACATTCTCCGTAGCTAATGCAGCAAAGCGGTTGGTTGTTGGCACCGCTGGACTGGCTCGGCCGGTGGACACATATGGGTGGTTCCGGGTCAGAGCACAGGGCTGGGGCTTTGAATGGACATCAGCACTGCCCGAAGAAAGGCTCATCAGCATATCAGTGGTAGAGCGGAGAGCGTTGCATTCGTCCTTCAGCCCATCTATTGTTTCCCTTTCAGAAATCTGGTCAGAAAGTGTCGAAATTTGGTCCGAAAATTTTATATCAAGTAACTTAATATCAGTTTGAACCTGAGATATAGCCTGAAGGATGACATTTAGGGTGATGGGTTCTGATGGGACGGGTTTGGGAGTTATGGCGTCTGTGGTGATGATACCCGTAATGGTGGTTTGCTTCAGCTGTTTGGGTTTGGGCTGGCTAACTGAGCTAAGGCAAGACTTGGGGAAACTACTACGGTGGCCAAACATGTAGAGGCACAGTTCCTTGATGTCATCGGCCGCTGTGTTCGGAGACCTACGGGATTTTAGGGTGAAATTACAAGCGGAAAGGGCACTTAGCCTATGCACTGTGGAGTCACTCGTCGTCTCGGCGCCATCTTGCTGGATCCCGTCACAGTACATCTCTTTCGCAGACTCGAATATCATATTCCTAACTGCTAACAGTTCCTCAATGGTAAAATCACTACTGAGAAGTGTCTCTGCAGGGACAGACGGCGAACTCTTAAGTTTTAGGACGATTTCCTGTATCCTAGGGTCAATTTCTGACAGAAAAATATGAGAGCCGAAGTCACACACGTATTGTCCGTATTGCCCAGGCCTTTAAAAATTTTCATTGCCATCCTACGAAAAAAAAGGTACGTCACAGTTATGTATAAAAGCATGGTAAACATTACGTGAACAATAAATTTGAAAGGTACAATTAAGTCTGCGGCCATCTAGCGTCTTCAAATTCGCATTTGTTCTTTATACCAATAAGACACTGTAGTGCTTACCTTCTTCTTCTTTCTCTTCTTCCTCTAGAAGCCACTTCAACTGGTCCTCAGCATCCTGCTGGAGAACCTCATCCGCCCATAGATCATCCAGAATGTTATCCACTGCAATGTCCTCCATCTCTTCTTCCACGATGTCTGCAATCTCCTCTTCCTCTCTCTCCATCTCATCTCTTTCAGCCTCCTCTTCTTCGAGCTCCAACTCCTCAAGGGCCACCCGAAGCAGCTCCTCGTAATCGTAATTCCGAAGCATGTCCTCTAACCGTTCCTCCTTTGTCTGATGCTCCCCAGCTTGGTTCCAGTCGTCTCCCAGCCATGGGAGGCTAGCCACATCATTTTCCTCACCGAACGCAAAGTCCTGTAGTCTGTTGTCTGGTTGCCTTTCACTATCCCCCGGTGCGTCAGAACCTATAGCGTTTTCATCGTCTCTGTCGCTTCCCCCGTAAATAGCACCGTCGAATTCTGAGTCCCCGTTCCTGTCGTCCTCTCTCCCTCGGCCGTATTCCTCCAAGAAGTCCAGCGCCTGGAGAAGTTCTTTCCTCCGGGGGAATTCCCTGGTCTCGTGTTCAGCCGTGGACGGGAACGAGACTATTCTCTGTGTATCCGATGCTGTTGGAACCACGACGAGAAACAATGCGAGAACTGGTAATGCGGCTAGAAGCGAGCGGGGCACAGTCAATTCCATGGTTGTAGAATTCTACAGTCAATCCCTTTTACTCGATCTGTGGTGAAACAATACATAAATATTATGGTCAACTTTAATGATGAATAAAAAATAAAATTTACGCAAAAAATAGTTCACAGTATAAAAATAATGGTGTTATACAATGCAGGTCTTTTGCTACCGAGTCAATCGTGATCCTGTGTACAAATGGACTTGTATTATGCGGCAGCCATCTTTGTTAAATTCCCTGATCGCAGAGCTACTCTATTTTCCTCTCGTAGACACAAGTTGAACAAAATAATGAAGATGACTGCAGTGTGATAAAGCTCTTTGCATCACGAATAACAATACTAACAATGTCAAACGAAAGCATAAATATTGTTTATCGGTTGATGACATTTTTGCGTCGGGAGATAAACAATCGATTAAATTTTTGCCCTACACCGACATGTGTATAACGCTGCATACTCAGTGCTCGGTGGTTGAGGGAGGTCTACACTAGTAAGCAGGAGGTCGGGGTTCGAATCCCGCCCGAGTCGCCTGTGAAGTTTTTCACAGACACTCGGAAAACACTCGGTGTAGGGCAACAATTCAATAAATAATTATTGTTATAAATATTATCATTGTAATATTTACATTGTGTATGCCACTTTTCGCCTGCTTCTTTATTTACATTGTGTATGTAAGTTTATCTGCGTGTCTCTTTATCTATAGTGATCATACTACCAGAAAGATTTCAGCTCACAATATATATAGATAGCTTCTGTACTTGCCACAATCTTACAACCCACATCTTTAATTTCTTATACTCCGATAAAATAATGTATGGTACTTGTTTATAATTAGGCTATGCGTATGTATGTGTGTTTATAACATCTGATGTTCTGCTATTTCACGAGCGTTTTTGTGAAGAATCAGAATCGAGGATGTTGATTGTTTGGTTTGCAGGTGTTTCAGGAATTGATCCTCGACGTAAGGATGTTTGTTTCGTCTCAAGGTTTTTCGCCTATGTAACTACATCCATTTTAAGAAACAGTACATGACTTGGGGTATAGCCAGCATAGTGCTAGGATGGTTAACCGGTTAACCGGCTAAAACATTAGGTTGTCTTGATACTTTTGATCAAATCTTATTCCGTCTTCAAATTTAAATGTTTGGATCAATTAACTTTGGGGACAAATTATAGTAAAATCAGGTTTCTCGCGATTATTTGAGATAGCCGGCCTATGTGCCATTTCAAGTATTGTTGTCCATTCCTCAAGTGAAATAGCAAAATAAAATAATAGTAATGGATGAAGAAGATTGTCTGGAAAAATTGCTTGTTAAAATAGTTAAACCCAAACACACGTCAGAAATGCAAATGCTCATCTCCACCCACTGGATGCTATTATTATGATTCCCTGTCATATAAAAAAAAAAAATTCACGGCTGCATTGTTCCCCACCACCATGTATTGTGCTCTAATGAACATGACTCAAAATGAAGAACGAAAGCCATTAGTTCATCTTTAGTTTATATTGCTTCTACCGAGGACCAATAATGACTCTCACCCCCCGACAAAAGGTGTGTGATGGGGGAATATAACAGCGAGACGTCGGAGCGTGAAAGCCGTCCTCGCACATCAAGCGACCAAGCGAATTAGTGTTCTTTTATTGTTGTCAGCTCGGGCAATGATAATGATAAAGGGGACATTTCCACTGATGTACAAAGAGATGTTTACGGGCACCATGTCTGCGGCAGGCTTGACTACAGCAGACAGTCGTTGCCGGCGCCTACGCGGTCGGGTTCAAAAGTTTGCCGAGTCAGACTCCATTTAATTATTCCTTGTATTTGCCCATGTGTACATTGTATACACAGGCCCTATTCATAATACTTCAAGCGAATGTGAATCCTAACAGCATTTTACACTCATGAAATTGAAATCTTGCAACTTTAATATTCGCATCGCATACGCATTCGCGAGATGCATACATGATCGATCTTTGATACTAATGCTTATGTGAATTACATAAGCAACTCTGTTCATACTTAGTCCGAGTTCAAGATTTTGTCACAAATTTCAAGTGATGTGTGTCGCATGACACTTGGGGGAGTAGGTCAAGGGTGAACAGTTACCGACCATGCAGTGCCCCCCCCCCCCCAATCGTTACAAGAAATCTCCAATAAATTGTTACAAGAAAATTGCCGCCACTGGGACCAGGGCCCAATTTCATAGAGCTGCTTAGCAGAAAAAAATGCTTACAAGAAATATTTGCTTAGTAGATTTGGTTGGATACCAGCCAAACTTCTACACAAAATATATGCATTTTAGCTGGTAGTCTTTTTTTTTAATGCTTAGTGAAAATAGTTGCTTAGCAAAATTGTCTGCTTAGCAGTTCTCTGAAATTGGCCCCTGGCCATTATGTATATGTGAGATAGATAAGGTATAATATACTGAACATCAAAAGAAACGCAAGTCCGAGGACAGCAAAAGAAACGCAAGTCCGAGGTATTGTCAAGTTTTCAAACAGAAGACAAACCATTTTGATTCTAATCACTCATTTAATGAAAAATGCTTTCAATTTGTGAGCTGAAAGTGACTGTTGAAATTGCATTGCAAGATTTTCACATTCAACAGTCACTTTCAGCTCACGAATTGAAAGCATTTTTCATTAAATGAGTGATTAGAATCAAAATGGTTTGTCTTCTGTTTGAAAACTTGACAAGACCTCGGACTTGCGTTTCTTTTGCTGTTCAGTATATATAGGTGCATATTATTGTAAGTATATATATACACCCACATAATGGATGTATATACTTACACTTACTTTTATGATTATGCTTTAATACTCTCTTTGAATCAAGACAGGCCCTATACATATTATTCTCTTTGAATCCTGATATTATATTTCAAGATTATATCGTCCGTGTTTGGCTCAAGAGACCCAGAAAATAGAATTTGAAAAGCGAACGAATTTTGAAATATAATATTGTTATTGAACGAACAAAAACAACTTATGAAATTCGGACGTCGGAAACTGTTTAAAAGCGACATTTAAAATTGAACGCGATTGGTTCTGATTGACAGCCGTGCTGGCCAATCGGAAGACTGCACACGCCCTCGTGCAAGAGGAGGATTACAACAATGACCCATCATTTTATTAATTTGTATTTTTAATTGACTGTCACTAATTGTGGACGGATTTTTTCATTCAATGTCTCAAATGAAAGCTTATAACTTCCTTAACCCCAGAAAAATAGCAGTTCAACATTTAAATCTAATTTTTACCGTCAAATCGGCCCAAACACGGGCGATGTACCTTTAACGCCCAACCTATGAAAGTTTAAGTTTATAGCACTGTGTTTTTTTAACGAGAACATGGAAACAATGCATTCAGATTTGTTGTATTCATTCTAATATGGATTTTAGGAAAATTACACAGCAGATCACACTCTTAAAACTAAAGTGTTGAATTAACCTTTTAAGAGTTCGGTTAGTGACACCACTTTATAAAGTTAAATTCAACTCAAAGAAAGTGTTGAATTAACACAGAGTCAAGTTATGTCTGCCTTTATCAATGTTAATTCAACACTTTTAAAAGTTAAATCCAACTTTACAAAGAGTTGTCACTGACAGAACTCTTTAAAATGTTGATTTAACACTTCAGTTTTAAGAGTGCAGACACAACTATTCCTTGGAAAGATTGATACCATCATCAGCTTAATAGACAAAGTAAGTTATTGTTAAATTACTGATCCGTTGCTGTACATTATAGCCATTAGCCTTCTCATCTCGTTGAATTATTTATGAATTCATATTATTTATTTACATGCATGATGCACTATAATAGCCCTCGTTCTTATTTACCGTAGTCACCTTTCCCCATCACTAACCCACAATTTATATTTAAATTATGTGTATTAAAACCGTTTGGGGTTTTGTTTTTCTCCAATGGATGGAGTACACTTTAGTGCACTGGCCGTGTATAAGCCAATGACACGGCCCGTTCAACCTGTTGAAGATAGAGTCCAGATGCGACAGCATGCAAACGGTTAGGTTAACACCGATAAACCATAGCGAAGTGTAATTTTACTGTCGTGTATCCCTACAGAAAACATAAAATTTCACTTAGGTCCAAAAGCAGCCATGTTTGAAACGATTAGGCCTACAAAAAGTGTATTACCTTTACTGAACGAAGTATATAAATAGGGTTTTAAAATAACACCAACGGTGTTCATTATGGGCGAACTGCCCATTATGAACACCACCGTTTTAGATCCCACAGCTAAATCTTACAGATGTCATAGCCAAAACCTACAGGTCCCATATCCAAATCTTACAGATCCCATAGCCAAATCTTGCAGGTCCAATAGCTAAATATTGCATGAGCCCCATATCCAAATATTATAGATCCGATCATTGCCAAATCTTACAGGTCCCATAGCCAAATCTTGCAGGTCAGATAGCCAAATCTTACAGATCGCCTAGCCAAATCTTACAGAGCCCATAGCCAAATCTTGCAGGTTCCATAGCCAAATCTTGCAGGTCCCACAGCCAAATCTTACAGATCGCCTAGCCAAATCTTACAGGTCTCATAGCCAAATCTTACAGATCGCCTAGCCAATTTAATCTTGCAGGTCGCCTAGCCAAATCTTACAGAGCCCTAGCCAAATCTTACAGGTCCCATAGCCAAATCTTACATATCCCCTAGCCAAATCTTACAGGTCCCACAGCCAAATCTTACAGGTCCCATAGCCAAATCTTACATATCCCCTAGCCAAATCTTACAGGTCCCATAGCCAAATCTTACAGATCGCCTAGCCAAATCTTACAGATCGCCTAGCCAAATTTTACAGAGCCCCTAGCCAAATCTTACAGAGCCCTAGCCAAATCTTGCAGGTCCCACAGCCAAATCTTACAGGTCCCATAGCCAAATCTTGCAGGTCCCACAGCCAAATCTTACAGATCGCCTAGCCAAACTACAGATATCTCAGCCAAATCTTGTCGAGCCCCTAGATATAATCTTACAGATGAAAACGAAACATTTTGGCATAATACAGAAAAGCACAAGCCAAATCTTACATGTCCCATAGCCAAATCTTGCAGGTCCCATAGCCAAATCTTACAGAGCCCTAGCCAAATCTTACATGTCCCACAGCCAAATCTTACAGATCGCCTAGCCAAATTTTACAGAGCCCTAGCCAAATCTTACATGTCCCATAGCCAAATCTTGCAGGTCCCATAGCCAAATCTTACATATCCCATAGCCAAATCTTGCAGGTCAGATAGCCAGATCTTACAGATCGCCTAGTCAAATCTTACAGAGCCCATAGCCAAATCTTGCAGGTTCCATAGCCAAATCTTGCAGGTCCCACAGCCAAATCTTACAAATCGCCTAGCCAAATCATCACAGAGCCCGCAGTCAATTTAATCTTGCAGGTCCAATAGCCAAATCTTACAGACCCCATAGCTAAATCTTACAGATCGCCTAGCCAACATGCTAATTATTTTTTTGTCGTTTCTCGATATGTAAGCTGACAAATTTTTTCACAGATTGGTTCTGTATATCTTGATTCAAAGTAAGCATTTGCTCATAGAAGGCAGTTTTGTCAACATTTCAAGTGATCATACCTTCCATTGTTTTTGCTATTTTACCGGCAATTTTAAGAAATTCTTTTCTTTATCGGAACACTGCTATTTAACTTGAGGAAAGGGGGAAAATGAGAAGCATGGCTTAACGATGAATAGGCCGTTTCTCAAAATTAATTTATTGTGGGTCCCTTCATAAATTCATTTGACTTTTTTAAAACCAAGCTTCGGACACACACAAAACTATCTTTTAGACCGATAATATTTCATGTCAGTTTCCCAGCTCAGTCGCCTCAGCAGAGGAAGTGAAGTATACAGGCATGCGTTTTCTAGTGGATCATATATCACACCTTAAGATTTTCAATAGTACGCCCGAGGCCATCAATACGACATATTATATTATGATATACCAGTAGTCCATGCCTCATGATTTTTTACACTGGGAGTGTCCTTGAGAGATCCAGACCGATTTCATGGCAGGTAAATGATGTGCATGTGTATATGGGAAGTTTGTATATGTTGTAGTTCTCCACAGAACGTCAAGTATTAAGTTTAAAAAAAAAAAAAAAATTAAAATAAATAAAATTACATATGATTAAGATATGAGATGTAGTGCCTAACTTAAATATCTAAAACGAAACAAAATTGTTTTCGACATCTCCTTAAAAAGGAGTTGTGATGGACGCTATAGACACCATGATTTCATGACTATATGGGCAGTTGTTGTCATTTTTGTAGTTGATCTCCACAAACATCAAGTATTTTAAAACAAATAAAAACAATAAATAGATAAATAGTAAAACAATAAATAGATAAATTTACACAATTATGAATAACATATGAGATGTAATGCCTCACTTAAATATCCAAAATGAAACCAACAATATGTTGATATCTCCTCCATATGGTGGCTGTCATAGACGCCATGAAATGTTAACGGCAGGAAACCCGTGTACATGATTATATCGGTAGTGTTTAAATGTAGTTGGTCTCCACATAATTATCATCAAGTAGTAAATCAAACATAATAATACATAACATAATTATGAATAAGATGAAGTGCCTCATTTAAATAACCAAAATGAAAAAACCAAAATGACGTTGATATCTCATCAAAACAGAAGATTGTATGATGTCATAGACAGCTTTCGCCTGCGTTACAGTTTGACATCAGTAGTGAGGTCAGTTAAGGAAGAACATCATAATGATCGTGACGCGGTGGTCAAAAGTGCTAACTTTTATGTAATGACTCCTTTGCGTATCTAGGTTTTTTTTTAAATCCCATGCTCCAAATAAATTGCATCCTGTTATGGCCGTGACGTAGTTATGACGTAATTTATTCAAAATGGCCGCAAAACCAACCTCAGCTCATTCCATTATGTCATTTAATTATTTGCTCGTTAACAACATAACCTGAACTAATAATATACATTACATAACCGGCACATGAAAGTGTCAGCTTATTACGCTGTGTAGGCCTATATCACAAGAAAATAGCGAACTCAATTATGCATTCAGGTTTGTGTAATCATTAGAATGTGGAATTCAAAGAGGAAGTATTCTTTCAATCCTAAATCGAACTGGAATTTATCATTTAGTGGCAATAACTTGCACTTTTCTGAGAATTCACAGTATTTCAGACAAAATAAACTCTAGAGTAGATTGATATTATTAACACCGAGTAAGTTTAAAGTTAATATTCGACGATTTGGTTATTAATAAATTACCAATTATTATTTACCATAACTATTTTGAACACTTCCCACAGGTATGTATCCTAATTCAAGAGGGTAATGTCCGACTAGACGCTGATAATTATTCATTGCGTCTGCGGCCGACACTTTTTGAGGTTTCGGGTAAATGAATGCGAGGTTCAATTCGATGGAACAATGACTAATTGCTATCACGAGCTGTGTTTAAATTTGTGTGATATGTTAACGTTTACGAATTTCACCCGGCACAGTCCGGCTGATCAATTAATTTACGGAATATGCGTGCGGTAATTATTCCCCATAAACTTGTATATGGAAATAAACTGGTGAAGTTTGAATTTCCCATCATTTTAATTTTCGTGCAATGGAGAATGGGGAATTACTTACTAAAGCGTATAAATTATTGTAGTTTTTCGATATGGAAATTATGAAATTGGTAAAACAAAAGATTAAAAAACCTTGTGGCAGAGTCAGCTGATACGACAAGCAGCTATTCCAATCATTTTGATATAAGACTCTTTTCTAAAATTAATGTAAAAATCGCTAAAAAAACCTGGTACACAATGGTATATTTTTGTATAATGTGCGTTCATACTTAATGAAGATCTAGTTAGCCTCAGATTTTTCATATTGAAACTAACCCGTGAATGTATCCTTTCAGTTCCATAAGTGAATATGAATACAATAATGTTCACTAAATTTCTTGTAAACTATACAACGTCATAAGCTTACATTTTCACACGTTGGTCGTTTAATGCATATCTTGATTCAAAGGAAAATAAGCATAGGCCTACGTCTTATAATAATAATAGCTTTATTTACTGATGGTAACCCTGTAACCTAAAGATGATTTTCAATGGGCCGTCAATTTGCTACCAGGGACACCAGGGTAAACCCCTATACTCTTGTACGGTAAGTGTCATTATGGGTTCTTTGCCGTGCACGAGACCTACGGCTTAACGTACCAATCCCAAGGACAAAACAATCATGGTTAAGTGTCTTGCTCAAGGACACAAGCGCTGGGACCAGGGCGGGATTCGAACCCACATTCCACCAGAACTTGAGAACGCTCGGCCACGATACTCCACACAATACCATGTAGAAAGTGTATAACCTCCATTTCAATAATCAACTAAATAGTTTGTAAGTAAATAAAGAATGCTGTTTTGTTTTTAACATTGAGCAGGAGTCACCATCCCGAGACAATCAAAATAAGACAATCAAAATAAGACAATCAAAATAAGACAATCAAAATTCTATAGGATAAACTCAATCAAAAACCGAATCGCGTTTAGAATCATGATCCTAGAAATATACACTCATAATGTATCATCAGATGTTGTTTACCTAGGTAAAAGTCTTGTGGCACCAAGACGTGTTATCTAAAGTTACAAAGGAAACTGCTTCTACGAGCAGGCTAATGAACCCTCCTAGAATCAAGATATATGCCTAATCAACCGACTTGGGCTAGCTTCAGCTTACTGTGTCTTAGGCCAAACAAGTCTCCGGTTTCTGGTTCCCGCGCGCGTCGCCTCAGACCCGCACGTCGGCATTTTAATTATTATTTTTTGGCTATGAAACGATGTCCGATTGCAGCCAAAATTGCTGGATTGATTGGAATTCTGCAGTGCTGTGCTTTAAACGACTTTTTCACATAGGGGTATGAAGGTTTTCCCGATTTGTGAGGCCTCTCTTCTTAGGTCCCGCGTATACAATGTATCACGTTTTTCCCTGTTGGCAGAAAAAAAAAAAATAAAATAAAAAAAAGACGTTAGAAAAAAAAACCGCCCTGATTTTGAAGCTGACTGATGACCAGAAACCGGAGACTTGTTCAGCCTTAATAGCGAGCAAATACATTCAGTTTGTTCATATGCATGATGGAATTGATGAAGAGTATACATAGGCATACTCTTTCCAGTAAACGTATAATAATTTCACATTTTCATTTAAAACACAACATCTCAGACAAAATAATTTCCATAGGGAATATTTTAAAACCGTCAGCTTTACACTTAGTAAGTTAATTTTCGTTTTATTTGCGATCATTTACTTATTTTTGAATTACTAATTCTTTACCTATAACCTTTAATAAAACAGAATTGTTCTATGAATGATCTATTTGAAAAAAATAATTTTTAATAAATAAAAAAAAAAATCGCTGATGTGTAGTTACATATAATAATAATAATAATAATAATAATAATAATAATAATAATAATAATAATAACAATGTGGACTTATATAGCGCACGTATCCACCAAACTGGTGCTCAAGGCGCATTATATTATTACCCCTGCTCATCAGGCTCATAAATCATTCCTGAAACCATCTCAGCTCCCTGGGGAGTATACAGCTCAATTGCTGCCATTTCAGCGCATATGGGCCAGTCAAACACAACAACCAACTCTGCCCTCACAGGTACCCCTGGGTTGAGAGAAGCAATTATGGTAAAATGTCTTGCTCAAGGACACATGTACCCCGGCTGGGATTCGAACCCACATTCTGACGACTGAGCCATCAGAACACAAATCTGATGCACTAAACCAATCAAATCATCATCTGCTTTTCTTCAAGCACAAGGCAGACTTGTCCACTTTTAGGCCAATTTTGAGAAAACGTTAGATCCGCTTTTCGGGAAGCAGGGAGCAGAAAAATGGATTTGTCCAAAACGTTCGTTCTACTATTCGGGTTGTGGGAAACTTGAAAAGCACATGTCCACTTTTAGGCCACTCTGTGACAAAACGTCTAATCGGCTTTTCGGCTAGTAGAAAAGTAGAAAAAATTATTTGTCGAAAACGTTCGATCTAGTTTTCGGGTTGTGGGAAACCAGAAAAGCAGATGCCACTTTTTGACCGCCAGTGTAGGTGAAAAAGTAAAATCTGCTTTTCGTGAAACTGAAAAGCAGAAAAGTAGAAAAATTGATGTTACCAAAATGCTCAATCTACTTTTTAGGTGGAAGAAAAGCAGAAAAGTAGAAAACTGCACTACCGTAGGCAACAACGTTCAATCTGCTTTTTCATTATTTAGAAAACTGAAAAGCAGATGTCTACTTTTTGACCTCCATACCTAGTGCATTTTTCTACTTTTCTGAGTAGATTTTATCATTAAAACTGCTTTTCTTCAAGTGCAAAGCAGACTTGTCCATTTTTAGGCCACTGTTGAGAAAACGTTCGATCCGCTTTTCCGGAAGCAGGAAAGCAGAAAAATGGATTTGTCCAAAACGTTCGATCTACTTTTCGGGTTGTAGGAAACCAGAAAAGCACATGTCCACTTTTAGGCCACTGTGTGACAAAACGTCTAATCTGCTTTATGGGAAGCAGAAAAGCAGAAAAATGGATTTGTCGAAAACGTTCAATCTGCTTTTCTGGTTGTAGGAAACCAGAAAAGCAAATGTTTACTTTTTGACCGCCAGTGTACGTGAAAAAGTAAAATCTGCTTTTCGTAAAACTGAAAAGCAGAAAAGTAGAAAAATGGATGTTACCAAAATGTTCAATCTACTTTATAGGTAGAAGAAAAGCAGAAAAGTAGAAAAATGCACTAGCCAACAACGTTCAATCTGCTTTTTCATTATTTAGAAATTCACTCCACATATGACACCAAGGTCTATTAAACTTAAATTAAGGAAGATGATTTCCTGTCAGTAGAGTTGCCTTACGAAGGTTGCACTAACAAGAGTACTTTCCCTTTCACCAACCCACTGACTGATGTAGACACTACACCTTATAATAAGCTAATGTATCATCAGATGTTGTTTACCTAGGTAAAAGTCTTGTGGCACCGAGACGTGTTATCTAAAGTTACAAAGGAAACTGCTTCTACGAGCAGGCTAATGAACCCTCCTAGAATCAAGATATATGCCTAATCAACCGACTTGGGCTAGCTTCAGCTTACTGTGTCTTAGGCCAAACAAGTCTCCGGTTTCTGGTTCCCGCGCGCGTCGCCTCAGACCCGCACGTCGGCATTTTTTTTTTTTTTTTTTGGCTATGAAACGATGTCCGATTGCAGCCAAAATTGCTGGATTGATTGGAATTCTGCAGTGCTGTGCTTTAAACGACTTTTTCACATAGGGGTATGAAGGTTTTCCCGATTTATGAGGCCTCTCTTAGGTCCCGCGTATACAATGTATCACGTTTTTCCCTGTTGGCAGAATAAAAAAATAAAAAAATAAAAAAGACGGCAGAAAAAAAAACCGCCCTGATTTTGAAGCTGACTGATGACCAGAAACCGGAGACTTTTTCAGCCTTAATAGCGAGCAAATAAATTCAGTTTGTTTATATGCATGATGGAATTGATGAAGAGTATACATAGGCATACTCTTTCCAGTAAACATATAATAATTTCACATTTTCATTTAAAACACAACATCTCAGACAAAATAATTTCCATAGGGAATATTTTAAAACCGTCAGCTTTACACTTAGTAAGTTAATTTTCGTTTTATTTGCGATCATTTACTTATTTTTGAATTACTAATTCTTTACCTATAACCTTTAATAAAACAGAATTGTTCTATGAATGATCTATTTGAAAAAAAAAATTGTAATAAATAAATTAAAAAATCGCTGATGTGTAGTTACATATAATAACAACAACAACAACAACAACAACAACAACAACAACAACAACAACAACAACAACAACAACAACAACAACAACAACAACAACAACAACAACAACAACAACAACAACAACAACAACAACAACAACAACAACAACAACAACAACAACAACAACAACAACAACAACAACAACAACAACAACAACAACAATAATAATAATAATAATAATAATAATAATAATAATAATAATAATAATAATAATAATAATAATAATAATAATAATAATAATGTAGACTTATATAGCGCACGTATCCACCAAACTGGTGCTCAAGGCGCATTATATTATTACCCCTGCTCATCAGGCTCATAAATCATTCATGAAACCATCTCAGCTCCCTGGGGAGTATACAGCTCAATTGCTGCCATTTCAGCGCATATGGGCCAGTCAAACACAACAACCAACTCTGCCCTCACAGGTACCCCTGGGTTGAGAGAAGCAATTATGGTAAAATGTCTTGCTCAAGGACACATGTACCCCGGCTGGGATTCGAACCCACATTCTGACGACTGAGCCATCAGAACACAAATCCGATGCACTAAACCAATCAAATCATCATCTGCTTTTCTTCAAGCACAAGGCACACTTGTCCACTTTTAGGCCACTTTTGAGAAAATGTTCGATCCGCTTTTCGGGAAGCAGGGAGCAGAAAAATGGATTTGTCCAAAACGTTCGTTCTACTATTCGGGTTGTGGGAAACCAGAAAAGCACATGTCCACTTTTAGGCCACTCTGTGACAAAACGTCTAATCTGCTTTTCGGCTAGTAGAAAAGTAGAAAAAATTATTTGTCGAAAACGTTCGATCTAGTTTTCGGGTTGTGGGAAACCAGAAAAGCAGATGCCACTTTTTGACCGCCAGTGTAGGTGAAAAAGTAAAATCTGCTTTTCGTGAAACTGAAAAGCAGAAAAGTAGAAAAATGGATGTTACCAAAATGTTCAATCTACTTTATAGGTAGAAGAAAAGCAGAAAAGTAGAAAAATGCACTAGCCAACAACGTTCAATCTGCTTTTTCATTATTTAGAAATTCACTCCACATATGACACCAAGGTCTATTAAACTTAAATTAAGGAAGACGATTTCCTGTCAGTAGAGTTGCCTTAAGAAGGTTGCACTAACAAGAGTACTTTCCCTTTCACCAACCCACTGACTGATGTAGACACTACACCTTATAATAAGCTTCTATAAATGTTTCTTCCATCGAGAGGATTTCAATCTGGTTATAACATCGGGAGGATTTCAAGGTTCATTTACATTTAATTACTTGTAATTGGATATTGCCAATCCGAACCCGTCTTCGATAAGAGTTTTGTATAATGTTCTCTTGTTGACTAGTCTGAACGATAGTCGTCACTTGCTTGGATAAATCCCAGGCACGGCAAACATAACGGGATCGCCCGGGGATCTGAGAAAGGTGGGGGAAAACATCTCATAAATTTCAGACGCCGAGGATGTGTAAATCCTAACCAAATCTACCCAGGACAATTCAATTAGCTCCTATAGACCCGAGGAATATGCAATTAAGGGTCGTCATTGCCTTAAGAAAAAATATGCCGGCTTTATGGTTATCAATATTAATTTCTTATACTCCGATAAAATAATGTATGGTGCTTGTTTATAATTAGGCTATGCGTATGTATGTGTGTTTGTAACATCTGATGTTCTGCTATTTCACGAGCGTTTTTGTGAAGAATCAGAATCGAGGATGTTGATTGTTTGGTTTGCAGGTGTTCCAGGAATTGATCCTCGACGTATCTCAAAGGATATTTGTTTCGTCTCAAGGTTTTTCGCCTTTGTAACTATATCCATTTTAAGAAACAGTACATGACTTGGGGTATAGCCAGCATAGTGCTAGGATGGTTAACCGGTTAACCGAATAAAACTGTACTAACCGTTTAGAAATTTGCTAACCGGCTAACCGACTAAAACTGTACTAACCGTTTAGAAATTTGTTAACCGGCTAACCGACTAAAACTGTACTAACCGTTTAGAAATTTGCTAACCGGCTAACCGACTAAAACTGTACTAACCGTTTAGAAATTTGCTAACCGGCTAACCGACTAAAACTGTACTAACCGTTTAGAAATTTGCTAACCGGCTAACCGACTAAAACTGTACTAACCGTTTAGAAATTTGCTAACCGGCTAACCGACTAAAACTGTACTAACCGTTTAGAAATTTGCTAACCGGCTAACCGACTAAAACTGTACTAACCGTTTAGAAATTTGCTAACCGGCTAACCGAAACCAATATTTAAATATTTAAAAACAACACACCCAACAATTTTGGAAGAATTTCCCATCCATTTTGTTGTTCTAGCCTTTCTTTTTTGCCGCATTGGTTATTAAACAATCCTTGCCTGACTGAATTTATTAATGCTTTTCGATTGAAAATTTATACACATTATTCCTTTTGCCGACTATCTAGTTTGTTTGGCCGTCAGGCGCCGACTTTCGGTTAACCGGTTAACCGACCATTAAAGTTTCGGTTAAACGGTTAGCGAATTAACCAGCAACTCCCAGCACTAAGCCAGCATATACAATTTGTATTTAAATGAAAAGCTACTTTTGCAAACATTAAGCAGAAAACAATACAGTGTCACATAACTTTAAACATTTAAACATTTTAGTTTGTTTTCTTCAGTTTCTTTTTTATTTTCTACTTTGTACTTTACAAACAACCAAAAAATTTACAAAAAATTTATCAACTGCATTGCCCAATAAAGCCAGCATTTAAAGGTAAGGTATGGAACTGGTAATTCATATTATAACCAAATGGTCGAATTGCAGTTATATGAATCTTATATGAATACTATAGTGTAAAGCTGATGATGGCATCAATCTTCCTTAGAAATAAGGCGCTGTCATTTATAAGAAAAGTGAAATAATTTCCACTCCGAATTTAGGTATAATTCTACGTCACTTATACAAACAATCTGAATCAATTTTCACTATTTTCTCGTGAACGACCTAATGCTATGGTCCCACAGGAATATTTCGATCTTTCTGTCGAAATATATTTCGATTCCTGGTTTTTTTGTTATTTTTAATAATTTCGTCAAAATCTCGTATAAATATCGACAAAATATCTTTTTTCCCGTGAGAATTTTGTTGTTGTTGTATTTTCTCGACAATTTCGATTCATTTTCGATTTTATTTCGACTGGCATTTCGACAAATTTCGGCTGTTTAGACTGTTTAGATTGATGTCGATTTTTTTTCGATTAATTTTCGATTTTTAAAATTTTTTTTTACAAATGTTTCGATTTATTTCGACTGTTACGATTGTTTAGACTATTTAGACAGTTTAGATTTATTTCGACTGTTTTTCGAACTTTTAGACTGTTAAGACTATTTCGATTTCATTTTCGACAGTTTCGATAAAATTTCGACAAAATTTCGATAAATTTGATCGAAACTTCATCGAAAAATATTGGTCAGGTTTAATAATTTTCGATTAATGATTTTTTTTTTCGACAAATCACGACAAATATCGACAAATATCGACAGTTTCGATTTTTTTAGACTCTTTAGACTATTTCAACTTTTCTCGAAATTTTTTTGTAAAAAATCAAAAATCTTGACGAAACACGATCGAGAGAGTCGAAATCTCTGTGGGACCATAGCATAACGTAGTAATCTGAAACTTTCACATACAGCTTGATTGTTTAATGCACCTCTTCATTTAAAGAAAGTAAACATGCGCGCCATGCTAACATTATCAATGACACCATTACCTTCCCTTTAACATGATGACATTTTAATTCAAGTTTGCTGAATTTGAAACTCCCAACACATTAGGTTGTATTGATACTTTTAAAAATCAAATCTTATTCCGTCTTCAAATTTAAATGTTTGGATCAATTAACTTTGGGGACATAAAATTATAGTAAAATCAGGTTTCTTGCGATTATTTGAGATAGCCCTATGTGCCATTTCAAGTATTGTTTTCCATTCCTCAAGTGAAATAGCAAAATAAAATAATAGTAATGGATGAAGAAGATTGTCTGGAAAAATTGCTTGTTAAAATAGTTAAAACCATAATACACGATATGCCATACACCGTTTAAGCCACTAGGCCCTATTCACTTCTTGTAATTTCGAAAAACATAAGTGATCACAGTTTTACATAAAACTTACTTGGTGTAAAGTTGATGATTGTATCAAATTATACATTGAAATAATTATTTCCGTCTCAGCTGTTATCATGTTAACTAAAAAATCGTCCGAATTATGAGACAGACATTTGGATAACGTGCAAATGGATCAACAGCTGATAATCTAAGTTCAGATTTGAATTTGTATACATGCATGTGGAGTGCCATGGTCGAGTGGTTTAGTACATCGGATTTGTGTTCTAATGGCTGAGTCGTCAGAATGTGGGTTTGAATCCCAACGGCTACCATGGTGCTTGCGTCCTTGAGCAAGACACTTTATCGTAATTGCTTCTCCCCACCCAGGGGTAAATGGGTACCTATGAGGGCAGAATTAGTTGTTGTGTTTGATTAGCCCTATATGCGCCAAAATGGCAGCAATTGAGCTGTATACTCCCCAGGGAGCTGAGATGGTTTCAGGAATGATTTATGAGCCTGATGAGCAGGGGTAATACTATAATGCGCCTTGAGCACCAGTTTGGTGGATACGTGCGCTATATAAGTCCACGTTATTATTATTATATTATTATTATTATTATTATTATTATTATTATTATTATTATTATTATTATTATTATTATTATTATTATTATTATTATTATTATTATTATTATTATTATTATTATTATTATTATTATTATTATTATTATTATTATGTCACAGCATTTCAGACGGAACAACGTATCATGGGGTTTGGTACCCAATATCATATTTAAACAAATTAAATATATCGCCCGTGTTTGGACCTATTTGACGGTACAAAATAAATATTTAAATGTTGAATTGCTATTTTTGAGGTTGAAGGATGTTATAAGCTTTCATTTGAGACATTGCCAAAAAAATACGTCAATGATTAGTACCAGTAAAATAAAAACTCAGCTTGCATAATTATGTCCATACGTTTGTTGTATACATAACAGCAAAAGAAACGTCACCCCCTAAATTTTGATAAGTCTGAGAACGTGTTTAGCTTATGTGTCCTCAGACGTCATGCATGACGAATTTTGAGGTCAACCAAATTTGCCACATTATGTTCGTGTTACACTCCATACTCATAATATTCTTCATTAAACAAATTA
This sequence comes from Zoroaster sp. YZ-2022, assembly GCA_029582265.1. Taxonomy (NCBI): domain Eukaryota; kingdom Metazoa; phylum Echinodermata; class Asteroidea; order Forcipulatida; family Zoroasteridae; genus Zoroaster; species Zoroaster sp. YZ-2022. The sequence goes on along the minus strand of CM055829.1, from coordinate 24,240,062 downwards.
TATTAATTATAAAATGAAAATAATAAATATTTTTAGGGGTGACGTTTCTTTTGCTGTTATGTATATTTAACGGGCCGAGGGCGTGTGCAGTCTTCCAATTGGCCAGCACGGCGATGTATCTTTAAGCTTTTAGACAAAAATTCGCTCAGTTTCATTTTTGGGGATAGCACGGAGGAAGCCTTCCTCCATGGGTATAGTTACTGATGGTACAATCCCCTTTATACAGGCTGGGAGCGTGGCCATGTGTGAGACGCGAGCGTTACAAAATTGTCTGTACTCTCGTACAGACAATTAAACGGTTCGGTCGCTCCGTCGTCAATAATTGTGTTCCATTCATCATGTTCAATCTCTTCTCCTCGGTGCATCATTGCAAGTTCAGTGTTTTTATGGCATTCTTTTGTTCCTGTATAGTGTAAAAGACGTACCCGCTCATACAGCCTATAGCCTTAAAACAGGATGCTGAATTGCCAAGGCAATCTCTCAAAAGAAATCGCTTGTTGCCAAGGGGATGCAGCACAGACTCACAGGGTAAGGGTGGTGGGGGGGGGGGGGGCACAGACTCACAGGGTAAGGGTGGTGGGGGGGATGGAGCACAGACTCACAGGGTAAGGGTGGGGGGGGGGAACAGGCAGGCTTAAAGTGGCAATATAGGGCCGTCAATTCAGAATGAGTTCAAGGTGATTATTTGTTTAAAGAACAAAATCCAAGACACTCAGAAATGTGGTCAGGTTGGTGTAATGCAGTGGCGGACTGAGGAGAAAGGAAACTCCTACAATCCCTAAAAAGGAAATAAATGTTGTTCTTTACACACAGTGGAGCCGGATGGCACTCAGAATACTATTCACAGGAAAGATATATAGGCCTAATACGATGAAAAGGGAAAAGAAAACAACAATTTATATCTTGATGAAAACAACATTAATTTGGCTTTTTCTGGAGATGCCCCCTCTGAAATTCTAGATTCGCCCTTGCAGTGGTACTTTTCTTGCCACCGTGATCCCTTGCATGGTTGAGATTCAACCCAGTTCCTTGAAACTCGTGAGAATATATGCATATATTGATTACAACTATAACGAATTGTTTTGGTTATAACAACATGACATTTATTATAATTACAGTAGGAACCGTAACAACGAACGACCATTATAGGCCTACAGTGAACCACGATCGCTTTTTTTAATACTATATCAGGGTCTGTGAGTTCACATGTTTTGACCCCATATCCATTATAGCGGTGATGCACTACTGTGAATACATTTTACTGTAAAACTGTAATGTACCTTTAACTTAAAGAGTGCAACACTTTTAAGAGCTGTAATAAAATAAGAGCTGTAAGTAACAGTGAAATTAACCTACTATTTCTATATACAATCATGTACGCGTATGAGTGAGTCATAATGGCGTACGTGGGTGTATGACTGGAAGTCGAGTAACGATTTTTGTTTGTTTCCCGCCATAATCAAGGAGAACGTGGTGAATTAAATATGCAAACCCTATCGCATGGAAGTCTCTGATGATCCGCTCCGCTGGTGCACAGGATATCGACGTTCGATGTAGCTTTCGGGGGTAACGATCGTGGTCTGTTGATAACATGGATGGTATTCCGGATGTATAATGTGACGTATTGCTTCAACCAATAAGTACATTCATTGTTCAGGGAAAAAGCACAATTCATAAAACACTGGACATTAAACAACATGATTCTAGACTTAATATATATAAATACAAAATAGTCGATGGCACGGTAAAACATGACCGATAGACAAGCAGGCCTAATTTAATAATTGACTTTTACTAAATATTTCCCTCTTTGAATACACCCATATACGCCTATTGTTGAGAAACAGTATATGGCCATGCACAGGCAATCGGTATTATAACAGCACAGAAATGGCAATTGGCACGATTTTATAGTTCAAATTCAGGTCTCTTTATTGTCCACAAAAATGGACAATTATATTGTTGAACCGCTTACAATCTTTGGAGAAACATTATAATGCAATTAATTTGCATTATATATAATAAAAATACTAATGAATATCAACTGTTCCATCACTATGTGTGTGACATGTCTTGTCGATTGCGAAATGGCATGACCTTTGACCTACCGGGACATGAGTCTCATCTCATCCATTTGTTAACGGACATTGCACCTCAGCGCTGTTTTTCATTATTTAACAACATAATTGGCAGGATCTAATTGCATTATGTGTACTGTGATTTGCTAAATGATTGATATAGAGGAAAATAGCTGTTTTAAAGGTAAGGTAATTCAACAATTGTCGATTGTAATATTTTGTATTGTAGCAGCTGCCATTTTTAAGAAAAGGGAAAATAATTCCCAGTTCGAATTTAGGAAAGAAAGACATTTTGAAATGAATGTGAATAAATGTTCACCATTTGCTCGTGCACTATTAACTTTAATAGGTTGGTTATTAAATGTATATCTTGAAGCAGAGATAATAAGCATGTACTACAAGAGGCAGTTTTGCCAACATTGCCGACGTTGTACCTCCCCTTTAATGATCATAAAAGTGCATTTCGTTTTCTGTTCAAATACTGAATGCACAGTAACAACAATAATCCGCAAGGATTACACAGAAATTTGCATTTTATTTCGATTTCCCACAGGAACGGTGGGTCTTATGCACCGCAGCAACATTGGAACATGAAATTACTTTTCAGAAAATGAACGATTACATCAATTTTCATAGAACTGCTAAGCCGCAAATCATTCTAGCAAAAAAAAAAAATTTTTGCTAAGCATTATTTTACCGCCTGGCAGCCAAAGAAAACATGTTTTGTACACACGTTTGGGTTGTAACAAACGTAACCTGCTTAGCAAAGTGTGTAAGCACGTTTCTTTTTAGCTATACATGTGTATGAATTTGGCCCTGAATATACCTTGTGTTTAATGCATGTACATGTACATGACCTTTCCTTGTCACAAGCAAATGCGTGTACACGGGCGGTTGTGTAAAATGCCTCTTTCTTGTTTAAATGCAATTATTGTATAAACCACGAAGCGAAATTCAATTTTGTTGTTAAAAGTACAGTGCCCGTCAATGTCTTCCATCCATAAAATTCTCATTTCATTGTGGTTCACTGGTTTTGAAACCAAATGCAACTAAACGTACAATGGCGCTGTGTGGCGCTGTTTTAACGATCGATGTTAATAACAACCATTGTATAATAATAATAATACTAATAATGTGTGGACTTATATAGCGCACGTATCCACCAACTAAGTGGTGCTCAAGGCGCATTCTTTTTTACGTGCATTACACAATTGCTGTAGGCTTATACGATCCTTCATCAATGCATGTTTAGTATTTTCTCGTTAACGACCAAATGAAATAAGCAAATTCGACCACTTTGGTATTTTTTCATTATGTACATTATCTTCAAAGGGAGTGTTCATCAATTGTAATCAACGAATGACAAAATTACTGAATTATACTATATTTAAAAACTTGCTTGCTTCAATAAGAAACTATTCCGTTTTACATACTGTCCATTTTTTTTTGGGGGGGGGAACCGTGAAATATATTAGGCCTACAAATTTGAAATAGTGGATAACGGCCGTCCGATCCATTTCTACATTATACATACAAACAAATTTGAATGCATTTTCACTATTTTCACGTTATTGATACAATGACATGAGCTGAAACAATTTTTGCTGCCATCATCGCTATAATATATGCATGCATATGCAGTAATGCATTTAAAGATGTTACCAATGGTGTACACTTCCATTAATATAGGCTACTTATGCCATTTACTGACCAAGATAGAAAAATAAAAGAGTCTCAAGTAGCAATTTGCCGTTATGACATTATCAAGAAAGTCCATCAGGCCCTACCTAATTGAGAGGCAGAAAATACAAAGGCCAGTCATTAAGTGGATCCTTTGACAAAGAAAATGGGTATTCAAAAGTGAAAAATGCTAAGGGATATGTAAGCCATCTCCCATATTGATGTTTCATAAGCCATAGACGTCCCAACGGTGACGAATATGTAAGTCGCCACCTGTACAAACGTAGCATAGGATTAGCAGTCAACGGCTGTTTGATTACATCAGCAAATCAATGGATACAAAAACCTTCCATGTTGTAGACGTTCATTTCCTCTCGTGATTGGATATTGAGCTAACGGGCTGCCTGGACATTAAACTGTTTTTGTCATTTGGAACGTTCTGTCAGCTAATCAACGAGAGACAAGGTTAGATACACAGGAATATAAATTAAAAATCGCTGGTCAAAGAAAAGAGGCCAAGGGAAAGATTGCCATCAACTGAAAACGATGACCTCCCCCACCAGTGCGGTTGCACAATCACCAGTCTTCTGCAGTGCTGAGAGGAGCAGCGTCCCCACAGCAGGAACGGAGAGAAGACGGTTGGAAAGTGACACAATACGTCTTTTCTCTGCACATCTGTGCACTGTAAGAACAACAGGCAGAACATGTTTGGCGGGCATGTACATACTGTCAATATTTGTCTATGGCGTGGCTAGAAAATAAAATCACTTCCTTTTGCCCCTAACTGCTTTGACAATTATACCGAAACGTGACATTTTGAAAACGTGGACCATTTTCTTTAATTTAAAGAATTAAAGCTAAAGGCGGGTACAACATTGGTAATGTTAATAATAATAATAATAATAATAATAATAATAATAATAATAATAATAATAATAATATATATATATATATATATATATATATATATATATATATATATATATATATATAATAATGGAGGCATTTTTAAAGCGCTCTTACACGACGTATCACAGCGCTGTACATTATTATCCCTGCTCATCAGGCGCATAAATCATTCCTGAAACCATATCAGCTCCCTGGGGAGTATACAGCTCAATTGCTGCCATTTCGGCGCATATGCGCTAATCAAACCCAACAACCAACTCTGCCCTCACAGGTACCCATTTACTCCTGGGTGGAGAGAAGCAATTATGGTAAATTGTCTTGCTCGAGGACACAAGCACCGCGTTTGCGGTCAGGATTCGAACCCACATTCTGACGACTCGGCCATCAGAACACAAATCCGATGTATTAAACCGCTCGGCCATGGCAAAACTGCTTCATCTTCGAGTATGATTTACTCTATTTCCTTAAATTGAACTGAAAATGTTTTCGCTTTTATTAATAATGACAGCACCTCAGACAGCAGTCCATATGGAAGATTAATACCATCATCACCTTCACACAAAGAAATTCATTCACATTTGTTTGTATGCACTATTGTATATAGAAATGGGTTTTCACTGTATGTTCTCTATAATGGCACACAAAATAATTTGAAACTTACAAGTTGTTTCTGTACACATTTCTTTATTCTGATCAAGTTAGGATGGGATTGCATTTATAGATATTTTACCAATGTGTACAGTCCCGGCCTTTAACTGGCGGAAAGCTATGAACATTATTATCATACCCTGGTCTTTGGGCAAAATTAATATAAATCATTCCATATACCATCGTAGCTCTCTGGACAAAAGCTGTTTACCCATCTCACCCCACTTTGTATGCCACTGCATCGATGTCGCTTTAGGATTGTTGTGCATGAAGGAAGCGCGTAGTTTTGCTGTAAACAAAAATTTTACTTAAAAAGTTAGGGCTCTCCAAAATGTATCAGTTTGACTTCAGTGTACAAGAGAATAGGAAATAATGTAATGCGCCTTGAGCACCAGTTTGGTGGATACGATTATTTTTTTGTATAAACAAACCTTCATTCTCTTTCTTCTCAACCTAATAATTATTATTATTGTGAAGCGCATCCTCTTGCGCAACATTCCCTATAATGCGCGTATTGTCAAATCTTCTGTGATAATAACTGTGTCTCGAGCTGTCCGGCTTCAACACTTCATTCAGTGTTGCAAACTCCAGAGGGCAAGACCCAACAGTCAACCCACCTCGTTCTCTTGCCAGCGCCAGCTTAAAGCCTCTCGTGGTTGGTTTGTACTTCTAGGTGCGCATCATCCGAGCGGCAAAATTGATTAACCAGGATCGATACCTGGGCTCTACAATTGGCAAGCGATATTGGACCTTCCCGCCGTTGTACCGACCAAGAAAGCGAAGGCCAATAGGTCCCGCAGGTGTTATTCGCCCCTGGCGCTCGGGGGTTCCGGGAATTCGGACCTAGGCGATACGATATAATCGCGCACCTGTTGTTTTATGCGTAAATTTTGCCGTGCAGAGGCGGTTTGAAGAGGAAATCATTATGGTAGCTTATGGATGGCTACATTTAAGTGTAGTCTGGGGCCGTACCAATTTTATTTATTTATTTATTTATTTATTTATTTTTTATGTTATGGGCATAATTAAGTACGGACACCATGGATAATGCAAGACTTGACATTAATTTATATTTCTACATCTGTCTTATCCCAAAAGTGAAACTTTTATCCAGAAGGCATTTTTTAAAAAGATAATGTATATAGAATTGGTTAATTAGAACAAATTAATATTTAAAAAAATAATAATAAAATAAATAAACACCACGAAATAATAAGTTGACACCACTCACCAAAATGTTTGCAGGATAAACTGAAAATGGTATCAATCTTTCATAGAAATAATGTTGACTGAGATGCTGTCACTATAATTAAAGTGAAATTATTTTCAAAATTTATTTTCAGGAAATGGTGCCTTTTTTAATTCCACTTGAGAATGAGTACAAAAAATACCATGAGTACATTTTCACCATTTTCTCGTGAAAAACACTTCGGTACTAAGTTGAAACATTCAAATGTTTGTTTGTTTAATGTAGGCCCACCTAAATCAGATTTATGTAAATCAGATTTATGTAAATCAAATTTATGTATTTCAGATTTTATGTAAAGATTTATAAAGATGAAAGCACAAAGACTGTTACGTGTAACACTTAACACCAAGTAAATTTTTAGATAACAATTTGTTGATTTCATGATAATCTGGTAATACCAATGTCGCACCTTCCCTTTAAAATACACATAGCAATGAAAATTATGCCTGTATGAGATGGTGAATTATGCTCCAAGGTGGAATTATGGTACAATTGAAAATGGGATCTGTGATCATAAACGGATGAAGTGAAGAACAAAAATGGTTAGGCCTGACGGTACAAATTATTACTAGCCTATGATCCCAAACACGTATCGGTAATTTTGGGAACATAAAATGTTATTAGTTTTACCTGAAAGCAATAATTGGTGTGAAGTATAAGTGATATGGTATGATGATTGACGAATCCTGAGAGGCTTAATCTGCCTGAGGTGTTCTTATGCTGTAGATATTAACTTAACTGCAAATTAATTTTGATCTATGGGCAAATAAATTCATGTCTATGTCTATGTCTAGACTAATGACAAATGTTTATAATGAAAAAGCTTGTACTTTCTCTGAAACGTGTATGCCAAATTAATTGATCTTTACAAGTGACTTGATCTTCATAAAGTATAAAATGCTTTGCCCAACAAAAGCCTGCCCAACAACACTATATATAAGTAAGACTAATTGCGGTGACACCATGTGGAATCTCAATTGAGTAGTAATTAGTTCTGAAAAGAACTGGGGGTACAACTCGACGTTTCGATCAGTATGCTCTGATCGTCCTCAGGAGAATCTCCTGAGGACGATCAGAGCATACTGATCGAAACGTCGAGTTGTCAGTTCTTCAGAACAATACTCAATTGAGATTCCACATGGTGTCACCGCAATTAGTCTTACTTATCATCCTCACCATGCAAAGCTACAAGTTTTACCTAACACTATATATAATATACATGTATACGGAAAAGAAGTTATAGCTTTGCATTTTGGGCGTTCCATATCCGTCTCGTTGATTGTTTTGGACGCATGCGCATTGGGTAAGTTTCGATATCTGCGCGAAGTCGTATTCATGCGAAGTCGTATGTTAATTGTTATCATCTTTTTCCCGTGCCAAACATTCGTTATTGAAAAATCACTTATCTGATTCTTTTACTACAGTAATCGTAAGTATGAATACTTATTACAATCAATTTATTGGAAGTAGGCCTACTACTGAAAACCACTGACATTTTAATGTCGGAATAAATTATATCGTTACTGGTGAAGGTAATGTTTCACGTCATTCATGCCATTATCAACGAAGTAACGTTAAGTAGTTTTCAGTTCATCTAATTTCATGCACTAACGTAACCTTTTTGGCTGTTATGGTTCAACTTGCTTAGGTGTATGCCGTAGTTAAACACTATTGTCTGTCTAACTGTCTTGTCTTAAATCTTGTCATTTATGTCAATTACCAAGTTGAAAGATTAACATTTTTAAAACGTTATTTTTAAATTTAATGTTACTGTTAGTGTTACTACTAGATAAAACATGATTGATGATATGAATGATGGATTTATGCAAAACCATGGTCATTGAGATGTCAATAGCTGAACTATAAAATGTACAAACAAATATGAGTTTATCTTGCAAGGTAGGCCCTAACGTTAGAACTTATTAGAAAAATTCAGCAATGTTTTTCATGATCACAGTATAATTGCCAAATCGTATTTGTGGTTTTGGAGAAGACAATACAAAAACAATGGAAGAAGTATGGGGTTCCATTACGGTGAGTTAATTATGTAGCGCATAATTAAAACATGTTTTTCCTTGATTTAGATCAATTATTATGTGCTTAACCCTTGTATACATGCAGTCTCCAAAATGCCACAAATACAAAAACTGCTAAGTACACAATGCTTTTTCTATGCATGCCTTAAAATATTGCATACTGTACACAAGAATGGTACATGGATACCCCAAAATGCCCCTGGGTCTGGGACAAAAACAAAGTGTTCTGACCTTGGAAAGAATGTCGTATCCGACCGCCACTTTTTAAGGGTTTTTTGGAATTTTTTTACAACCACTAACCACTTAAAAAATTATTCCATCGATTTTTGGGGGTATAGAAAGCGAAAACTATCTAAAAAATCCCCTCCCCTTCAGAAAATAGAAGGATCCTATAATAGTTGCCACTGCGAATGTATAATGACCGTGTTGGTCACTAATGGGGGAGTTGACAAGATCAGACTGACATGACTGAGGAAGTCATCGTATACCAAAAATGCCTGACTTTTCATGAAATAAATATCCTGGAATAATTTGAAGTACATATATGTCCATCATCATCCATATGTTCTCTACCTTACTAGGTAGGTAAGATTACATTATTGGATATATTTAATGAGAAAAAGTGGCGGTCGGATACGACATTCTACCCCTGATCTTCACACAGTATGTGTATACCCCAAGTTACTGCACTGGTTTATTTCAAGTTAACCTTGCAATGAAACAAAACAGGTGGCTGCTTCAGTTTACCTCATCTCTCTGAAAAGCCTTGGGGTATGCCATTAATCTTTAGATAAGAAAGTGTGTACCTCAAAATGTCACGGTTGTGACATTTTGAAGTATGGGTCCACTTTGTAAAGAACAACACTGATAATAGGAGAGTTTTAATGAATAGGTATTTCATCAAATAGACCACAAGCTGACAAGGTAAATTAACTAAGTACGTAAATATCGGACCAATTCCAATTTGGCTTATTCCGTGGGTCGCTAACTTAAAGGGACAATCTCGTCATGATCAGAGCAAACTTTCATTTTCAACAGTGCATGGAATCGGTGTCCTTATTACAGATGAACACAGTGGCTGAAAATTACTGGCTCATTGGTAATACTAGCAATGGTAATATGATCCTTATCATGTGGGGTATTATTTTCAGTCACTGGCTTCATCTAAAACAAGCACTCCGATTCCATGCCCTGTTGGTCGTGATGATATTGTCCCTTTAACAGTAATACTACTGCTCCAGAGCAGATGACCATGCATTTGATCAAGCATTGAATTTCCTCATAAACTTACACAAACTGCACCACAAAACTTCTAATTGTATTTGGAAGTTGTAACTCTCCACTTGAGCTTGAACAGTAAGGTGCGTGAAATTAGATGAAATGAGGATACATGATGATCAATTAACGGTAATGTAATTGTGTGTATAGTGTTTGATTGCCTAGCTGTGGCTGTCAAGGCTATCAATAAGTGTCATGCAAGCAGGCTGTGTATAGTACATTTGAAAGGAGTCCATGTTTTTTGCTGTATGTTTTAAACAATCACTTTATCTGTCTTAACCCTCCTACTTCTGGTACTTTTTTCATACAAGTTGATCCACCATTTGAAACCAATCGCTTTTGTGGTTTTGAATAGTGAAATAACTGTGTACAGTATTGACTCCCCCAAATGGTTTTGAATAGTAGGTCAGCTAATACAAAACCTTGTTTGGATCTTTCCAAATTGTAGTACAGCTAATACAAAACCTTGTTTGGATACTTCTAAGTGGTGAATCAATGGACCCTCTATGCATTTGAATGGATTTGAATGGTAGTAAAGCTTGCTACCAACACTGTTCAAGTGGTATCACCATGTGTGTACAAAACCAATGGGCATTTTGGTAAGTGGAAATTTTGAATGGTTTCAAATAGTCAAACAGTAGGAGGGTTAATTTGTGCAGTAAAATCTCAAAACAATTTTTTTTTATAATAAAGCTAAATAACTACAGTGAACAGAAGTACAGGGGCTTAGTACCCTTCATCCCACAGTTGGCACAGAACTTCCTATGCTGTAAAAACTTTTTAAAAGGTTTTAAAAAATAAGAGTGCATACAACCATCTTAAATGTTGTCAGATCATGGATCATCATGATACACCCTTGTTCAATCTGTACACTTATTCTTGCACACTCCGAGTATGAAGTCTAAAAAGGTACCAAAAACATAATCAGCCTTAGCTCTCCAAATCAATAACATCCACATATAAAAGTCATATGTCTTACTCACAGTCACAGATAAATGGAAGACTAGATACACATTTGTTGTAATTCATCCATGAAGGTAAAATCACAATTTGAAAAAGGCGAGATTCTGTGTCAAATTCTCACAAACACAAATTGCACGAATGGCACCATCCCATAACGTTGGCCAAACTGTTAATAACTTAACACGAAGTACGAGACCCATCAGACTACACACACCTGACAAAAATCATACATAACTTACCTTACCATCCCACACAATGTGTAAATCAATACTTTGTTTATTTAACTACATGTAATCATGCATACAATATGAAGACCACCAAATAACTGTAAATTTTTCCAAATTGTACACATATGTCTGTAGAAACAATAAATTCTACAGATATGTAGAGCCTGGCTCTTTGAAACCAGCTAGTTGTATGCCACTATAATTTGGTAGAACTGTAAAAGTGACGTTCATTTAAATTAAATTTTCTTTTTTTTTGGAGGGGGGGTGGAACAAGATTTCAAAGAAGTACGTTTTCTGTTTTTGTTTTGTTTTTATCAGTTTATCTGTACATACTATTATTATTTTTCATCTTTTCAGAGAAAAATTCAAGTGTTAAAGAAACTATCCACGTCCCACACGCCAAGAGTACTAGATTATTGTATTCAGCTGCTCACACCACACAGAGATGGTTCTTGGTGAAATACATACTGCTTGAATCATCAGGCCACTTCCAAACCTTATAACATGGAGCAACTAGGGGTTCTGTCCCAGAGCTTCGCCTGCGACATTTGCATCAAGACATTCCAGACCCACTATCACCTGTTAAACTACGGGAAGGTTTACATCCGTGGAATCAACAAGTTTGTCTGTGCACCCTGCGGTAGAGCAACCCAGGTCAATATGGCTCCCATTAAACATAAGGTTATTAAAACCACTGATGAGAGGCAGGCTCTTCATATCTGTGGAATCTGTGATAAATCATTTGTATATCCCAATCATCTTAAAGCTCACCAAAGGGTCCACACCAACGAGAAACCTTTTAAATGTGAGGTGTGTAACAAAGCATTTTCGCAGAACAGTAATTTAAAGGTGCATATGACTGTTCACACAGGGGAGCGAAGGTTTAAATGCAGCCACTGTGACATGACCTTCAGGCAGAAAGTGCAACTGCTGGAGCACGAGACCATCCACAGTAAACTTCGCCCCTTCGTTTGTGAGCAGTGCGGCAAGGATTTCAGATTGAAAAAAGACCTTGTGTATCATACACGACGTACACATGCCGGTGAGGGCGCATTTTCATGCGGAAAATGCGGCAAATGTTTCCATCGAATGGGCCTTCTGAAAAGACATGAAATAATCCATTATATTTCATCGGAGAAAAGGCCTCATAAATGCCATCTTTGTAACAAGGGCTTTCTGTTTGTGGGTGACTTAAAAGTGCACCTAAGAGTACACACTGGAAAGGGACGGTACAAGTGTAACCAGTGTAGCCTGTCTTTCAGGACAACCAACCATCTATTTTATCATAAAAAACTGCATCCTGTGGAAGTACCCTACAAGTGCAATAATTGTAACTTGATATTTAAGCGGGTTACACTGTTACAGCAACATGAAAAGCTGCACACGGGAGAACGCCCTTTCGGATGCAAGTTTTGTGGAAAGGCATACAAGTCCAAGCATTATCTGGACCAACACGAAACAGTCACTCATGAAGTTGATGCTTCCAAGAAACGGCATGAAACCCAGACCGAGAGACATGAGAAGCAACCTGAGTCTGGGCAACAACAGGTAGCTATGGTTCAGCTGCCTCCCATGCAAGAACTTCCTATACAAACTGCCCAACAAGAACCTCAGGGACAAGAAGATCAGGAGGATGTACATGTACAGCAGGTGCGAAGGTTTAAATGCAGGCACTGTGACCAAACATTCAGTCAGAAAGTGCAACTACTTGAGCACGAGACTATCCACAGCAAACTTCACCTGTTCATTTGTGAGCAGTGCGGCAAGGATTTCAGATTGAAAAAAGACCTTGTGCATCATACACGATGTACACATGCCAGTGAGGGCACATTTTCATGTGGAAAATGCGGCAAATGTTTCCATCGTATGGGTCAATTAAAAAGGCATGAGATAAGGCATAATACTAAATCGGAGAAAAACCCTTGTGAAAAGCTGCATACAAAGGAATGCCCGTTTGGATGCAAAATTTGCAGAAAGGCATTCAAGTTCAAACATTATCTGAACAAACATGAAAAAATCGCTCACAAAGTCAAAGGTTCTAAGAAACAGAATGGGACACAGACTGGGGTACATGAGGAGCAGCCTGCTACATTGGCCCAACCTCCGACTGGGCAAAACCAGGCACCAGTAGTACAAGAGGTTGCCCAAGCTGAACAGCTGCCTCCTGTGCAACTAGTTCCAGTGCAACTAGTTCCAGTTGTGCAGCCACAGGAGACTGCCCAACAAACGTCCCAGGGAGGAATAATTATATCAGAGGAGCAACCTTTTACGGCCAGGGCACAGCAGCTTCCTACGGTACAAGAGGTGACCCAAGATAAAAAATCTCCCTCCCATGCAAGAAGTTCCAGTGGAGACTATGCAACAACAGTTTGAGGGACAAGAAGTCCAGCAGGATCCACCACAACAGTCAGTCATAGGACTAGAGCAAGAAAAACAAGAGATGAATACAGTCTGACAGATTTCTCAAGAGACATCACGACAAACAAAAAATGTGTTGCAAGAGAAGGAGAGGACACTAGAGCAGCAAGTTTGTCAAGAGAAGCAGACGACTCCAGATAAGGGACTTCCTCAAGAATGACTTGTCCAATATGGGCAAATATCACAACCTGTGCAGCCGCCCTTACATTGGCAACCACCCTGTAGGCAATCACCCGGGCATCAGGTTAAAACTTTTGTAGTTGGTCAATTTGTCAATTGGTTACCAACCTACCTCCATTGGGTAAAAATGTTACCCATGGGCACAGACTTCATTAAGAATGGATACCTGTAGTCTGAACATCAGCTTCATCCATAACTACTGTTCCAACAAAGGTGTCATCTTCAATTAAATTAGACACAGGAAACTTTGTCTTCCAGGCATAAAATAACTCCCTATGGCGCATCCTCTATCCTAAGGAAAACAGGTGTTTTCAAATGCAATTCAGAGCACTTAATTTTCATATAAAAATCTAGTTGAAATCTTGAAAAATCTTGAAAAATCTAACCTAGCAGGATCTTTATCCAAAGGAAAGAAAAATATTTTTTGTTTTCTTTGATAAAGATCCTGCTGAGCTCGAATCCTGCTAGGCCACATACTACAGTTTTGCTAATTTATATTATACATGTAGGTCATTGTGGATGGTAAGCAGTGACCAACAGCTAATTCTTAATTTACTTGAAATCTTATGCAACTAGAATGATCTGTGCAATGGTTCAGTGTTGTACAAAGCAGGAAGAGCCTGCAGATACTGACGTGCATGATCTACCTTTGAGGGAGATAACTTCTTAAGATCGAAACGAAAGCCCTCTAAACTTCCACTCTGTTATTCTCTTTTTTAACCTAGAAATAATGCCTTAAATACCAGTGGCATATCTAGGAGGAGGATGAAGTTGTTGGTAACGATGCTCAAAATAGGAAAATGAATCAATCTAATGTAATTGGTCTTTTGTGGAAGCCATTTGTGATTCACCACCTGCAGCCGAGATAGCACTATCAGGTCCTTTTGAGGTAGGACCGATTATGTATAATTTACATGACTATTCCTCAACAAATGTGCCATTGTGAGATGCATATTATTGCAGGTAAATCCTTATTTTTAAGGGAAAGTAATTTTGGCGAAACTGCTTGTGCAAGCAGTATGCCTACTCTCTTTTCACTCAAGAAATATGTATACATTTAACAACCAACCTGTTTAAGTTCAGCTTATCACGTTGTGTTGTCGTTCACGAGAAAATCGCGAAACCGCATTCAGATAATTATGTTGTTCTCATTCACATGAGTTATTAAGTCAAGTTTACTCATTCCTATTCATGTGTTTATTCGAACTGGAAATGATTTCACGTTTCTTAAACATTGCAGCTGGCTTTAGATAAAAATCATTATTGGACAGGTTAATAACATCATTAGCTTACACTATATAAAGTAACCTCTGTTTAAATCAGCAATTTTGTCAAATAATTTTGTCAAATATCTTTTCCAAGACAAATTAAAACAATATACATATACGTTTTTATGCCGCCGATAATTCATGCATCGGTCATTCCACCAGTGGGACAAGCTTTGTCATAGGTGTCCCATGTTACGTCGGTAAATGTACAATTTATTTATTAGGACTCCCAATTAACATTATTGTAATTTCCTATTCAAGGCACAGATATTGATTTCATTCTAATTGAAGAACAACTGGGAATGTGCACTCATAATAAGGATGAATGGTACATCTTACCTGCGTAACAAGGACACCATGTCAGAAAGCTTGCCCCAACCTTGTGGAATGACCCAAGAATGTGGACTCATAATAAGGATAATGAATGATACATCAACCTACATGTACGTAACAAGGATACCATGTCACAAAGCTTGCCCCAACTTGGTGGAATGACCCATATTTATGTATTGAATTTATATTCCTAACCACTGTGCCCACAGTCAATACATTACAAGTAATTGTTCCATGTAAATCTTTGTAATAAAACCAGCAAGAATTACATAACATTAAGTTAGATAAATAAAATATTATTTAAAAATGTCAATAAAAATGGTTCACTAAATTGATATTAATAGTATTCCCTTCATTGGAAAAACTGCTGTGAGCTGTTTGTTGGTAGTGGTAGTTCTTGTTCATGTATAATTATATCAATTGATGTAAATACAAATGTATTTAATATATGTATATAGGCCTGTGTTTGTTAAGGTAACCGGGTTACAGAGTTTATTGAGTGCACAAATTGAATAAGGCATGAATGTTTGATAACAAATGAATTAATGGTACATTATGTAGTTGTGCATCAGATAATATTGTGGATGTCGTTATCACGTTCCAGATCTCGCCATCCAGAAGCGGTTTTCCGAGTTTATTAAAATTTCATCCTTTCGAAATTGCGCTATACAGGTTCTCATAGAATCCAACAGCCACCGGCAAATCAATCTAACCTAGTCGCTTTAAATTTCAACAGAAAATGTGCCAGCTGTCCTGATACCCGTTTCTTGGGTAATCCTTTTGGGGAAACCTGTTGTTACACAGGGTGAGGTGAGGTTTCTTTTTAAGCATAACATGTACATGACATGACAAACATGCTTGGATAATTAATTATTTTTTGTTTACTTCAGTAATGCATGTCCATGTAGTATGTAGAACTGTCACTTGACTAACCTGTAGACACACTATTGGAAAATTGCAATATTTTCCAGTGGTTATTGTTAACATTATTATAGACTATAGTTCTGAAAGATACCAAACCGGTTCAAACTTTTGATCAAAAGTTTCAACTTATCTGACATTATTCACGCAAGTTTCAATTATTATTTTAACCATGTACATCTGATTCTGGGGAATGACTGGCCCCAAAAAGAGAACAAATCTAAAATATTCTCCATGCATCAAATCAAGTTCACCTTAAGTATGCTATAGTGTTAAATTGATTATTGTATTGAATACCCTGAACAATTCTAATATAACGGATGATTTCAACAAATTTCAAGTATTTTTACAGGCAATCATTTTGTAGTGCACTCTTACCAACATTTATTTTTTTGGAAAAAGTCCCTTTCCCTTTAAAACAACACAATTTGTGTTTTGATGAGTAACAACTGTATCGAGAACATGTCGTTTATGTGCATGCAGAAACCATTGATCCATTGAGAAGGAGATAGTCCTACGTGCAATATTTCCATGGCTAGAACCCATGGCTAGAATTGCCCATTAATGTTGTAATTATTGTATGCAGAGCTGTGATCTCTGGAAATTTACTGTTCGGAACGGAGATGGTGTCGAAAGTCGCGGGACGTGCCAAGAGTGTGGGGACGGAGTTGGGATTCTTGACGTGTATCTTTGTTTTGCGAGCTCGGAGTGCTTGTGGTCCGCCCCCCCCCCCCCAACGCACACTTGACCCACCACGGCTCACGGGGAATCGTGACATCTTGCGATTTAGTTAGTATGGGAATTATTATCAAACACTCTGCCCTCTAGTCAAAACTGAATATGTAATTCTTTGTTTAAAAAATAATACAAACAAAAAAATATGTGTATAATAAATAACTGCCGCGCTTATTTTTGAACATACAACGAAAACATAGCCTAAAATGTTTCAAACGCTGATTATTTTTAGTAGGGCAATCAATATTCAGTTAATGTGAATAATCAATGGACAGAGCTAACCTTTAGACCTTCAAAAATATTTTTTTAAATGCTATTTGTGTCACAAAGAAACGCAATCAAAACGTACGACAATTTATTGAATTTATTGAACAAATCAAAACAACGAGCATAAACACATCTATAAACTTAAGCACGTGACACATGATTACTTTGTACGCTCTGTCAGATTGACTCAAATTGCTCACTCGGCTGGAAAGAGCAACTGGCCCGAGATGAACTAAGCTAATTCGGTCTCAGCTGTTCGGAAACTACTACAACTGTTATTAAATGAGGGAAGGAACACACAGCATTGGTAATGTTGGCAAAACGGCTTCTACTCTCTTTGAATGAAGATATACATTGAAGGGAAGGCACAACATTGGTAATGTTGGCCAAACTGCTTCTACGAGTATGCTTACTCTCTTTGAATCAAGATGTACATTGAAGGGAAGGTACAATGTTGGCAAAGCTGCTTCTATGAGTATGCTTGCTCTCTTTGAATCAAGATATACATTGAAGGGAAGGCACAACATTGGTAATGTTGGCCAAACTGCTTCTACGAGTATGCTTACTCTCTTTGAATCAAGATATACATTGAAGGGAAGGCACAACATTGGTAATGTTGGCCAAACTGTTTCTACGAGTATGCTTACTCTCTTTGAATCAAGATATACATTAAAGGGAAGGTACAACATTGGTAATGTTGGCAAAACTGCTTCTACGAGTATGCTTACTCTCTTTGAATCAAGATATACATTGAAGGGAAGGTACAGCATTGGTAATGTTGGCAAAACTGCTTCTATGAGTATGCTTACTCTCTTTGAATCAAGATATACATTAAAGGGAAGGTACAACATTGGTAATGTTGGCAAAACTGCTTCTATGAGTATGCTTACTCTCTTTGAATCAAGATATACATTGAAGGGAAGGTACAATGTTGGTAATGTCGGCAAAACTGCTTCTACGAGTATGCTTACTCTCTTTGAATCAAGATATACATTGAAGGGAAGGTACAATGTTGGTAATGTCGGCAAAACTGCTTCTTCGAGTATGCTTACTCTTTGAATCAAGATATACATTGAAGGGAAGGTACAATGTTGGCAAAACTGCTTCTATGAGTATGCTTGCTCTCTGAATCAAGATGTACATTGAAGGGAAGGTACAACATTGGTAATGTTGGCAAAACTGCTTCTATGAGTATGCTTACTCTCTTTGAATCAAGATATACATTTAATTGAATGTACAACATTGGTAATGTCGGCAAAACGGCTTCTATGAGTATGCTTGCTCTCTTTGAATCAAGATACACATTGAAGGGAAGGTACAACATTGGTAATGTCGGCAAAACGGCTTCTATGAGTATGCTTGCTCTCTTTGAATCAAGATATACATTGAAGGGAAGGTACAACATTGGTAATGTCGGGAAAACGGCTTCTATGAGTATGCTTACTCTCTTTGAATCAAGATATACATTGAAGGGAAGGTACAACATTGGTAATGGTGGCAAAACTGCTTCTATGAGTATGCTTACTCTCTTTGAATCAAGATATACATTGAAGGGAAGGTACAACATTGGTAATGGTGGCAAAACTGCTTCTATGAGTATGCTTACTCTCTTTGAATCAAGATATACATTGAAGGAAGGTACAACATTGGTAATGGTGGCAAAACTGCTTCTATGAGTATGCTTACTCTCTTTGAATCAAGATGTACATTGAAGGAAGGTACAACATTGGTAATGGTGGCAAAACTGCTTCTATGAGTATGCTTACTCTCTTTGAATCAAGATATACATTGAAGGGAAGGTACAACATTGGTAATGGTGGCAAAACTGCTTCTATGAGTATGCTTACTCTCTTTGAATCAAGATATACATTGAAGGGAAGGTACAACATTGGTAATGGTGGCAAAACTGCTTCTATGAGTATGCTTACTCTCTTTGAATCAAGATATACATTGAAGGGAAGGTACAACATTGGTAATGGTGGCAAAACTGCTTCTATGAGTATGCTTACTCTCTTTGAATCAAGATATACATTGAAGGGAAGGTACAACATTGGTAATGTTGGCAAAACTGCTTCTATGAGTATGCTTACTCTCTTTGAATCAAGATATACATTGAAGGGAAGGTACAATGTTGGTAATGTCGGCAAAACTGCTTCTACGAGTATGCTTACTCTCTTTGAATCAAGATATACATTGAAGGGAAGGTACAATGTTGGTAATGTCGGCAAAACTGCTTCTTCGAGTATGCTTACTCTTTGAATCAAGATATACATTGAAGGGAAGGTACAATGTTGGCAAAACTGCTTCTATGAGTATGCTTGCTCTCTGAATCAAGATGTACATTGAAGGGAAGGTACAACATTGGTAATGTTGGCAAAACTGCTTCTATGAGTATGCTTACTCTCTTTGAATCAAGATATACATTGAAGGGAAGGTACAACATTGGTAATGTCGGCAAAACGGCTTCTATGAGTATGCTTGCTCTCTTTGAATCAAGATATACATTGAAGGGAAGGTACAACATTGGTAATGTCGGCAAAACGGCTTCTATGAGTATGCTTACTCTCTTTGAATCAAGATATACATTGAAGGGAAGGTACAACATTGGTAATGTCGGGAAAACGGCTTCTATGAGTATGCTTACTCTCTTTGAATCAAGATATACATTGAAGGGAAGGTACAACATTGGTAATGGTGGCAAAACTGCTTCTATGAGTATGCTTACTCTCTTTGAATCAAGATATACATTGAAGGGAAGGTACAACATTGGTAATGGTGGCAAAACTGCTTCTATGAGTATGCTTACTCTCTTTGAATCAAGATATACATTGAAGGGAAGGTACAACATTGGTAATGGTGGCAAAACTGCTTCTATGAGTATGCTTACTCTCTTTGAATCAAGATGTACATTGAAGGGAAGGTACAACATTGGTAATGGTGGCAAAACTGCTTCTATGAGTATGCTTACTCTCTTTGAATCAAGATATACATTGAAGGGAAGGTACAACATTGGTAATGGTGGCAAAACTGCTTCTATGAGTATGCTTACTCTCTTTGAATCAAGATATACATTGAAGGGAAGGTACAACATTGGTAATGGTGGCAAAACTGCTTCTATGAGTATGCTTACTCTCTTTGAATCAAGATATACATTGAAGGGAAGGTACAACATTGGTAATGGTGGCAAAACTGCTTCTATGAGTATGCTTACTCTCTTTGAATCAAGATATACATTGAAGGGAAGGTACAACATTGGTAATGTTGGCTAAACTGCTTCTATGAGTATGCTTACTCTCTTTGAATCAAGATATACATTGAAGGGAAGGTACAACATTGGTAATGTTGGCTAAACTGCTTCTATGAGTATTGCTTACTCTCTTTGAATCAAGATGTACTTTAAACAGCCAACCTGTGAAAGTTTCAGCTTATTGCTTTGTGTCGTCCAGGATAAAATAGTGAAAATATGTTCAGATTGTTTTGTACTTGTATTTATTTTAACGTGGAATTTAGGACTGACTCCTCTTTCATAAAGTCGAACTTACCGCAAACCGAAACGATAAAGTCGAACTTGAAATGATTAAAAAAAAATTAAATGACATCACCTTAAAAATAATTATTTCAAGGAACGATTGATTCCATCGTTTAACATTACAATCCGACCATTATTTTGGTTACTTTTTAATTACATCTACTATACCCAACCTTTACATCTTTCAACCACAATTTAAACATACAGAGAGCTGCTCTCAACCAATCAGAAAGTCCGTCTAGGGGACAATCGTTCCATCAATTACCCGCAGCAGTTGCTGAGGCATAAATGCGTACCGAGATATTTAGTGAAGACACAACTCACAGAGTGAAATACAATTGTTGACAGTGAACAAATACGACTTATTATTAAGAGAAGTGGGAGGAACTTGGAAGTCTCCATAGCTAGCAGCAGAAACTACGCGTAGACCGGAAGCACCACTGATCTCCATAATAACTGGATAAGAGATGGGCGCTGATTGGCCTGTCAAAAGTTGAAGTAACCGGCCGCCGTGTTGGTTGGTTCCCCAAAAGGTCAAGGGTCAAATGTTATGTTAGCATACAGACAATAACAACAACCGGTTCAGCAGCAGTCGGCATTGTCGTTGATCGGGAAGCAGTGAACTTGTCCGGCCGTTGCGCATGCGCCTTCTTTCTTGGGGGAACAAAGATGGCGAACAACGAGCTTCAGCCAATCGGCGCGATCTCCTATCCAGTTAGTATAGAGATCAGTGGGACGCACTCGGCATTATTAGGCCCTACCCGAAGTACAAATTAAGAACGGCTGACCAATCATGATTTGGGCCAATCCATCATCATTTCCAGTGTGACGTAAGCATCGTCCTCGTTCAATCAGTTTGTTCGGTATTGGATCAATATACGAAGGGTGAACTCGGTCATTGGCGCATTTGCAACTGCTGCGGCACCGGTCAGTCGGCTAATGACTGCTTCGTGATAGATCCAAGTCGGTTTGGCAAATGAAATAGGAGTTTGTTTTTCTTGAAAACATTACGCACATCTCATGTTGACATCACTTTTTAACATTTTAGATTTTTATCAATTTTGGGGTGTTTTATACATTTTATGACACTTTTTGCACAATATATACTAATGAAAATGTGCATAAATATTCATGAGCAAATCAGTGATGTCACAGTGGGATCAGATGCAACTTGGTTGATTTGTGCATACAGGTTGGCTGAATTCCTCGTCTTTTCAAAAGTCGGTTCTCCTCATTGTTTGTGTTGTATTATTCACTGCGAGTTGATCTACCAATCAGTATACTTTTTGAGGTAACCACTGTTTTCTTGGGAAAGGTTTAAGGTTTTGATTTTGTGCACGTTCAGTGCTGTGGTGACACCGAGTTCCTGTTTTATTCTCACAGCGCCCGGCCCTCCAGTGTCATTGTTAAGCATGGAAATAAATCTTCACTTTATGTCAAATAGAGTAGGCCTACACGGCATTCCATTTCATAGGCCATTTACCCAGATACATCTGTCGTGGTATGAATTCGGCCTCCTTCATCCAGTGGCGCACCCAGGATTTGAAATCCAATATGGGGGAGAGACATGGCTGACCCAAACCATAACCGCTGGCCCGGCTGCAGCCATGTCCCTACTCGTGCTCGTCAGTGAACCTACGGCACATGTTAAATGTTTCCTGGTGGTTTCTAGTCATAAAAAGAAGACATTATGGCATGATTCGGACTCGTAGGGTTTTACCTTCCATATAATTTCCTCATCTTGATGTAAAGAACTTGAGCTTGTTTCGTCTGCAAGATTTCTATAGTTAAATACTTTCATTGCGTGGACGTAAAGTTTGTGATCATTCCGGGCGGAGCTAAAAAAATTTCAAACACGAATTTGGCGGCAAAACCAAATCCCAATATTATCCAATCGGTGTTTGCTAAAAGAGTGTCACATAATCTTTGTAAATTAAAACCCAATCCTGGGCCATTGTGTACAAACTGGAAAGGAGTTGATTATAATGCGGGCGTGTTTAAATTTTACGAGTAACCTCAACGACAGTCAACGACCTCAACAAGAGAAACGGACAACAGAAAATGAAAATAAAATTAAGTAAAGCTGCTCCCTGATCAGGGTGCACCATGGCAGGGGGGGGGGAGAATGTGTAAAAATGCTTGTTATATATACTGGTGGCCCTTCAAGCTTACATGCACATGCATACGCAACGCCGTAAAATATAATAGTGAGTGGAATAAATGGAAAACTTTTGGAGGGGAGCTTGAGTCTCCTGAGTCCCCATCCCTTGTACCACTGCCCTATACTCCTTGCGGAACTCCTCTGTAGACAAGACTTGGGCTCAGATTTTGCTCTCTTTCCTGGCTCCTTCTTTAAAAAAAAATTAAACATCAGCGGGCCCTGGGGGGGGGGGGCTCGAGCCCCCCAAGCCCCCCCCCCTTGGGTGCGCCACTGCCTTCATCTGACTTGAAATCTCATTTCTCTTTCAAGAATATACAACATATACAAAGTCGGGCATCTGGGAGTTAAAGTAGGTTAGAGAGAGAGGGAGAGCTTTGTATCGCAACAAAGAGATTTCACGTTCTCACTTCTCTATAGGCCTATACAAAAAAGTCTCTTTTGAGTGGATCTCTGACCGACCGTCCATTATCTCAAATGAAGTTAAACATCATGTTCAATGCAGGGCAGCGTAATCAACTAGACCTGGTCACACGGGGATAAAGAGGAATTCTTAACAATAGTCTGATTATAACATGAATACAAAACAACTATATCTTTTATTCCAATCCGAGTACATACCGTATAAATACACCAGAGACACGGCGGGCGCTGCATGCCCTTGTTCTCTTCTCAAAAGAACTGATTGATCAACTACTTTCAATAATTTTAAAATGTATTCTCGCCGTGAGAATCTAGAACGGAACAGGGTAACGGTTGGCTGCGCGAGTGGGAAGGTTCAACCCTCCTGCTCAATCTAATCCTGGCTGGATGCGAATGTGAATGGCATGCGAGGCGATCCCGGGGGAGAGGGACATGCTCTCCCCACCCCCAAATATTTACGACATGAGTGGGGGACAGTAATGGCGGGCTCCGCATGTCCCGTTTCAAAGTATCAAATCGCTGATAGGTACTGTAGATAGAAAGTGAAATATTTATAGAAAGCTTTATCTCTCAAACCCAAATCTTGGTCAGTGGTGCAATCATAACATGCTCACTGAATTCGTTTAATTTTCTTGACATGTATGACTGATCAAAACAATCTGTCGCTTCTTCCCTCTTTCCATTCTACAGTATCATACAGTATACTCACTAACTTGACACTTTGCCCTGTCGACCTACTGCCCTGCAAAATAGTGTCTGTCGGTAAATTCACGAACATGTCGGTAATTCTGAACCCCCCCCCCCCCCCACGAAGGAGGAACAAAGAAAATTGTAAGAAAAAACTTAGGTCTAAAATTCAAAGGATAAAAATAATCCGTGTGCATGCTCTGAGTAGTTGTTTTAAGTGTGGAATAACTATTAGGGGTAATTACCATTAACATATAATGTGCAGCAGACGATTGCAAGGGCTATTTGGGAGATGGCGATACAGGAACCCCATTTTAGCCCGCTGGCCAGAATAAAATAGTAATGAACAAGCATGCAGACAGCGGATGGACGAGTTTAAACCGGCCGGCCAGGTTAGACGTTGCGCGTCATTATCCCAGGGACCCCGTTCGATCGGAACCCAGATGTCGGACCGCCTCGAGTTGATAAAATTTGCCCCGACCATCGGTGGATTGGACATGACCGTGAACGCCTATTAATACTGGTTAGTAACGACAAGCGGTTTACATACTAACATATGACTCTGGGGTGGACATTATTAGATGCCATGTGCAGGTATAGCTCTAAAATCTCCTTGCTTAACAAAATTGATTGAAAACCTGTCCCTGCTGGAAGCGGCTTCGTAAAAAATATATAAATACAAATGGATATCCGATATCTCTCGGGTTTGAGATTATAGATTGATGAATTACGAGCAGGGATGGGTAATGTGAACGGCACGACGACAGAAAGACGGCACAGTGCATTATAAACCGCTGTGGGCAGGCGCGTAGCCAGCCCTGTCGGTCCGGGGGGCAAAATTAAGATGATCGTCCCGATTTCTTGGTTTAAATTTAATTGCGAAATACTGAATAATATTGAATCAAAACAATCGATATATTGTACAAACATGATCATCTGTGATTTATTGTTCTTTCCTTGGATCTATACTGTCTGAACTGTTGCTATTAATTTCTACACTGTCATGACTGTGATGAACTTAAACATTCATAATTAATCGTGTTCGTAATGTATATATATACACACCGTTTACAACACACATTACACTGAAAGTTATTCGTGTACATGTCGTATAAAAACCTTTAATAAAATGTTGTAAGACAAGTTGTAAATACGTTCTGCACGTAACCCGAGTACATACTGGTTCATTGTATTGATTCAAATTTCAAGTTTTTAATGTTTTAATGTTTGTTTCTATATAAATTCGTATATTAATTTATCGAATTGGCATTTCTTCACTTTTTGGAGGCAATTTAATTTCACTAATTTACATCCTCTTGCTATATAAAACCATAAAAAATATTATATTTGGCAGCAATTTAATTTAGCGAATTGGGCCTCCTAGCGAAATAAAATTGCTAGCGAAATTAACTTGTTTTACAGTATTTGATAAAGTGATTTCCGGGACAAAAACCGGGTATAAAAACTTCAGATCTAACTTCCCTTCCTCAATCCTCCCTCTCCCGTCTCCCTTTATCAATTATTCACTCCCTTTACCATTCCCTAAATCATCCTTTCCTCCCTCCCTAAATCTGCCTGCCTCTGCATCCTTCGTCCCAGGTCCGTCCTTCCCGCCCTTTCCGGTCCCTTACCCTCTCCGGCTCCCTCGGCTCCCTTCCTTCCCTTACCCCTGCCCTACCGCCGTTTCCACCCGCCCTAACCTTGCCTGCCTTAAGTTAGGCTGCCTTGGTACTCGTCCCAACGGTCCTATCCATCCTTTCTTCCATTACCAAGGCCCACATTTCCTTCTCTCCTCCCCCTCCCTCCCTCCTCCGTCCTCCCTCATTTCGTCAATAATCCCTACTCTTCTAATTTCTTTCTTTACCTCTTTCGTTTTTTCTCCCTCAGAGTCCCTCCCTCAATTTTCCCTCCTTTTCTCTCTTCCTTTCCTTTTCTCTTTTCTTTATTTTTACCGTCCCGATTTTACTTCTATTTTTTTTCCGGGGGGGCAGTCCTGCCCACCCGCTGGCTACGCTACTGGCTGTGGGTGAGTAGGCCTAGATACATGCTTGCACATGTGAGCCAAAATTGTCAAAGCTACATATACCTACAAAGCTTGTTTTAAAACCTGTTGACACCCTACCCCGTACCCTCCCCCAAATTAAAAATCACATTTTCGTTCTGACTTGGAAACGTTTTGGCGGCGCGATATCCCAGCCAAATTCAAAGCGCTTAACATTACAAGGGGACCGTGCAGGGGACTCAAGTTCTTGGTGAGACTTCTCAGTTAGATGTGTTACTGTGTCAAGGTGTGCTGGCAATTTTGATTACGATTGTAGATCCTATGAAATGATCAGAATAGTATATTATATCTCAGGGACGTGCACAGGGTTGTAAAGGGGCAGGGGCTCAGAGTCTGAAAAGGGCAGTGTAATTCCATGCGAGCGCGCGTAGCGCGCGAGCTAAAAAAAAATTGGGCGTTTATTTATTAATAAAAACGCATAATATGGTTTTTAACTAAGACTAATTGCGGTGACACCATGTGGAATCTCAATTGAGTAGTAATTAGTTCTGAAAAGAACTGGGGGTAATGGTTTTTAACATTACAATCATAAAGTGCAGCAATAACACAAAACCGAAAATGAACATGTATTGGGGCAAATAGCTTACCTACCTAATGAAGTAAGTGTAGTAGTTGCTTTGAAGTAGGCTAACTGTAAGACATAGGTCTCGAGTGGGAGCGGGATGTCAATTTCGTGTTTCAGTGACAGCGTGTGCCTGCCTATCAAAGACGTATAGGCGCGCGCGGCTATGCGTGAAATCTAGTTTCGCGGAGGGGCACATGCAGGCCCGTGCACAGGAATAGTAAGGGGCATCTCTGCTGACCTAATATTTATTCTAATTTTATTCTATCCTGACATCTTTCAACTAGGCAGGGCAGTCTATGCGCAACAGGAACTTAATAATTCATTCAAAAAAAAACCTTGGGCTAAAAAGGGCACTTTTTATACTAGGCAAAAAGGGCAGGGGCTCAAGCACCCTTTGGGACCTATGTATGCACGTGCCTGCTATATCTTGTGAGTGGTGAACAGTATACTTTCAGGCTTATACAAGCTTATATATCAGGCTTATACAAGCACATACATTTGCTATTTCTCACAGGAGACAGTGTTTGGGTAAAAACCTTGGATTTTTAAAATCAATAGTTTTCGTATCGTATATTCTGTTCGCAATCTGGAGACCAAATTATTTCAAGTTGCAAATATTGAAATGATTTTATATTGTCTGCCTTAAGGCTGTACATGATTAATGTTATATCAATCACAAAATGCAGTAAGGTTATTAAATGCATTAGGGTGGTTATGCCTAATTCTCGATGTTTTTTTTTTACCCAGTAATACATTAGGCTTTTATTTTTGGTTCGTTGAGAAAAAGATAAACGTTTAGTATGTCAACAAAACATACTGCATATTGTTTTGAAAATAATGCCACGCTAAATATCTTGTTTTAATTTTCCTCATCATTTTGTTGTCGGGGGGGGGGGCTAACAGTTTAATCAACGAAAAACTGATATCCGAGCCATAGCTATAAATATCAGATTACGAGTTCATCCTGCCTGTCTTTGCAAACAATGCAATTTATCAACCTCAGAGCTATAGATCATCAGTATAGAATCATATCTTGCATAATTTATCATAAAACTGCTGGTTTGTGAGTCACATGCGCTCTGGCGAGTCCAATTGTAGGCCTATACGTAAGCGTTATAATGATTAACTCTTTGTATGTTCACGATATTCACGGAAATAAGTGACCTTCCATATTGCGAAATGACTCGGCGAACCATCCATCAGGTGGGCAACCGGGACACTACGTAAACCTTAGTGTGTATTCAGTCCAACAATGCCAGTCGGTGTGAATGCCTATAATATCCCACAGCAACCTACGCCTCTTGTTCAAATACATATGAATATCGTTCACGTGCGAGTAAAATAGGTCTATACATATTTGGTGATTTATGATTTGCATATTTGGAACTGAAGTCAACATTTCAAAAGGGTAAACGTGTCTTCAATGAAAATATGACGTTGCAGAATGGCCGTAGCGAGTGATGAAGCAAGTGTTTTCACTTGTGAGAAAAAAACGGACGTTATAAATATTTTAGTGAACGGAAAGCACTCTTTGGTGATGATTGGCAGGTAATTTGCCTTAGTCTCATATCCAGGGGACTCTCTGTATTAGTTCTGCCGTTTATCCAGGGTTTGATCCTTCATGGAAATTTGTGTATAGGGGTTCTGTATACAGTCCATTTCCCCCAAGACAATAACAAATCATGCATCTTAATTGTTGGGATGATAACTGCCAATCTCGTCCCTAGGGTCTACACCGTGCTCACTACTAGACCCCGGTGGGAAAAAATATTTCAGCAATTATGACAACAATAAATGTCAACATAATATCTAAAAACCAGTTTAAACGAATCAACATTTTCTTGATCTCAGAATATCATGCGTAATACTATATATTTGTTAATATGTCATATGTGTATATGGTTCATGTTTATATCGAAATAGAATGCCGAATTGTGACGAAATAGATATCCACCTGCATGCATGCAGCGCGCAGAAATTAATAGTTGGATGACCTAGTCCCGGCCTCCCTACTGTAGCACACCCCCTTCTCAGTAGCTGTGTATTAGACTATAACCCAAATCACATCGGGTGCAAGTAGGCCTACCTAATTTAAATAGGCCTGTTCAAAAAATTTGAATATTGAAACTGTCCCGTTCAAGGGTGTGAGAGCATTGGGATCGAGGAATACCTATACCCTGGTGACGAGGTTGGACAATTCCGTCCTCACGGTACCGCGGCGATCTTGGTCTGACCCTCCCCCCCTCCCCCAAGGCAAGACAATGAATATTATAGCTGAGAGGCCATCAGTCCACCGATCTCTTTACTAAATGGATTAAAAGTGACGCTGATTGATTGGCGCTAGTCTGTCAACCATCTTTGTTCCCCCAAGTAAGTTGAACATAATATGAATTAATTCCAATGCTGTGAGCGGTTTTCACGCGGCCGTGGTTGCAAACGACTGCATGATGCTACATACATGACATAATTGCTTACATTCTACAAGTATATTCACTAATCAGAGAGCCGTCGCTCTATGAACTTGATGGACAGTCAGCGTTGACTGTTGACTCATATGGTATATTGTGTAGGGATTCAAAATGGCGGTCGGTGACTTCACGCTTTACTTGACAGTCAGCATTGGGCAACGTACCAACCCCAATAGTATGGAAATCAGTACGCAAATCATGTTTAACTGAAAGGCTGCCAACCTATATTTTACAAATGCCCTGGTTATGTAAAAATCGTTGATCTCGTCTGAAAAGTAACATATACAAATTTGTAATGTACATTCTAGAGTTTAATATTTAGATAATAAAAGTTCGTCGTACAGTCTTTAATTCAGATAAAGACCAAAGGGTCATGGTCACGGGCGATAAAGGACCGACTAGAAGGTTGGTTACTTAATTATTTGTATTGGAACAAATTATATAAATTTATTTCTTTATGATGTTGGCATGAAATAAATGTTTCTAAATAAATAAATAAATTATTATATATTCATTATTATATAATTATGATATATATTCAGATGAAGTGAGACAAATCAGAATAGGAGTTTAGAATGATATGCTTTCCCTTTATACATGATCATGGTTGATTGTGGGTAAGGGGAACTAAAAGCTTCTTTCTTCTCCTCTGTATGCTGTAGGTCTAAAAGTCTGTCATCATCATCATCATCATCAATCATCATCATCATCATCACCATCATCATCATTACTGCAAAAATAATTACCCTCTGCAAATAATCTCTGCTAATTGCATGTACATTTCACGCGTATTATAAAGCATCGTGATGAGTTTATGCACCATATCGCGTCTATTTATGTTCATTGCTGAGCTTTTCAGGTTTTCAAGTCTGTGTATTAACACCATTCCAGTTATGGGCATAGTCATGGGCGGATCCAGAACATTTTTTAGGGGGGGCTGAGAATCAAAAACAATTATTTTTCAGTACTACAAAAATTGCAATGAAATAATCAAAGGGAGAGAAAAACAAAGCACAGTGAGGGAATGGGAGTGCGTTCTCCCCTTCCCTCCCTCTCTCTCTCTCTCTCTCTTTTTCTCTCCTTTTTTTTTTTTTTTTCATTTTTTTTTTCTTCCATTTTTTTAAAACGATTTTAGGGGGGGGTGGGGGGCTACAGCCCCCTTAGCCCTCCCCCTGGATCCGCCAATGATAGTCCCTGCCCATCATACCATTACTACATTAGTAACGCTGAAACTTCAGTCACTCCACCTGATAAAGCCAAAAAGAGAGGTAACTGACATAACAGTAGTCCTGGACAGGCCACACGACGTTATGAATGGCCCAAATCCATATTGTTCTTGAGTGCAATGCCGTGTAATAAATTCTTACACGACTGGCACACTTCGTGTAGGTAATACACTGCCGATAATACTGAGAAGAGGGGGTACACCGTGCTCCAAATGTATAGATTAAACGTGATCCGAAATGGAGAACGAGGGATTCAAGTCATCGTCAAGATAATTATGTTGCACTAGTATCAATCATCCTTGTACACGATTGGAGAGAATGTAGTGTTTTTCACTCGGGCTTGTCTGATTTAGATTCACTGATCGTGAGTCTCATCTGTCCAGATAACATCTTTGTAATTAATTAATGCAGTGCTTGTTGTATTTAATGATTAAGGGTGATGCTTCGCTAAGGACAAGTAGCGACGTGGTAATTCAATTTATTATGTTAAAATGTATGCTGGTCTTCGCCCAAGTCTAAACGATCGCTACAATAATGGATTTGGTAGCGAAATGAGCACAGCTGCTATTAATGACATGTTGCGCCATGGGCAATATTTGTCTCTGTATTTCACAGTGAACAACAATAATTGGTTAAATACAACCAATCAAATGGTCATTCGTAAGTTTTGTCAATACATTGGGTGGATTCAATATGTTAATTAACCGATATAAAAATGAATAGTTAATGCAGGTGTGGCAATTACAAGATGGTGTTAGTGGGCCTTCAGAGTGTTGCTACGGTATACCCGACGGCTGCTAATTAAAACACGGCCAATAACATCGCAAAATTCGCTTGGATAAGCTGTGTACTTCTGCTATGTTGTATAATTGCCGGTATAATTATGGCGATGCTGTTTGGTTGCCTGGCAAAAATCAAACAACAATCCATTCGTGACCGCTCTGTTAATGTTGTTTTAACCAATAATAATAATGAAGACCAATCAGAGATGTGGTGTCGATCGCATCGCACATATCATGTCACACGTGCAATTATACGAATGTCTTTGTGAGTATAAACAGGAATTGTATGGCAGACAGAGCAGTGTGTATGTTTTTAACTGCAGCTTCTGCATTGTGTACTTATATCTCCACATAACATTAAGTGTCAGAAAACAAATCGTTGTAAACAATTTTCGAAACCGAAGAAAAATATTTAAGAAAGGGTGTCTTTATACTTGAAACAAATTATTTGTGTTGATATCTCCTTCAAAAAGACGATGTTATGGTGCCTACCATCAACGGCGGCACCAGACCTGTTAAACTGGGGGGGGGGGGGGGGGCAAGAGGGGGGGGGCCAGAGGGGGGCAAGCTTAAATTTAAGGGGGCAAACATTAATCTTTAATGTAAATTTGTACTGCTGAAAAAGCATTGACTTACCATCGGGGAAAAAATTGGGGGGAAAATTGGGGGGCAAAAGTAACCGGGGCATTCCCCCGCCCCCTAAGCGCCGCCGCTGCCTGCCATTGACAACAATCTTTTTGCCTGACCTTGGCACTCTATATCAATAAGTGAAGTGTGCCCTCATTAGTGAAGCAGTATAACAAGAAAGCCCTTTAGAACCTGACATTTTGGCTAAACCCCGGTGATGAATTACCTAACTACTATGGTCTGTTCTTGAAGAGCTCAGGGAAAATTCAATTTTTATACATATTTCTTCTTTTGCTAAGTATTGATCGACTGATTTGACCATTGTTAAGTTTTCATTGTCCATAGTTGTGTCACCATACACATTCTGCAGGCCTATAAGAACATCAACGATCGTCGGTTTATTACCTGACGAAATAATTTTCACCAACCTATATGTATATATCGCGGAACCTGCTGCTATAGATTCTAGCCAGCTAATCGTCATCGGGCAAGCTCGGTGGTCGAGAGGTTAAGACGTCTGCACTAGTAATTAAAAGCAGGAGATCACCCCCCCCCCCCCCGAATCGCCTGTGATGTTTGTTTTTCCTTTCTCTATGGTTTTACAGACACTCGAAAAGCTGAGTATGCAGTCGGTGTAGAGCAAAGTTAAATCAATTGTTTATCACACGACGCAAGAATTTCACCAACCTATATAAAATCAAAACATGCTCAAATTATATATCGTCAATTTAAAGTTCTCAAATGGAAGGACAGAAGGGCATTTGCGAACGTTGGTCCTTTATGCAATCGTGCACCAGACTAAATTTCATAAAATACAGCTCATTCATGTCAAAATCTTTGTTACTAGCCTGCAGCATTTACGCTCGGGCGGTGCCCAGACCACATGGGAGATTGTCTAGCATCTCATTATTTACAGTCGCTCTGTTGTAATTTTACTGATCTGAAATACAGTATCTAAATATTATTATAATTCTTTGAGAATAGACAAATACAGTGTATTAAAGGCTTTTTCGTAAATATTGTGCAGAATGCTTTTTTTATAGCTTTTCTCAAGATTTAGACTTAAACATGGAGATGAAACTTTCGAAGGTGGATGAAACTTTCGTAGGTGGGTTGTTTAAAGGGTTATTAATTCATTGAATGTTGTTTCTGTGCAACAGCGCTCTTGCCAAATAATGATAGTTTGTTATTCTTTGTTTTTAAAGGTTTTCTTCAAATAAAACAACCGATGTGTCTTCTTACGATAAATTATCAAAACCAAAAGCTTTGACGTGTACGGTATTTCCAGCCGAAATATATCAGACTGTTCCACATATTGCATGCATGTTACACGTTAACATAAGAGACAAGGTACCGGACTGCCTATATATAGGTGCACGGTCAAAACCGGCAAAACATAAGAACGACTATAGTGTACACAGTTGCAATCTCGTGTCTTTGTAAAAAAAAAAAATCAACAATTACAGGAAAACGACGAATTTGTCGAGGTTGTTTTTGTGGAACTTGATGAGATTCTATTCTTTTGGAAGACCTTTCAAGCTATGTACATCTCGCACTTAAACATGACATGTCATCCACTCAAAGACTTAATGTCCTTTGAATACACTTTCAAGAAAGAGAAAAGCCTACTCAGACATAGAAGTACTTTTGCCAGTGTTACCAATGTTGTACCTTCCCTGTAAAAAACGTTCAATATATATATATAGGCCTATATATATATATATATATATATATATTTGCATAAAACGAAAACATGAATACCCTACCCTCGTACATAAGCACGTTTTAATTATCGCTTTTATACAGTTTCCCATGTCGGAATTTCATAACATACGATATTATTTTTCAAAATTAGTTCGCTTTTTAAATTCAATTTTTGGGGTCTCTTGAACCAAACACGGGCGACGTATCTTTGTCCAAAAATTGCTTGTTTTTTAATAAAGTTGATACACATATCAAACATCATGAGAAATGATTTCGTACGAATTGCTTTCAACTCCTGTTAACAGGAATCGTTAGTGTCGAATCTACGATAATTTGCCGCACGGCAACTTTTCGAAAACAAAACAGAAAAAGACAACATGATAATTTTTTATTATTTTTTTCCCAAAACGTGAGCACCTGTTGTAATTACGTTTTCACAGGTTTAGTTAAATGATTATTTGTTGAAAACTAGACGGGGTTGAACACTGAATGTATGTTACCAAATACCTACACCAGATTATGATTCATTGCACCCTGTATTTCAAGAAAATGAAATGGCCCTTTGTAGCAAAAACAAAAAGAATATAGGGCCTGTGGCTAAATGATTTACCCCCAACCACCTTCACTGTGCCGTTTCACATGCTTCCTCTTTATTGCAGATGCGCTGTCAGAAAATATATAAAAAATGTCAAAATGTCAACATTGATCTGTCCCGTACTTAATTACACTCATTAAACACAACCAAATAACAATATGAATAACGAACTCGAGTGTAAATCAAATTTGTCCTAGCCCGTTCGACCATATTAATTGGATTGCCTGTAGTAGCCAGTCATGTCGAAGAGGAAGATAACATCCAAGGACATTATTATTACGATGCTCAAAGTATAGTCTCAACAGCATACGCAAAATATTGATGTGTAATGAGTGGCTAGCTCCCGCCTCAACCCTTCAGCAAGATCCTCATGAACTTCAAGGCAGTACATGATGCTTAAAGGGACACTGTCATCACGATCAGAGCAGACTTTCAACAGGGCATTGAATCGGTGTCCTAGTTTGAGATGAACACAGTGACTCAACATCATTGGCTCATTTATGCAGCAGCAACGGCAATATGACCTTATCATGAATGTGGGGTATTAATTATTTTCAGTTACGATTTCATCTAAACTGGCACTCCGACTGCATGCCCTGTTAAACGTGACGATTTATTGTCATTTTAAAGGGAGGTACACCATTGGTTATGTTGGTACAACTGCTTGTACGAGTATGCTTACTGAAATTACATTTTAAACAATTAACATAAGAAAGTTTTAGCTTGTTACATGTGTTGTTAACAAGAACATAGTCAAAATGCGTTTAGATTTTTCGTACTAGTTCTAACTTTGATTTTAGAAAAGTAGGCCGACGTACACTTTCCTGAAGTCCACCTTGAAATTATTTGAAATATTTTTAGGGAAGATTGATATATAATTATCATCGATCGGCTTTACATTAAGTAATGTTCACATTACAAATCGACCATTTGTTTATTTATGAATTACCAATCACATACATATAGGTCTATGGGCAATTCCATAGTTACTCACGTTACACCTTTGAGATTTGGGGGCCATAATTAATGCCATAATATATATCATCAGGTTTTTTTCACAGTAGTTACGTTATACCCAGACCTTACTCACCACAAAATAAGAATTTCAGAAATGTGTTACATATAACACTATATAAGAGAAAACATTTTATGTATGTTCTAAAAATGTAACACGAGTAACCAGCATTTTCTCTTATATAGCGTACATATAATAAATTTCTGAAATTATTTTTGTTTGCCGAGTACGGACTGGGTATGATGCAACTTCTGAACAAAACTGATGACTGAAATGTATAAGTAAGGAAA
This sequence comes from Zoroaster sp. YZ-2022, assembly GCA_029582265.1. Classification (NCBI taxonomy): domain Eukaryota; kingdom Metazoa; phylum Echinodermata; class Asteroidea; order Forcipulatida; family Zoroasteridae; genus Zoroaster; species Zoroaster sp. YZ-2022. Next base: position 24,204,741 of record CM055829.1, on the reverse strand, counting down.
TTATGGCATTAACAGTTGGCCTTATCTTACCTTTAAAGGGGGACTGACATGGATTTAAATCAAATAGTTAAATATGTGATCGTTTTATTCTTTTATATCAGTAAAAGATCAATAAAAATTTTGTTTTGTGTTTTTATTGTTTTTGAGAGTGTTATTTTACCATTGTAAAAATGCCCCCCACTTTTACGCCCTGCACGGAGGAGCTGTTCGTGACGTCATGTCGGGAAGAGAAATTCGGCTCAAAACTCGGCTCAAAATGATCGCTGCACAAAACTATGTGAGCCGATGGACCTGACCACTTTACTCTTGTCAGTCGAAATTTGCTCGTCCAAATACGGCGATTTTTGGGTCACGTGGGAACAGATGAAGGCTAACACCGTCTTTGGTGGTGTTGCTGTATCCTGCAGGAACACATCTTCCCGGCATTTTATTAGTTCCGGAAACACAAATCACGGAAGAAATGAAATCGACGCTACGTGTGTGAAACGTTTGTATGTATATGTGCATCATGTACACATCGGATCTTCCCGACCTTACGTCACATATCGTATGCAAATGAAGCTTCCACCATGGGGCGGGGTTGCCTCCCCCAAACACTTCAAACATTGTTTTAAAATACTTGTACTCAGAAATCAATGATTAAATAGACACAGGTGGGTCTCAAAAACAATATTTTATTACAAAACGCCTTAAGTACACACACAATAAAGGATGTCAGTCCCCCTTTAAGGCGCGAAGAATTTCCAAGGCTTCGGAACTGTGTTTTTTGAGTCAATTTAGGTCGATATAATATTGAAGTTTCGCAAAATGCATTGAAATGAAATCAAAGTTCAGATATCATATGTCTGTATGTCAACACTGTACCTCAGAATTAATCCTGACAACACTCTTGAATTACACCGCTAGGACATCACTACCTCACAGAAACTGTTCAGTTTTCTTATAGCCAAAACGTATCACGAAAAAAGTGTTAAATTTCATGTTCTTGCTTTCAAGGATGTCGTCATGGCAACGTGGCCTTGTGACTATCATGTATACCTGGCCTTTTCAAAGTAAATAAGTGTTCAAAATTCCGACTGAAATGAAATCAACGTTCAAATAATGTGTAACGCTAAAAAAGTTCGATATTAAGAACATTTGAAACTTACAAAAATATTGAATTACTCCTCTATTAAGTAAATAAACCTTCTAGTTCTACTGCAAAGTTTTCATAAGTCATGACAAAAGTGTTATATTTCATGTTGTTGCGTTCAAGGTGTCGCCATGGCAATAATTGCCTTGTGAACGCCACTTGAAATTGGGCTTATATAAAGTGCGTGCTAAAATACCTAATTCACTGTGTAACCGGGGTCTCAGAGTGCGCGTGTGTGACTGTATGAAAGAAACATAAATAAATTGCGGCGGCTGGTTTGTATAAATGATATTAATAAGAAATGTAATAATGTAGCATGTAAAGTGTAATTGTGGCTACAATTTATATTGCTCATCAGCACCGAGAAATGTATCACAACTATCGACAATAAGGGACGTCATGACACCGATGTTTGGTAATATGAACAGAAGGCCGCCCTGGTGAACCCACATTATTTTTAGCCCAAACACAGACATTTTTCACAGTTAAATTACGCCGCCCGGATACCAACCACTGACATTGCAGTTGGTAACTTTGGCCTTGGGAGAAACGGCCGCGATCTTGTACCCGATACCTGTTCTTTTTTTATAAAATAAAACTGATGGGTTCCCAGTTTATAAACCCACATTTCGCTTCCTTATTATGGAGGGCCACTGAGAATTGGCATAGAGGCCTATCACGCGTTATGACTCACTTCTGTGGTCTCAATACGATAACTAAATTGCATACATTTTTTATTCGAGTGATGCAAATGACTACGCATGCTCAAAGCAGACTAACATGTTCAGTCTTGATAAGTAAATAAATGAGCAGTAAATAGTTCTGAAGACTATCATAGCATACTGATCGAAACGTCGAGTTGAAACCAGCAGTTCTGTTCATTCAGAACTATTTACTATACTCAAAAGGGAATTTTCACATGGTGACACCGCAAACAGTCTAATACTCAGTCTTGATAAATACCGAGTCCGCCGTGGAGAAAAATGGACTTTATATTATGTTTGCAGAATATCACCAGTCATATATGAGCGCGATGGTCCATCAATGATGTTAAGCAAATGTTGTCATCCACTTCAGGACCTGATTCCAATTGAATTTGGTCTGTTCTGCTAATGGAAGGGGGAACATGACAAATAAAGAAGTAACGTCTATTAGGTTTTATTTGGCCTATTGACGCACATGGAACCATTCCTCCTCCGAGCAACCATAGTCGTACACCTCTTCAATTTCCTTAGGAACATGATTCATCATCACGTGTGGCTCTCTCCACGCATGTGTTATTGAAATAATTGAAAAGATGATAACTACACTCACTGTCGCATGTTTGAATTTGCCAATTTATTATCTCAGTCCCGCAGTGTCCCTCTTCATAAACCCACACATTCTGATCGTCAATACCCTTGCTATATATACAGGGTGTTTAAAAAAAAAGGTAATCCTACTTTAAAGGGTTAATATGGCCAGACTATATGATTACCAGCAAAAAGCATGGTATCATCTTAAAGCAGAAGCTATGTGCTTTCCAACGATACCTTGGGTTACATTCCAGGGTCACGCATCATTGAGCACCACTGTCTTGAAATTGTGGTGCACAATTGCAGTTGGTTCACTTTCCTGCTGAACAAAATCGACACAGTGGTGCTCAATGATGCGTGACCCTGGAATGTAACCCAAGGTATCATTGGAAAGCACGTAGCTTCTGCTTTAAGATGATACCATGCTTTTTGCTGGTAAACATATAGTCTGGCCATATTAACCCTTTAAAGTAGGATTACCTTTTTTTTTAAACACCCTGTACTGTTACATTATTTCCTATAGAAGCACTTCAAGAACCATAATTAAACCCACAGCAGCTTTTAACATCACTTTTACAGCTAAAGGAGGTAATTACTCCCAAAACACCATTGGTAATTACTTCCAAAATAAACTGAGGACCAGGGAATTGCTTTTGGTTTTAAAGGGACTAAGGCTGTGCCGGGTATCCAGGTATCCGGGTATCCGAATACCCGACCGAAACTATCATTACCCGGTTCCATTTTTCGGTTCCAATTACCCGTAAACGACTTTTTAAAATTCGGACTTAACATTTGAGCGGTGCCAACAGAATTCTGTGACTCTTGAATAATGTTTACAATTTTATTTCGTCAAGAAGAGATTACACTAGGTAACGACTTTGTAGTATTTTACGGACAGTTTCCACACACTTTCCTCCAACTGATTCAGTTACAATGTTTGCCTATTGTCTGCAGTTATTGGATTAGTGCATGCTTTATGTCTGCACTGGGAGTCAGTGTGTGCCATGAGCTGTTAATAGAGGGGATATTATTAAAGGTAACGTCCACATTAATTGTTGCGCTATTATTTAAAAAAAAGTGTTGTTGAAATTGAAAATTAAAACGGGTATCCAGGTATCCGAAGATTTCGGGTATCCGGTTCCAAAAATATCCGAAAACGCACAGCCCTAAAAGGGACACTATCGTCACGATCAGAACAGACTTTCAACAGGGCATGAAATCGGTGTCCTATAGTTTAAGACGAACACAGTGACTACAAATTACTGGCTCATTTGTGCAGCGGTAACGGTAATATGACCTTATCATATGGGGTATTATTTTCAGTCACTGAGTTAATCTCAAACTAGCACTCCGATTCCATGCCCCGGTTGATCTGTCGATCGTGACGATATTGTCCCTTACTAAGATAGCAATGTTACTAAATATCCTGATATCACTCCATAACATCTGAACTGTTCCACTTCACTTGGCTTCGCCTCGTAAAAATGGATCAGTTCAGCTATTACAAATGACGTTTTTCTTCCCATTTCTGATCCTATGATTCCAGCGTCCAATAGAATATCCTATATGGCATTACATTACGATGTGGGCTCCAACAATTAAATAACAAGGATTAGTGGGTGAGTTATATTCATAACAAAGACATTGAACTAAGCCAGGGTGACCAAACGTTAGGGTAAAAGCCACTGACGTTATAATAACTCCAACCTTTACTATAAGTGAACAGCAAACTCTACAGTATTGCCCAACAGAATCAGTTGATACCGTGACGAAGCATTAATCACTTCAAGGACGTCAGCAAATCAATCGAAAAATCCCTTACCAAAGTCCTGCATTTTCTTATAATATTCAATATCTATATCTATAGGAATAGGTGGTGCCCATCTCTACTCCATGGCGCCGTGGATGATTGAAAAGATCTGGGCGCCAGTCGAGTCCGTTTACCCGATCCTTTCATTATGCAAAGTGCCACAAGCATGTAGACTAAATATGTTTGATGAGTGAATAAATACATGAACTAGGCGTTGAATACAGGTTAAAGCAAGACCTGTCAAGCTGAAATTATGACACACCGATAAGCCCCGAAGAAACATAACAAGGAGGTATATGACCCAGCCCAAAGCAAATTCGTTCCATGGCACCATGTGGCTCTATTATTATTACAAAGTCGGGTAAATTCTTCATTTTTTTCAGATTGAGATAATCATTGAATTAGCATATAATTATGGTACTGTCATGGATTTTATGTCCCTTATGCGAAATTTCTCTTTTAAATGGAAGGAACAACATCGGTATTTGAAAACGTACGTTCAACACTCTAGTTATTATTAGTAATAGGGCCTATATCAAAACTAGCCTATGGAAGTTTCATACAGATAGGTACTCACGTTTTGTTTGGAACCGATAGGCCTATATAACTGTTAAAGGTTTTCACTTTTTTATGTAATAATATACAAAGTTACCGGATGGCCACTTTTTGAAATTGGACATAACGATTAATATTTTTCTCAAATGTGAAAGCATATGTCACACCCATTGCTATGGGTTTGGGTCACACTGCTAACCCAGAATCTGAGGTCAGATAAGTTTCCAACCCGGGTCTGGCGCCTACACGAACCCCCTTTCTGGCCCGGGCGTTTTTAGAGTGGATATATACACAACTATGACTATCGATTATTATTTCACTGACACATTACCATGGTCAATGCAATGATGAAATAAGCATATAGAGTGGCTACCTCAGTGTTTATACCAATTATCAACATTCATAATACACGATTCTTATAAAGCGCACATATCTTAGCGACTAGATCAAGGCGCTGTACCAAATGAAAAGAAAACTCCAAATAGATCTAAACAGTTCAGTCTTAAGCTGTTTCTTGTATGTTGACAATGAAGTGGATTGGCGAATTTGCATGGGGAGGTTGCTCCATAGTCTGGGACCAGTGCAGCTGAAGGCCCCGTGTCCGGCTGATTTAGAACTTGTTGGTGTGATGAGCGTTGTGCTGTCAGTGATTCTGCGCAGTCTGCTGTCACGCTGGTAAACTGTTACAAGTTCCTAGAGGTAAGTCGGGGCCATACACTCCTGGGTCAGATTTGACCCAGAATGGGTCAAATCTGACCCATACTCCGGGTTGGATATGACCTGACACTTTCCGGGTCAGAATGACCCGAAAAGTTGGGTCAGATTATTTGACCTGGAAAACGGGTCAAATAATCTGACCCAACTTTACGGGTCAGAATGACCCGGAAAGGGTCGGGTCATATCCAACCCGGACTCACGGGTTAGATTAATGTTGACCCGGATTCCGGGTCTAATGAGATAAGCATGTCTTCCATGTATTAAGAAGCCTTATCTATGGCAAGCAATCAAATAAAACAAATTTCTTGTTTGTTATGTAACATTCAGCTGAATCATTACCCTTTAAACTGTTAAATTTCTATATATAGTAAATTGCCATAAATAAGTGCATCTTTCTATAAGGAACATATGCTTACCTTACAGAGTTAAGGCATTTCCAAATGAGAAGGAGATCTTTAAATTTGATGCACAGACTCACTGGGAGCCAGCTCAGTCACAAAGCATTGTAGTTGTGTCCAAAAAACACAATCAGATTTCGAACATAATCTATAGGCAAAAACCTAACAAGAGCCTACTTTATAATCGGCCAACACCAAACTCTTGTCAGTCTCATGACGAGGAGTAGAGCAGTAAAGCGTTCTTGTCTGATTCACAATCTCGTGTGGGTTGATGTAGCTGAGATAAACCATACGGTGTTATTGCAAACCGAACCGATAACGTTACTCCACCATGCAAATCCTCAAATCATTCCGACGAATAAACATTGCCAAATCAATCGTCATTGAAAGAAGGCATATGTTCATCTTTAGAAACATCAATTATAAACATACAAAGATAAGACTTAAAGGGAGTGCACACTATTGGTAAAATACCTATAAATGCATCCATCCATCTAAGAGGAAGAGATAATTATGAACAAAAATCTACCTGAAAGTTTGAGTTTAATTCATTGTGTGGCTTACGAGAAAGATAGCGAAAATGGATTTAGCTTTTTTTTTGTATAGGCCTATTATCCGTTTTAATGTGGAAATTTTTCACGCCGAGTGATAATTTTAAAATTTGTACATTTTTCACAAATTTTTTACACGATGTTCATGCGATGTTTGATACCATCATACGATCTTAAAACCAAGTAAGCAATTCTATACATCCTTTTCTGTTTTCGGCCCATTACCAATAAATCATTACCACGCTGCGGCCATTTATGTCAGGTTCCCTGTATACAAAAGTAAGATTATATAGCGCTAACTCTCAGTGCATGAAAAGGGACCAGACTATTTCCACATCCAAACTTGGTTTGGCAACGTGGACTTGTCTTGAAGAAAAACAAGATGGCCTCGCCGTGTTAAAGGTCTACAGTGTACACAGCCTTCAATGTCATGATCTACATTATTAGACCAGAAACATGGAAACTGACAAATTAAAACGAACTAATCAACAAACTTGAGGCCATTGAGATGCTGGGAGAGACTTATACAAACGACTGTTGAGCATCTCATGGACATCCAAAGTGACAAACAAAGATATCCTTCACAAATCATGGACAAAGACACAAATCATACGACTACAATCAAATAACCTATGATAAGAAGTCACTGGCTCCAGAAGACTCTCTTGAGAAGGACAAAATAATTGATGGAAAAAGACTTCGTGTAAGGAGAAAATATCACGGTTCGATAATGGAACAGAGTGGACGATCGTGCAAGGAAAACATGTAAAAGAGACAGTTGGAGATCGCTTACATACTCTGCGAGAGGACGCACCTGGTTATGATATACGATGTTAATTTTGTATACAATTTCATATACATAATGCCCATAATAAAAAGTGATTTGAAACTTGCGTATAGAAAATGCCACCGTAGTTTTCAAAAGATTCTCTTCCCGATTCAGGAACTAGCGCCAAACTGATTACCAACGAAACTGTCGCATCAGTAGAAAATGATAAAAGTGGGCTTTGCTCTAAACACAGCGTCCATCCAGGACTCCCAAGCTCCCGGGACCGTAAAGTGGGCCGCGTATACCCACACTGTAATGGCTTCGCCCCATCAAGTATACAAACAATCCAAAACAAAACTGTAAAGGATTGCAATCATTGGGCATTTCAGCGTGCAGGCATTTCATTGGGATAGCCAGAGAACTTGTTACTCTTTAACATATGGTTCATTATAAATTAATCCAGTGTTGTGCCATTGAATAATCCCATGGGGTTACACTTCATGCACTTGAACCAAATAAATTTCCGTATTTCGTTACTTATTTATAGATGTAACTATGCCTGTAACAACACTTCACCTGCAATTCACATTAGTTAGCTAGGCATGCACTTTTGGCAGACGGTTTTTTTTTTTTTTAGTTTGCATAAAATGCTGATTAAACATCTGTGTCCCAAGTAGTAAGGTGTATAGAGGTTTCTTAAGCCTGCCTGCCGCCTATCCGTGCACATCGAAGTCCTCTGGAGGTGAAAAAAGCACTGGCGATCTTAGACTGGTCTCCAGTCTTCATCCTATCAAGGATAGAGACGGGATCCGGGCTTACCCTTCAAGGGATTTCATTGGATAAGTTGTGCTGAAGATCTAACGTCACACTTCTAGGCTCGCGCGTTAGCTACCAACCAAGGTCAAAGTTGAAACTGAGAGTCCGGTATATGGCGTCTTTCACACAAGCCTTGAAGCGTGACTTCAGATCTTCAGGCTATGCTAATACATTGTGACAGCCGTAAAGGGCGCCCTCAACAGGGTGTGAATGAAGTAGATATCATTTCCTAACTGGACACAAGTAAGTGGTCATGCGCAAGTGAACATAATTATACGCGCATGTGCGGTTATTCAGACAGATCTGATGTTGTGCATGGAACTTTCTGAAAATTAGGCCATGGATAATATTGGTATTTACACATGTTTGTTTTTGTTGTTATTATTGTTATTGTTATTGTTGTTGCTGTTGTTGTTGTTGTTGTTTTTGTTGTTGTTGTTGTTGCTGTTGTTGTTGTTGTTGTTGTTGTTGTTGTTGTTGTTGTTGCTGTTGTTGTTGTTGTTGTTGTTGTTGTTGTTGTTGTTGTTGTTGTTGTTGTTGTTGTTGTTGTTGTTGTTGATACAAAATGAAACAACCAACCTGTGAAAGTTTACGTCATGCGGAGTCTACGTCATGAGAAAAGTGTGAAAATGTATGTATATTTTTCTTTACAGAAAACACTTTAAATGTGCATATTCTGGTTCAAGATGATTATTTTTTAATCAGGTAACTACAAAAATGTTGAACCCTTATTACTATATAAGAGTTCATTTTAAGTGTTTTTCTTTAACATATCCTGAAGTGTTGTTTAATAAGGTTGTCCGTTATTGTTTCTTTGAATTCTGTTTCAATTTGTATTGTTGGCGTGCTAAATGGCCTCCAACGCATCAGATTTCGTTCTTTTAGATAGACGTTTTTAGATATTGATTTTAGCCAGTTTTGTTAAATCTCGTCCCTCTAAACATTCAAGAATATTGAATAACTGTCTGCCCTTTGGCATGTTCTGGATCGAATCCATTCAGAACTCAACTTTATTCAACCAAGCAACTCGACTTTGTCCACTTTAGTAAGTTGTTTTGCCGAACGGTCGTTTTCTAATTTCATAGCCGATAACGAAACTTGAGTCAGTCGCAGTTCGATTTTAATTGCGTCGATGTTCAAATCTGAAGTGTCGAAAACACAAATAGCGTTAATCAAATAACACTTGATAGCTCACCTACCATAATATAACTATTTGTTGTTTTCATGTCGCAGCGTCTGTACGTACTGCTTCAAATCAATTTGTCCTAATTGACCCATTTTCACCCTTTAATGTCCGGAGATGTAGGTTGCATTAGAATCAACCCATCTGCTCCCTCATGTGTGTGTGAATATAGAGGCAGAAACTGTCGGCGATATATTTCTATTGAATCATCAGCGTGCAAGTCTTGCCAATTTCCCTTCACTGTTCCTGCAAACGTCTGGGTACTAAACACCAACTAGTCTAGCCATGGACCCCCTGGTCTACCCTATGAACACTATAGAAACAGAAACTGTGTGCGATCATCCTATTGAAAATAAGATACAAATCTTGAGATTCACGCACTGATCTCTATACTAACTGGATAGGAGATGGGCACTGATTGGCATATAAAAAGTTGAAGTAACCGGCCGCCATGTTGGTTCCCCCAAAAGGTCAAAGGTCAAATGTCATGTTAGCATACATACAATAACAACAACTGGTTCAGCGGCACTCGGCATTGTCGTCGGTCAGGTAGCAGTAAACCTGCCCGGCCATCACGCATGCGCCTTTTTTCTTGGGGGAACAAAGATGGCGAACAACGAGCTTCAGCCAATGGCGCGATTTCCTATCCAGTTAGTATAGAGATCAGTGGATTCACGTTCACTTTTCTTGCGAACGTCTGGGTACGAAACACCGACTAGTCCAGCCACGGACCCCCTAGTCTGGTCTGGCTAATACACATAGTAACATATGCAATCGTTTGATTGGAAGTAAATAGTTAATCTGCAACATTTTCAATATGCTATTAAATTGTTATGCTTAGGCCAAATTGTTTTTTTTTACGAAACCAATTTATAAAGATTTGCCCGCTTACTCAGTCTGAGTACAAACAAACTTGATCTTAGTACATGTATTGAAGCTGTTGTTTTTAACTACAAAATTAATTTAGAAGCAAAGCCTAACTATATGATAGTAATTGACGATTGTGAGTGATTTTGTTTAAAGGAAAGTTAAGTCTAAAATTAAATTTTAGCGTACAAATGCATATGGGCTAGTATACATTGGCAATTCTGGACTGCAGACAAACAAAATCATGTCTGGGTCAGTATGAGCCAAAAGGTGACTTGCAACCACCAAACCTAGCTATTCTTACTTTACCTTCTTTTCTATCACAAAAAGCTTTGTAAACTTGGGGGAATCGTTCGTTACGATTTTATCCAATTGACCGAAGATCATTTAGGCTATGTTTTAATAAAATGTCCATGGGGACTATTATTGGCTGCGTCCACATCGTAGCCCTCTAATAATAATAATAATAATAATAATAATAATAATGTGTGGACTTATATAGCGCACGTATCCACCAACTGAGTGGTGCTCAAGGCGCATTATATTATTTGCCCTGCTCATAAGGCTCATAAATCATTCCTGAAACCATCTCAGCTCCCTGGGGAGTATACAGCTCAATTGCTGCCATTACAGCGCATATAGGGCTAATCAACCAACTCTGCCCTCACAGGTACCCATTTAACCCCTGTACTGGGTGGAGAGAAGCAATTATGGTTAAGTGTCTTGCTCAAGGACACAAGTGTCACGGCCGGGTTTCGAACCCACATTCTGCTGCTAACACCAGAACTTGAGTCCGGTAAGCTAGACCGCTCGGCCACGACACTCTAGCGGTGAAAATGCACTTCGGCTCCAAGTTCGGTGCATTTTGTGACACCATGTTACGATCCGTTTACATACAAACATATTCAAGTGATTTCATCAAAGGCCGTCGCTTGGCTGAATAAATAAAGTAATTTTCTGTACAAACGCGCAGAAATGCTCACTGCTGCATCCCATTCTCTCACCCACTTCCTTCCAAATATCACTGATACCTTTTCCAATGTTTTGGAACACTTTGCTGGACATTTCGTTTAGCATGAGTTGGTTTTCTATATACCTGAAAAGAACGGAATTTTATTCTGCCATTTTGAAGAAATAATTATAATAAAAAACAGCGTAAAACTCTTCAGTGGTATGGTAACCGTTTACACTTAGATGGAGGCAAGAGCACCTGCGAACCAGTGATATTCTAAATCCCCTAGCAACGGCCCTGTGGTAGACCGCTGGTGGATCAAGTGTATAGAGAGTCATCATTAGGCGGTGACCGCAGCCAATACGGGCAGTGACACTTGTCCCGTGATAACACCGTTTGATAAGATGTAAATATTTGCCCATGAAAATGTTTAAAGGCAGAAGACATTTTTGGTACAATAGTCATAAATGCGTCCATATTTTAATAGTCATAATGCGTCCAAGTGACTGTGTACAGAAACCTACCTGTGCAAATTTCAGCTTATTTAACTGTGTCATTAGGGAGAAAATCGTGAAAATGGATTCAGATTATTTGTATTCAATCTAATGTGAAAATTTGTCGTAAGCTGATGATCCATTTTAGATTATAATTTCATGTTTTCTATAAACTATACAACAAACCTCTCATGATGTTTGGAACAATTTCCATCTTACAAACAAATAAGCTTTCAGATAACATTTCGCTCAGTTTTTTGGGTTAATACAAAATGGTGGACATTCATTAAACACAGAACACAATTCGTATGAAATTATCATAATATTTTAATGCATGCAGCTGGCAAGCTGGAGTGCCATGGTCGAGCGGTTTAGTACATCGGACTTGTGTTCTGGTGGCTGAGTCGTCAGAATGTGGGCTCGAATCCCGACCGCGACCGTGGTACGTGAGTCCTTGAGCAAGACACTTTACCATAATTGCTTCTCTCCACCCAGGTGTAAATGGGTACCTGTGAGGGCAGAGTTGGTTGTTGTGTTTGATTAGCCCTATATGCGCTGTAATGGCAACAATTGAGCTGTATACTCCCCAGGGAGCTGAGATGGTTTCAGGAATGATTTATGCGCCTGATGAGCAGGGGTAATAATGTACAGCGCTTTGATACCTTGTTTAAGAGCACTTTATAAATGCCCTACATTATTAAGCTGAAAGACATAATGTTATAAAAACATCAATGGTTTTAGTCAGAATTGTAGCTTTGCATGGTGAAAAGGAATTGTGCATGGTGAAAACCAACCGGTTCTTTTCAGAACTATTTACTACTCAAAAGAGAATTTCTACATGGTGTCACCGCAAACAGTCTTTACTTATCAATGGTTTATCAATGGTGTATTAAAATCACCGATGAAGAATCGTATCCGTAAATGTTCAAATATTTTTCCCCCGGTGTGATTTGGGCTTTTGTTATTTTTGTAAATATATGCCGAATACAGTTTGTATGAAATCACAATTTTGAGCCTATAATAACAAATCCTTAAAATTAATGCATGCAGCTAGCATGCTGCATGAACCAAATCTATCCAAACAGCAATTATGTTCAATAGTACCCCTGGCCAGGAGAAGAATTCTATCAATATTAAAGTAGAAAGATTCATCTCCCATATGATTTGGGGGCCAACTGAATTTTTTGTTGAAACACCGATTTCGTAATGAAATCTGATATTCTGCGGGACCTCATTATCAATATCAAGTCATTTCAACCCGATTGCAAATGAACAACCTTTTGAAGTGCTTCCAACCGCTCGGCAGAGCGGCTCAACAGTAAACCAACACATTCATTATTAAACTCTATACAAAGTCACACAGAGCTTCATGGCTTCATTTTTCAGCAGGGTTTCGTTACCATATTAACAGACCTTATTTTGTTGATTTAGTCCTGACAGATACTCTGGATTTGTAGAACCTTCTGTTTAATAAAGTATTGCCCCTTGTCAATGGCGAAGCCAGGATTCTTTCAGTGGGGAACTGGGAGAACAATGGCGGACAGGAAACCATGTATTTTTAGAGCTACCATTTGAATTTTCCAATGGGGGTAGGGCACCTGGGTAAACAACCTTTCCGTGAAGCGGTTTTCAACATGAAAGAATAAAGTTTACACCACTGGTGTTATTTTAACACCCTGGTTTTTGCAAGTTACATGAACATAGATACTATACTGATGTACTTATGATGTTGCTGATGAGATACACATGTAATGAACATTACAATTTTAATGAGAATTGATATTCTGTCAATATACGGTATTCCATCAATATTTATTGAAATTTGGCTAAGTTTATTTACTACTGTTCTTTACGAGTCAGTTGTATTGATATTGCTGAAGTGTTGTTGCTGTTATGCTGCATATAAATGAACATCAACATCGTAAGAATATTGATATTTCATCGATATCTTTTAATAATCCTTAAATTGGTATTGATAGTACTGTTAATCAATATGTATTTTTTTTAAAGGATAAGCTGGATGCCTATATAGGCCTATTGATAATCATACAAATGCCGATCTGTTGATCATCAATATATAGATAATCCATAAAAAGAATGTCTATTCAATCAATATAATAATCCATGCAAAGGCATATATATTGAAATTCCATCAATATATTGATAATCCATGTAAAATATGCCATTCGATCAATTGATAATCCATACAAAGGCCTATCTATTGATATTCCATCAATATTGATAAAAAGGATGCTTATTCAATCAAAAATATACTGATAATCCATACAAAGGATGTCTATTCAATCAATATTTAAATCGATAATCCATACAAAGGCCTATCTATTGATATTCCATTAATACAAATTTACAAAATTTGGCTTAGATATTTATCCATCTCTTTCGTCTCAGATTTCGTCTTAGAACTGAATTTTTTTCTCCTTCTCCTCTGGCAGTCTTATCACTTATTATGCCAGCCCGCTGAACTGTAATAATGCCAGACAGCCTCAGGCAAAAGACACACCGACCTCAACAAATGTAGGTCCCCAGAATACTACAGCTTATTATCCCAAATGAAACCCAACTCCAAATAATGGTACATGTCTGAAAAAAATCAGCCAAATCTTAATTATGTAATACATTATCATAATGTCATAATCAAGTCCGGTTAAGGGCACATCGCCGTGTACAATTACGCTGTTTTCAATTAACTGAACATCATGTGAATAAGCTCTCGTCTGTGTACCATTGTTCCGAAGTGCATTTTTTATTTTATTTTATTTATTTATTATTTTTTTTTTTGGAGGTGCAATTGAGCATTTACATCAGTATAGCAGGGATGAGAATCAAATGAAAACCGTCGATATTATGATCGAACCCACTCATTGGTAACCACCCATAAAAACATGCCAAATACCACCAAAAAAAGGCAAAAAAGGAAGGGAAACAGGAGTAATTAGACATTGTACCTTTATCTATGGGTTCATCTTTACAAATCTGCCCAAAATCTGTAGCCCAAAAACAAAACAACGAGCTCAATATTATGGGACCATGTCTTTCCCCAGTAAATGGTGATGAGAAACATGGCCATTAGCGTTACACTGCAATCAATCTCATCTCATTCTGAACTGCATGAGGGTTTTTTCTAACCAGTCTCGAAATGCTGCGTGGCTGTGAGCTGATAATGCATGTATAAATGTGTATGCATTATCTTTTACAAAACCATTCTCAGACACAAAGAAACTGTCTTTTTCATAAATCATTATTTGTATGTGATTATATAGATGATATACCTGGTAATCAATGAAACGAACATATATTATTCATTCGTTCGCCGCGTTCTTTTGATTCTGGAGAGATGCTACGAACGCTTTCTTCAGACATAAATACATTTAACATTAAAGGGAAGGTACAGCATTGGTTATGCTGGTAAAACTGCTTCTATGAATATGCTTCCTCTCATATCATTGACTCAAGATATACATTTGTTTTCATTCAGAAAATGATGCAAATAATTGGAATTTATAGGAAGGAGTATTCTTTTCTATTCCAGCTGGAAATTATTTGACTTTTCTGAAAAATTATAACACCTCAGACGAAATTGATGCTATAATCAGCTGTACACTACGTAAGCTTCACATTAAAATTCGACTAGTTTGTAAATTCTGAATTACCAATTCGATATCTTTGTCTTCAAATCAAAGCTAAAAAAAAAACATAAATATATACATTGTACACTGGCCTACATAATTTATGTTCACGATGAAATATTTATACAAATATCAACCTACACGATATTTCTATGAAGTAATAATTTAATATACAACCAAAATAAGCTGCCATAAGCCAGTCCAAACGTGAGCAAAGAGGATCAGTGAGATACCCCTGGAATATGAGAATAAATTATGGGCTTACCTCGACAGCTTGTAATCAGTTAGTCGACGTCAGGCAAGCAGACCTCCTGGCTTTTTATTTTATATCAATATCATTCCCGGTAGTCCAGCGCAGAGAGCACGTCGTCGGCACACTATAGAGAGCGAGCGAGCCAACTTGTGTTCGTCCACGGAGCTAGCTGGCTACTCATCGAATGAGGGGCCGTGTGTGTTTTTTCTTCCTCCTGCGAGCTGAGAGGAGGAGAGAAGGCATAGATTATTGCCAGTCGCGGACACTGTGAGGCGACTGCGCGCGTCGTCTCCTAATGAGCACGATTGCGGTTTATCGAACCGAACTACAGGCCACTGTTGGCCCATAAAATGATGTGCTTGTAGATTCTACACATCTATAATGCATGCGAGTTTAGCATCAAAGAAAAATAAATGCTCGTACTAAATTGATGTAATGATCAATCAAATACCTCAATGTCATTTTATATTACACGATATCCAAAAAAAAATGATTTTATGCTTTTCTTATAATGTATTTCCTGCGACATTATGCTAAGTAGCATCTCATAAAATAGCCGAGGAGACGTGTGTACGTAGACCGTCGTGAATATTAAACTGTACAAAATCATTATGTAAGAGGTTTATGTATACCACATTGGCAATATTGGCAAAACTACCCCATACATTAACAAAAATAACCTGTGAAAGTTTCAGCTTATGATGACGTTAATGTACGTCGTTATTATAAATAGTGAAAATGAATTCAGATAGTTTGTATTCATCTTAAATTCAAAATGGAATTTTTAAAAAGACAGCAACTCGGACGAAGTTATTTTGAGGGAAGATTGATACCATCATCAGCTTCTTCATGTTGCATTACTAACCCTGATAGCAGACAGACGTCGTGAAGACGTCGTCAACTGGTAATCTCGTCGTACGTCGTATGACTGACGCAATTATGACGTGAGAATTTCGTCTTACATGAATTGAGTTTTTATCGTCAAATTCAAGATTCTTGATGACCATATTATGACGTGATTTTCACGTCAATATTTAACCAGATTTTCCCAATGTTTTCTTGACTGGAATATGACGTGATAATCACGTCTCTCACACAACAAAGTTACGACCATTGGCATCACGTGATATTCACGTAAAAATCACGACGGGCCTTTAATTAAGGTTGGCGAGGATGATGCCGAGGGAAAACGAATTTTCCCGAAGTGGGGCGAAAGATTGCAATATTTCCTCACGTAATTGTAAGTTAATTTTAAATTTGAGAAATTCAGGCCGTGTTAAAAATGATAAAATGAAGAATGGTTATAGTTCCAAAAGTTTTGCACGATTTTTTCCAAAAAATATGCCTCGTTTTACGACCGCGCACGCGTCTGTAGAACGGTTCCCGATCCTCCTGATTTTGGTGACTGGATTACCGTAATTTTACGCCGAAAAGTTTGTAAATTCTACGGTGAATTACCGTAATCATCCCTTTCTCATTGTTTTACGGCCGAAACCCGTAATATGGCCGCTCCCATTGCACTCTGGGATATATTCAATATGTAAATGATCTGACCTTACTTTGACATACTAGCTTTGCGCTCGAATCATTTCCAATGTTTAAATATGTAAAAATGGGTGATTTTAAGGCCATTTTCAAATAATTTAATGTTAATTTTATGATTAAAAAGGTAAGATTTTGATGTTCTCTTCTATGTTTATGTAAAAAAGTACATTCAAAATTTAAAATATTGAAATATAGATTATAATTGCATGCCACCATGACTAAAAACAGTTTCAAAAAGACAGTATATATAAAGGATACATGTTCGCTACTTTAGTAACTGGAGAGGATCAGGAGTCGTACCCAGACTACGTGTACGTGTAGGTAAGTGAAAAACATTGTATACAATTAACAATTGCATTGATTAATTCCAGCATCTACAGATCCATCTCATGGATGGCAGATGCAGCGCTACATCCATACAATTCGAGAAACTTCCACCGTAACATTACGGTGCTTTAGAAAAAGATGTCGTTTTGTTTTGCATATACGACCAAAATAAGACATTTATAACACGTCTTAAAGACGTCGTGTGCCCACTGGGAAGACTAATCACGTGGAATGTACAACGTCGATATGACGTCTTACATCTGTGCAAATTTACGTCATAAAGACGTCATTTGAAGACGTCATAACGACGTGTAACACAACGTTATTAACACGTGTTTTTTACGTGTTTCTGCTATCAGGGAATTGGGTATATTAGGTATAGGTATATTTAATCCAATGAATAGGACAACAAAGTTATCAAAGTCATGTAATTTTGTATACATATTGTATAAGACTGTATTAAGGTGACACCATGTGAAATTCTCTATTGAGTAGTAAGTGGTTCTGAAAAGAGCCAGTTGGTTACAACCCATGTTGGTTATACATGTTGGTTATTTTTTTTAGTTTGGCCTATACGTCTGTATGAAACATAATAGGGACAGTATCGTCACGATCAGAGCAGACTTTTTTTGTGTCCTAGTTTAAAGGGTCTATGAAGTGTGTTTTTGTCTTAATTTATTTGTTATTGTTATTTTATCAGTTGATATGAATAAAAAACAATTTTAAGTTTGTTTTGTGTCTTGAGTGGATTTTTTTATTTTTAATTAAATTTAAAACAAATTGTTTCAAATTTTGCACGACGCGAGGTGGCGCTATTCGTGACGTACACCTGGGCAGAGAACAAAGCAAACAAAGGTTTTCATCGTTTGCTAGCGTGCCTTTTTAACCCATTGTTGGCCATCATTGTTGCCACTAGGTAATAAAACAGTCGTGAACTGCTAGCAACGTTTGAACACATGACTTATGTAATAAACATGTACTTATAAGTAAAACTTGTAGCTTTGCATGGTGAAGAGGATAAGTAAAGACTGTTGACATTAAAAACTTCATGAAACGTCAATAGTAAAGCATGACACAGAGTACACGTCACAGATTTTATGTTAATAAGGAGGAATGGGAGGAGCGCGGCGCCCCCTAAATTTAGAATGTAATTTTTTAATTGTACAAACGGACGCAGAAAGAATGGACAAAGGGCAAATAATTATATTCTCCAATAGGCATACTTTATTGTTTACATTGTTAAAATGGTATATTTCATAGACCCTTTAAGATGAACACAGTGACTGAAAATTATTGGCTCATTTATGCAGCAGCAACGGTAATAATTATGACCTTATCATGTGGGGTATTATTTTCAGTCACACTAACACTCCGATTCCACGCCCTGTCGATCGCGACGATATTGTCCTTCACCTTCACCTTCACCTATCCCATAACCCCGGAGGGTCGTTGGGGCACCACAGACGATCATCATGTGGTGTGTCTTGGGCAATTAAACCTGGCGGCGCCCATCCCTCTCCAGGTTGGATGCAGTTTTTAAAGTCGTACCCATTGTCCATTTAAGTGAATAGAGTAATTTATGTAATATGAAATGTCGGAAACTGCATAAAAGCGATATTTAAAACGTGATTGATTCTGATTGACAGCAGCACTGGCCAATCGGAAGACTGCACACGCCCTCGTGCAAACTGAGGATTAAAACAGTGGACCAACATTCGATTAGCAGCAGCAGCATTTTCCAGAGTCCGGCATTCTCCTAAGGACGTTCAGGGCATACTGATCGAAACGTCGAGTTGTACCCCCAGTTCTTTTCAGAACTAATTACTACTCAATTGAGATTTCACATGGTGTCACCGCAATTAGTCTTACTTATCATCCTCACCATGCAAAGCTACAAGTTTTAACATTCGATTAATTTGTGTTTTTATCTTACTGGTATTAATCTTTGACAAATTTTGTTTTTGTTGAATGTCTCAAATGAAAGCTTATAACTTCCTTAACCCCAGAAAAATAACAATTCAACATTTCTATTTTGTTTTACAGTCGAATCGATATATCTTTAACAATGTTTTGGTCAAGGAAATTATAAGTTAATTTATGAAAACTAACATGAATGCCAGATAGCAGAACTCAATGATTATGCATGCATCTTTAAGGGAACAACATCGGTACTTGGTGTCGACATTAATTTCCACCCTCTAGATTTCAAGATACGTTCATACGTGCTTATTTTTTAGAAAATGAAAATGGCATTGTGCATAATTATTCATGAGCAGATCAGTGATGTCACAGCGGTATCAGATCATGCAACGTCACGCTTTGAGGATCGTGAATTACCCCCAGATACTGGTCGTGCGGCCGCCATGTTTGTTTCCAGAAGATTCAACTGACCTTAGTTGGTATAGCTAGCGCGAGCCTCGAAGCGTGACGTCAGATCTTCAACACAACGTATCCAATGAAATCCCTTGAATGATGCTCCAAGGAGCCTGTCTTTATTCTTGAGGGTAAAGACAGGGGACCAGTATAGGTTGATTCAGGTTGACTGAATTCCTCATATTTTCAAAAGACTGTTTATCTAAATGTTTGTGGTGTCTTGCTGACTGAGTGTTTGTGGTTATTATTATACATTTCTGGTAATGAAACCAAGTAATCCCTCAAAAGCACACTTAAGCACTATAGCTCGGAAGCCTGAGGAAACCTGTAAGTGTAAACAAGGACGCTTGTTATGTGAACCAGAAACACCGGGGTAAACCCCTACTCTTCCACGATAAATGTTCTGGGTTCTTTTACGTGCATTACTTTAATAATATAGTACCGATACAATAATAAGGAATGACTTATCCATAATTACTTAGGCCGATGTACCACCCCCCATTTTCCAGCCAGCCAGAATCCGCCCCTAATTCTCCACATGCTCAGAAACTATCATACGGCCTGGTTTACACGGATATACCTATTGTTATAGAGGTTTATAATTAGGTAAATTAGTTTGTTTCTACGTAACATGACGTCATCAAAATGACATTGCAGGTTCATCCCGTATATCTTCAACAACAGTAATTAATTAATGAAAATAAATGACGTTGGGCCTCGTGTTTGTCTACGTACGTATACACTACTGATTAATTAAGATATCGATTCCTAGAAACTGAACTGATTACATCACTCATTATTCTGCGTAGCCTCTATATTATTAAATATGTGGTATGCACACCATTAGAAAAAGAAATAAAAATTCTTGACCACATGTCATATATTTTTTCTGTTATTCAGAAATAAATACCTGCAACTTAAAAATAATGTATTTTATTATCATTTTCCAATCATTTTTTTAAACCTTCTTAATCGGTTTTAAAAAAAATTCTTATAATAAATCATACAACACATCTAGCATCCACAACCCTCTATATATTTTTTTGTATAAATTTTCTTCCTTTCGTGCCGAGTTTGACAAAGTCTGAATCTTTATAATTAGTCGTCACTCTCATTCTACGCACTTCTTGGAATAGTTTTAATCCATTTGTCCACGGTGATAGAATTAACGTTCTTGCATATCGTGAGATATGTTTAGGGCTAAATAAACCTTATCTTTATTTATATTTATTTATTTATTCGAACCTACACCTTAATATCGGTGGCACACAATGATGGTGCGTTCAAAAGAACAGAACAATGGTATAAAATTAACAACACTAAACAGTACAATGGAATAAAATTAAGCAACGAACATCAATAACGAAATAAATAAATAAATAAAATCAACAAAAAATAAATAAAACAAAAAAGCAAACATTACGTGTACGCAATAACTAAAAACTAAAAACTAAAACGCTGATAACTAAAACATAAAATCAGCAATAAAATAAATCAAAAGAATTAGAGCAAAAGAAAACCAAAGTACATGCATACAGTAATACAGTTCTAAGCTAAGGATTGAACATGCTTTATTTCAGATCTCTTTTTCCATGTTTTTTTCAAATAGTTTTTGCAAAATTTGTCGAATATTATCTCAACCTCTTTTGGGAGGGACAGTGTTGAAGAGCCTAAAATGAAAATTAATTTTACATCGTTCGTAGCGTATAAATATTGGTTCAAAACGTCAGTGCAATCCAATAGAGCATGTTCAAGTTTATTCAATTCATCTACTCTGATCTGTTGGAGAGCAGGACAAACAAATAAAAAATGTCTAATATCCTCATCACAGTTATTACCACAAAGAGTGCAAAATCCATTAATGTCATCTGACCATCTAGATATTCTACTATCCAATGGTAGGGTATTGGAACGAAGTTTAAATTTAAGAGATACACCTTCAAAATCAACTTTATCTAATAGATAATCTTCTAAGATATACTTTTCTTTAACTTGTGCATAATCAGTAAGTGAGGTTTTGTTTTCAATGTCTTCCCGCCAATCATCTACCGCTAGTTCTTTTACTTTATTCACCACTGACCTGGCCCAGTTTTGGGATGGCTGTTCAAGACCATTAATTAGATATTCAAAAATATTTTCACATTCGCATTTAATACATACGTCAAGAACACATTTCAAAAATTTAAATCGGATATCTGTGAAGTTGCAGTTAAGCTGTAGTTTGGCAATAAGAAGAAGTTTAGGCCAGCGATCTGAATCCATCTTAATTAGGCGATCAATGTATTTTATTCGTGAGATGTCGTGCATTGTTTTTATAGGCAACCAACCAAGTTCCCCATATAAAGCAGAACGAGGTGTATTCCTGGAGGCTTTTAAAATGTAACGTGCCAGTTGCAATTGTAATCGTTCTAATTTATCTATATCTGATTTGTTTAAATTACACCACACAGCTGAACCATAATTAATAGAAGGAAGTGCAATAGTTCTCCACAGTATGTCACCATAGTAAACCCTATTAAAGTTATCAAAATTGTCGATAATCGATTTGACATAGGCAATCAACCTGTTACCTTTCTTTATGACGTTTTCATATTGCATATGATCGTTTAAGTTACGAGAGATCAAAACACCGAGGTATTTATATGATTCGGCTTCAACAATATAATTATCTCCTAATTTCCACCGTTTCTCCTTATTAATACGTTTACCAATTACTAAGATATTAGACTTATCAAAGTTAAAATTGAGTTTCCACTCCTTTGAGAAAAGAGAAGCGAGGTTAAGCATCTTGTTCATTTCAAACAATATATTATTAAATATGTGGTATGCACACCATTAGAAAAAATGTCAGTAGATGCATGAATTCATACGGATGTCTATAGAAACCATGATGTGAAAGTTTCGTTGTGTGAGTAATAAGAACACAGTAAACAATGCATTCATTCATTTATTCATTCATTCACCGGTTTATTGCTTTAAAAAATCTCATGGCAGCCATATGCTGACATGTAGATATATTTTACATCAAACTCGTATTAAAAACAGTTATTAAATTGATCATTTAAAAAATTAGAATAGTTTATATAATACAAGGATATACAGGTCAGTATAAACGACTATGAAATGACTAAGAAATTATAAACTATGGAAATGTAGACAATAGGATGGAGACAAGGATACGTACAACACAGTCAAAGATTGGAGGGAAGATTCAACAAGCAATTAAGGACGACAGGCGCAATTCGCTAGTATAAAACAAAGGATACCAATGTGTTTAGAGAGATAAGAGGTACCAGTACAGGGAGCGGTGGAGTGGAGAAGGGATTCATTGATAAATTAAGTTCGCAAATACACAACATATTGGTTCAGAATTGATTGTGTGTGTTCTACTGTGAAAAATGGAGCACAGCCATGGTCCATATGTGTAATACGCTCCAAAAATGACAACATGTTGGTAGTGGCGTAGGCAAATAGGGATGGTGCGGCCGCCCCCCCCCCCCCTCCATTCTCACTTGTTGGTAAAATTAGGGATTTTAGTCACGTGACATTTCGTTCTCAATTTGCGCTGTAGCAGCACTCCTAATTCATTTAATTAAAAGGAAAATATAAAAGCAATAAATATCGAAACAAAACCTATCCATAATTGTTGTGTGATATAATTGTCTCATATCTGTTGAAATTTCAATTCATTACAAGCAATATTTGGGAAGTTACAGGGCTGCAAAGATCGAAAGTATGGGGAAAATCGAGTTCTCGCTGCGCGTGACCCCACTTTTTAGACGGATCAACCTCAATATAGCCATACTCTTTTGCGTTTACGCACGGGTTATCAGAAATGTACCGTTATAAAAATGATATCATCTGAATGGGGAGAAAATATGCTTCATTTTGAGAGGTCAAACGAAAATTTCGACCGAGAATTACCGAAACGTCACCAGAAAGAATACTTCAACCGATGTTTTCCCAGTACAATAAATCAATATTTCTTCCGTTTGGCCCCTAATTATGACTATCAATGATTACAAATATAATATCTGCAATTAATTTGGTGATTAACTGAGAAGACGTCAAGCGTAGGTCACTATTTTCAAAGGGTATAGTCCCGCACTTCCGCACGATTTCTCATGGCCGGTCTTGTTCCCTGTTCAAATTCGCGTATACGCATTGTATACAGACAGGCAACAGACTACATGTGGCAGCTATGCGTGCTTGCGCTGAATGAACTGTCAATGTTGACGCGTCGTTGGCCCCGTTTCTAATTATTTTCAACATCAAGTAAGACAAGTTTCTCTTCATTTTTAGGGGGTAGATACTTCACTCTTTGTGTAAAATATTATGTTTTTTGATAAGTAAGATGGTTTGAGATGCCTTAAGTATATACTTATCAGCCAAACAACTGGGTAATAACCTATGCTAAACAAATTGATGAAAGTCAATAGCTTTTATTAAAACTGTATGCTAAACGGTGCCGCTGCCCTTCCTATTATGTGTATATTTTTTATTCATTTGATCTTTCAAATGATATCAGCTGTTGATTGGCTAGCATCTTATTTATCTGGAAGGACGCAGCAAGTCTGTTATAAATCCAATCTTTCTGTAGTTAATCCTGTAACATCTGGAATACCTCAGGGATCAATCCTGGGGCCCTTACTTTTTTCATTGTACATTAATGACCTGCCAAAATGTCTTGATCACTGCAACATTGATATGTATGCAGATGATACACTTATTTATTATGGTGATAAAAACACTAGTCTCATTGAAAATAAATTGAACTCGGATCTTCTTAATTTAACAAAATGGCTGCAGGCTAACAAACTTATTTTAAATCCTCAAAAAACAGAAGTTATGCTAGTTGGTACTGCTCAAAAACTTAAAAAGAGCAATCCCCTCGAAATTTTTATTTCTGGCCAAAAATACAACAAGTTGATTTTCATAAACACCTAGGGATACTAATGGACAACAAACTAAATTTCTCTGAACATGTGAAAAAAGTCTGCAATAAATTAAGTTCTTCAATTTCTTTGCTCGCCAGAACAAGAAAATTTGTTGACCAGCCAACAGCTTTTTTATTATATAATGCCATGGTTCTACCCCACATAGACTACTGCTGTATGGTGTGGGGTGCCAAACCCACTCTTGTCTCCAAAATTCAAAACTCCAAAATAGAGCACTTCGCATTGTTCTTAAGCTTCCACCCATTTCACCCACCAACTTACTTTTTAGTAATCTCAATACAATGACAGTTGCCCAGCGCATTCACTTCCAACTTGCCTGCCAGGCTTTTAAGGCCTCCATTGGTGTTGCTCCAGACTGTCTCTGCCAAAGACTTAACCCGATCCAGCCTGGCGATCGACCAACAACTCGGGCAATTACACATGGTAACTTTATTATTCCCAAACCTAAATGTGAAATCTTTAAAACAGTTTTAGTTACAGAGCTCCTTCTTTTTAAATGGTGTCCCTTTCACCACTCGTTCAAACTCTTATTCTTCATTCAGGCGTTTGCTGAAGGAAGGCAAGGTTTAAAGTAATATTTTATTATTATTATGTCATAGATTACCTTGTGTCTTGCCGAGATGTAGGTATACAATTGATAATTAATTTACTTTTTTGCTCCATTTTTAATCTTCCCTTTTAGTCCTATCTTTAATCAGTATGGTAGACTGGGACGGGGGTCTATTTGTGCAATTTAGTCCTTTACGTTTTATTTTGTATGTAATTGTCCATTAAGACTTTTTATTATTATTAATTCATCTGTACCTCCTGTAACAATTTTTGTATAATATTGATATATTTTTATATTATATGAGGGCCCCAAATGATCAGCTGTGCTGGATGGGTTACCCTCGTTAAAGATGGTTTTAAATAAATAAAAAAATAAATCACTCTTGATGCAGTGAACACAGGGTTAATTTTCACCTGAAAACCCTAGTAAAATAGTGCCTGTCTGTAAATTGACAAACTTGACTTCTAAACGTCGAGAATTCAATCTGTATTTTGACATAATTTGTCGGTTCGTTTGAGTTTTGTGTCGGCAATTTTACCCCAAAAATCCGCCCCCCACACACACACACATAAAATCGTGGCTACAGTACACCACTACATGTTGCAGAGATGCCAACATTCCAAATTGAAAAAGAGTAATTCGCCTAACGAAAGGTTTTCGTCATGTAAACGGCTGATGGACTACGGTGCGTGTGCCGTAAACACATGTGGTTCTTTACATCTTTGGTTTCGCGACTGGCCAAAAATTGATACAAGGATCGTACAATCGTAATTGGACTCAATAAAGCGTAAAAATTACGCCCAAATCGTAAATGTTGGCATCTCTGCATGTTGGACGTAACAATGTTTTAGGATGTTTGTGGCACCACCATCATCTCCATAGTCCAAGTAAGTTTTTGAGATAATAATTCAGGAATTTTGTAACCTTTAAAGGGAAGGATGAGCAATTTGTATTTGGAAACTTACGATCATTTAAACCCTCTAATTTTCAAGACATAATTGCTAACCTGTGTAAGTTTCATTAAAATAGGTGCTCACATTTTTTGAGAAAAAGTCGAGAAACTGTTACATGTTTTTGATGTTTTATGCTTTTAGCTGTCGGACGGAAACGTTTAGTAAATTCGACATGATATCTTGTTTTCACTAAAATGAAAGCAGTTTGGACCAACAAAAAAAATCATTTTTCAGGGTGATGGATAGGCCTACATGTACCAACTTTAGTGAGTTTTTAGATAATATTTTTTATTTGATGAACTGGTAATTACCATTTACCAACCGCCTGGACGGTGTTGTGTTGGCATGCATAGAGAGGGAAGTAGCTGGAAAGAACAAGCGTGGTCGCCCCGCCAAAACCTGGACAAATAACCTGACAACAAGGACGGAAGGTGGGATCGACTGACTGTCGTACAAAATTGCGCAATCTATCGCAGCTATAGGGTTTCCTTTAACTGAACTGAACCAATTCTCCCTGTAATATGTTGATTGTGTACCTGAAGTAATGGCTTGATCTATATTAAACAATTAGAATATGACTGCTCAATGCCGTACGGCGCCAGAAACTACGTTTCAAGGAATATTTACAAGAACAGTACAAGCTGATATAATGTGACGGTGTTACAATCAAATACTGCCCGGTCGCAACACACCTTTGAAGTGGCGACAACACTCAAATTGGCATGCTCCAACTTTGATTAAAATGTAGAGAGATTCAAACAGCCATGAATGCAAAGATTCCTTAAAGAGATAGTTTAACTTACTGGTAATGTTGGCAAAACTGCTTCTTTGAGTATAGGCTATGCATGCTATACTTCCTTTCAATCAAGATTTACATTCACAAAAAGATAAACCAAACTGTGTGAAAGTGTCAACTCAATGCGGAGTCCGAGTCGTGAGAAAGGAACTCACACTGTTGCAGCGCCTGGCAATTATTAAAAACTGTGCTTTTTATGAAATGGGAGAACTTTAGACAGAATAATATTTCATGAATAGATAATTAGTTGTTGCAAACTGCTTACCAACCTAAAGGACCTGTAGTATAAATAGAGAATTAGCTGTTGCAAACTGCTTACCAACCTAAAGGACCTGTAGTATAAATAGAGAATTAGCTGTTGCAAACTGCTTACCAACCTAAAGGACCTGTAGTATAAATGCAAACTAGTAGTTATTGGCCTTACGTTTCTTACGTTTCTTTCTCAAAGTCCCACTTTGCCTTTGAAAAATAAACTGCTAGGTTCGGAACGTAAGGCCAATAACGTTTATTTTGCAGAATAATATTTCATGATAACTGGTACATTTGCCGACTTCATATAATACCAAATAAGTCTCAGACATTCGGTTGAAGGGACACTATCGTCACGATCAGAGCAGACTTTCAACAGGGCATTGAATCGGTGCCTTAGTTTAAGATGAACACAAGAGACTGAAAATTACTGGCTCATTTATGCAGCAGCAACGGTAAGATGACCTATTCATGTGGGTATTATTTTCAGTCTCTGAGTTAATCTAAACCTAGCACTCTGATTCCATGCCCTGTTGGTCGTGACAATAGTATCCCTTTAACGCCATAAACCCTTCTGTTGGAGTATAACAGAAGAGTACTATATACAGGATTAAGAAATAGCTACAAACCAATAAAATTGAATTGCCAAAATATCAAACATTTTTAGAATGCATATAATATGATCTGCGTTGAATTAGTTAGAGATTTTCCATTTTTTAC
Source organism: Zoroaster sp. YZ-2022 (assembly GCA_029582265.1). NCBI lineage: Eukaryota > Metazoa > Echinodermata > Asteroidea > Forcipulatida > Zoroasteridae > Zoroaster > Zoroaster sp. YZ-2022. Next base: position 24,176,831 of record CM055829.1, on the reverse strand, counting down.
AGATTTATACTGGAGTTGGAACTGAATACATTCACTGAAAAGATTGTGTGTTTTTATCATAAATTGTAGCCAAAGGTAAGATTGTGGATCATCTGTCCGTATTACGTCTATAAGTTGAAGTGAAGGAAGTCCCAAAATATATATTATATTAGTGTATTTATTCTTGTCTTTTATAACCTCTGGCCTTTTTGAACAGTTTTTTCTTCTTCAAATGTTGTCTTTTAATATTGTACATAGGCCAATGTCATCGACCATGTTTGATGTTTTTAAACTGAAATAAAAGTAATATCGAGATTCTCATAAAAGTATGGATGAATTTACAAATAATACCAGACGTGTATACTGGCTTTAACAAACTATTAGTGAAGGATACGATGCAGATGTTGTGCCGCCGCAACTCACTAAAATCCAACCTTTTTGTTGTTCGAGTCAGCTAGAACTTATTTAGATGACAAAATATTGGGTATAGATGGGACATCTTTTTCATTTAATTTGATCCCCAAGGCGGTTTGGCTTAACCGACAATCATCCTCCGCAGACGGTACGGACAGCTATAACAGACAACAACTCGTCATATCACACGCTCCAGAGCGCGAACACCAAAGCAGCAGATTAACTTGAGTCCTATAGCTTTTTTTCCAAATGTCAGCGGTTCGTATTAAAAAGAGAATATCTCCATTTTATTTTCAACGATTCCTCGGTTGAATACAAACTGTCACAGGATTATAAATTCCGTGCAATGGTTTTTGAATGAAGACATGAAGATGGGTTAATTTTAGAAAATTGAGGCTTCGACGATGGACTTGCTGAAAACAAACAAAGAAATATAAATCAGCTTAAACGAGCAGGCCTAAATAAAATTTTACCTCGTTGAATGACGTTCATTATGTCAAGGGTATTATGTACTCCGATCTAGTTTTTGTGTTTCTCACGAGCGCCTCTTAATATTGTCAACACACATTAAAGACAATCTCCCGTGTTTGGATAAGACGACCCACAAAATAGAATTTAGCAAGCGAACGAATTTTGAAAAATAATATCGTTGTTAAACGAAAAAAAATATGATGAAATTCGGATGTCCGACGAAAACTGTAAAAAAATAATAATAATAAATTAAAAAAATAAAATAAAAACGCGCTTGATTGTGATTGACAAGCCGTGCTGGCCAATCGGAAGACTGCTCACGCCCTCGGCCAGCATACATACAATAAATTGTGTGGTACTAATCCTTGACGGATTATTTCGTTCAATGTCTCAAGTGAAGCTTCCACCACAGATAAACAGCAATTCAACATTTAAATCTATTTTTATCATCAAATAGGTCTAAACACAGACGATATTCAAAGTATTTATTTTTGTCCGAGGTTCTTTTTATTTTTTCCCCGGCAAAGTGAAATAATTTCCAGTTCGAATTTAGAAAAGAGTCATCTCTGCTTAATTCTACATTTTAAATATTATAAGAATTAAGATATACATTGAAGAACCAAACTGCGATTGCCTGTTTTCTCTGAAATGAGAAACCACTCGTTAGAGAATTTTAATAAGTACCAAATGCCTGAATGCATTTTCACGATATCATCGTGAACTGCACACTTCATTAAGCTGAAACTTTAACAGTACTGTTTGTTAAATGTATTATGATAATAATACTGCTGGATGTTTATACAGTATGTCCCAAAAAAAGTGTCACTCTAACTATTTCTGAAAATATACCAAAACCACGAAATAAATTTTGGAACTTTTTCAATTGCACAGAGACTCCTAATCCTTGGCCTAAACACCTGTGAGTTTTATGTAATTTCTCACAGGTGTTTAGGCCAAGGATTAGGAGTATCTGTGCAAATGAAAAAGTTCCAAAATGTATTTCGGGGTTTTGGTATATTTTCAGAAATAGTTAGAGTGACACTTTTTTGGGGATATACTGTACAGTGCCAACTCCATCACGATGTGATGCTCAAGGAGCTTTTAACATTATTATCCCTGTCATCAGGCTATAAATCATTTTGAAATCAAACATTGTATACTAGAGATCGAGCAAACTCTTAGAAGAAAATTACCAATGTAGGCTATATTTTGATTTATATGGACAGTATTGTCACGATCAGAGCAGCCACTTTCAACACCGTGACTGAAAAGTACTGGCTCATTTACGCAGCATCAGTGGTAATGTGACCTAATCATGTGGGTATATATTATTTTCAGTCACTGAGATAATCTAAAACTAGCACTCCGATTCCATGCCCTGTTGATCGTGACGATATTGTCCCTTTAATTTTAGGGCCTATATATAAAACGCATTGCTATTAATGTATTCAGGTCGGTCTCGCCAACATTATCCATTCTATGCTTTTCCTTCAATTAGGGAAATGCTTTAGAACATTCTCCCAACGCGGTCTTTTGTTTTCCAGCATTCCCACCAGCAATGTAATGTCCTCCAGCTAGCAAGGAATGCTTTCAATTTTTGCTGTTGTTCCGACTTCCGACGACCTCCCGCCAATGGAAATGCATTTGCCCATGACAAATACGGCACTAATCACGTGACTTCGGGATAGACAGCAACTTTCAATCACACATTCCTAATGTATTTTTCACGCACTGAATTTCATGGCCAAAAAAGGGCGCGCATATATAATTGGTACACATCGGTGAATTGATACTTGCCGCATAGTCTAGATATATTATGATATGATAATACACAGAAAACCGACATGCGAACGGTTCAAAACGGAATGCTCGCGCAGTTTCGACAGTTTGTTTGTTTGTTTGTTTATTTTCCATATATCACAGCTTGATACAATATGTTAATACAACAATTATGTACAAATGGTGACAAATGGAGGGCACCAGGTAAAAAGCCTAGGCTTATACAGGACCTGGTCCCTTTAGTTAATAAATGAATTAATAACAATTTATGAATAGCAAAAAAATAATTATCGATGAAGTACAGTAAGGTGAAGTGTACATGTATATGGCAAACAATAATTCGATTAGTAAACTAGCTTTTACATTCAGTTTTAGAATTAATAGAACTATAGTACATTATATACAGAATGGAATGAATGTGTGACAAGCAAAAAAAGGAGAAGTAAAAAAGAAAAACGAGAGAAAAGTAAGATTTTATTTTTTTTAATTTTTTTTTTTTGCATTACAAGACTTAATAAATTGGAATGTAATGTAACCATGTGTACATATCTTAAATAATATTGGAAATAATTAGGTTTTTGAGGTATTTTTTAAAACTGTGCACAGTTCTAAAAAAAGGTATAGGTGTAAGCTGATTCCAGAGTAGGGGGCCTTGATGTCTGACTGTTTTCATAAATAATGTGATTGCGACACTCATATATCAAATTCAGTGACCAAGGAACACAAGTCCGCTTGTTCTTATTCCAAATAGTTCACAGTTAAAACAGCAGTGTTAATTTCCTGATTAGAAAATTACCGAATTATTATCTAAAAGCCTACTTAACCAATCATCCTGAGAAAAAAATAAAGATTATCTACAGGGCTTTCATTTAAAGCAAGTACACACTTTTGGTAAAAAATATGTCAATACATTTCGTAAGGGAATCAAGATATATGTATATGTGACACTGACTGATAGAAAACCCTTTTTTAAATATTTGTAAATAACCTTGTTTCGAGCGCCCTATGCTGGCTGCACGAATTTAAAACATTGATCTCAAGGATCAGTGTAAACCTCGTTATCGATCAAGACTGATAACATTTCATTGTATCTCCAACTGGTTTACAAATAAAACAGAATCACCAACCAGTAAAAGCAGTCTCCACGTATGCTAGCCACATTGGGTCACATAAAACCAACCTGTGAAACTTTCAGTTTAGTTCATTGTGTCGTTAATGCTATGGTCCCACAGGAATATTTCGATCTTTCTGTCGAAATATATTTCGATTCCTGTTTTTTTTGTTATTTTTAATAATTTCGTCAAAATCTCGTATAAATATCGACAAAATATCTGTTTTCCGTGAGGAAATTTTTATTTTTGTATTTTCTCGACAATTTCGATTCATTTTCGATTTTATTTCGACGACTTTCGACTGTTTAGATAATTTCGACTGGCATTTCGACAAAATTCGACTGTTTATAGACTGTTTAGATTGATTTCGATTTTGTTTCGAATAATTTTCGATTGTTTTAAAAAATTTGGACAAATGTTCCGATTTATTTCGACTGTAACGATTGTTTAGACTATTTAGAGAGTTCAGGTTTATTTCGACTGGTTTTCGAACTTTTAGACTGTTAAGACTATTTCGATTTCATTTTCGATAGTTTCGATAAAATGTCGACAAAATTTCGATAAATTTGATCGAAACTTTATCGAAAAATATTGGTCAGGTTTATTAATTTTCGATTAATGATTTTTTTTTTCGACAAATTTCGACAAATATCGACAAATATCGACAGTTTCGATTTTTTTAGACTCTTTAGACTATTTCGACTTTTCTCGAGAAAATTTTGTAAAAAATCTAAAATCTTGACGAAACACGATCTAGAGAGTCGAAATCTCTGTGGGACCATAGCATTACGAGCAAGTTGTGAAAATGCACTCAGATTGTTCGTAATAATTCCATTGTGGAATTGCTGTCTTCTGATGACAGAAATACATCTTGCTAACATTTAATGTTCATAAATTCTCCCCAAAACTAGCTCAATCTTTCAAACATCTTGCATTTATTTACTTTCTCAAAAAAAATGTATTCATTTGTTTAAATTACTAAATGTTTGCTCGGGTTAGGGGTGAGGCTGACATTCAGGGCGGTTATTGAGATTGAATAATTTGAATCATAATTTGTCAACTGATCCTATCCCTCCCCCTTCAGCAGAAAACTTCAGCCAGAAGACAAACAAGTACCTTACGGGTACAATATTACCAGAAGTCTAATTTCTGCAGTTACATCTACCGGGGCAATTATTTAATAGGACCATATATTTTCCTTCCTCCATGCCAGAGTACTTCTTTCCCAGAAGATGACGTCTATAATTGGTCATTGCCGGTTTCTGAAGGAATTATTAGTTTACAGCTAGTTTACAGTTGCTCTAGACTTTAAAGGGGGAATTTAATCAAGATTACAAGTGACAATATTGTTTGTTTTCAAACGTTATATAACATCCGTATGGGCTGGCTGGGAAGCGTTTTTCCCCCAGCACGAATGTGGGAAATTTTTTTGGGGAAAATTTCTTTTTAAAAGACATTTTGTTAAAAGACAACAAGTTTTTAAAAATGGGAATTTCATAGAAATTGCCCACGTTCGTCCTGGAAAAAAAATACGCGGCCAGGATCATTGGCGGATCCAGGGGGGGCTAAGGGGGCTGTAGCCACCCCCCCCCCTAAAATCGTTTTAAAAAATGTTGTAGTACTGAAAAAAAAATTGTTTTTGATATTCAGCCCCCCAAAAAAAAAAATTGTTCTGGATCCGCCCATGAGGATATATTGTTACATGAGTGAGCCAAGAACATTAATCATTATTACTTTTCCTTAAAGGGGGACTGACATCCTTTATTGTGTGTGTACTTAAGGCGTTTTGTAATAAAATATTGTTTTTGAGACCCACCTGTGTCTATTTAATCATTGATTTATGAGTACAAGTATTTTAAAACAATGTTTGAAGTGTTTGGTGGAAGCTTCATTTGCATAAGATATGTGACGTAAGGTCGGGAAGATCCGATGTGTACATGATGTACATATACATACAAACGTTTGACACACGTAGCGTCGATTTAATTTCTTCCGTGATTTTTGTTTCCGGAACTAATAAAATGCCGGGAAGCTGTGTTTCTGCAGGATGCAGCAACACCACCAAAGACGGTGTTAGCCTTCATCTGTTCCCAAGTGACCCAAAAATCGCCGTATTTGGACGAGCAAAGTTCGACTGACAAGAGTAAAGTGGTCAGGTCCATCGGCTCACATAGTTTTGTGCAGCGATCATTTTGAGCCGAGTTTTGAGCCGAATTTCTCTTCCCGACATGACGTCACGAACAGCTCCTCCGTGCAAGGCGTAAAAGTGGGGGGCATTTTTACAATGGAAAATAACACTCTCAAAAACAATAAAAACACAAAACAAAAATTGTATTGATCTTTTACTGATATAAAAGAATAAAACGATCATATATTTAACTGTTTGATTTAAATCCATGCCAGTCCCCCTTTAAAACCATTATTTAGCGTTCTATTTTGGTAGATGTGTAAGCATTCATCGTAATCATTATTATTCATGTCACTTTCAAGGGATTGCGCACCATGCATTGGTAAACATATCCATGCATAATTTATAAGAGCTTGTGTATAAAAACCAACATGTGAACGTTTCAGCTTATTCCGTTGTGTCGTTAACGAGAAAATACTGAAAATGTTAATTTAAAAAAAAAATTATTATTATTATTTTTTGTTAATGAATCTCGCAACCGATAAATCTTTCAGTTTTGTTATCTCAGTTTGACATTTTGTGTTTTTATTGTTATATTTGTTTTAAATATATCATTTTAAACAACATATATTTCCATACTGTCAATGTTTGCAAAAAGATAGCGAAAAGAGACAATAGTTAAAGAGACAATATCATCACAATTAACAGGGCATGGATTTAGAGTGCTAGTTTTAGATTAACTCAGTGACTGAAAATAATATCCCACATGATATTACCGTTGCTGCTGCCTAAATAAGCCAGTAATTATCAGTCATTGTGTTCATCTTAAACTAGGACACCGATTCCATGCCCTGTTGAAAGTCGGCTTTGATCGTAACGATACTGTCCCTTTAACTTTACTTTAAAAGGTTTAAAAACAGACGAACAGACCAACATACTAACAAAACAAATACACACAGGATGGGAGACAGAACAATGAGTCAATTATGAAAGAAACCAAAAGAGAAATACTAAAGAGATCAAATAATTAGAAAATGATTCGAGAAAAGGCTTGTGGTTTTATTATTATTTATTTATTTTTGTTTGCTGTGTGCAACAACAGAGAAAAGAAAATGGCTTTGCATCTTCAACAGAGGTCGCCCTTTATACTTATGATTGTGATAATTTTTATGTGTATTCAATAAGAATCAATTTGTTTATTTTGTTTCCACGAGATGATATATTGTTCCAACAAGATAATATCTGGTTCCCACGGATAATTGCTCCTAATTGCACTTAGTATCCGCTTATAACTTATAAATATACTGCGCTGCTATGGGAACGAAATATTATCTCGTAGGAACGAGATTAAAAAAATTGTATGTGACTTCCCGTGCATGCTACGTAGTACTGCGCTTCTCAAGATGCACCGTTTCTGGGAACGAGATAATTATCATCTTTAAACGGGTAACATTTAAATAATTTTTCTAATGAAAAACTGGCGCCAATTTCATAACGCTGCTTAGCAGAAAAAAATACTAACCAGATACATTTGGTGGATTTCTTGCCAAACTTGCATACAAAATATATGCATTTTGGCCGGTAGTCTGTTTTATATTTGCTTAGCACAGTTCGTCCCTAATTTGCCATAGTGACCAATCCCGAATTAAGTTGGCATAGTGACCAATGCGGTATTGGTCACTTTGCCAAATTACAAAAATAGCCAGTTAGAGCATTCGTCATTTGAATGCACTGCTCTATCTCCAAAACTATAAGGAATACATGCATGTGGATTAGATACAATGGTAGGTCTCTTCCTGAATGTACTAATGGGCGAGAAAACTTAAAATTGAAAAAAGTCGGATTGGTCACTATGGCAAATTAGGGACGAGTTGTCTGCTTAAAAGTTCTATGAAACTGGACCTGATTGGAGTGGGACTGCCTGTTTAACGCGTGTTTGATAGTATACAAACGCGAGCGCCGCAAACGCGCAGCTCAGTCGGTTTTGATGCACAGAATGCGTTATTCAAATTCCAACATTATTGCACACAACGGCGGCGGGAAGATTTTTAAACTATGGTATAAAACTGAACATCCTCGATGACAGCGATGTTTCTTAGAACATTAACTCATGATTGTATCTGCGTTTGCCTGTCTGTGGGCTTGCAAACTCGCCCAAGATCTTATCCACTTCGAACCCACCGATATTAGTATGTCACACGCAATACTGCATTTTTTTCTCCGACGCCGGCACAAGTCATCAAGCGGGGAAGAGAAAACACCTTCTCACATTGGTCCAAACCAGGACAGAAACATGGAACGTGTAGGGGCAGAGTCGAGCAGTGCCGCCGAGTATGACGGACTGGCGGGAACACCAGATGCAGGGCAAGACAAGACTGAAATGTCGCCCTCTATCGTTCACCAACTTGGAGAAGAGATAGGGAAGCGGAGGACACTACTCCAGAGAGAGTTTGATAAGCAGAGGTATCTAACGTTAGGCTTTTGTGAATAAATTATAAAATAAATGAAATATTTCACACATTTGTTCCGATGGGTGGAAAATAAACCCTGTCACGGTCAATATGCGCCATGTTTTTGATGGGGCAAAATCGTTGCCGTCTGCGACCCAGAGCACGAACTTCACGCGCACTCCAGATGCATTGATGAGATGTGGGTAAACTAAACATTTCAATTATTAGAAGTCAGTTATACTCTAAGGGAAATCTCCACGGTAATTACGGTAATTGCATGCAATACACTGCAATAATCAAGAAATATGTATAAAAACCAACCTGTGAAAGTTTCAGCATATTTACTTCACTAAAATAGTGAAAATACATTAGAATTCCAAAACGTGGAATTTATGTCTTCGGAAGAAAGAAAACAAATCATTTGCGAAATAATTTGATTAATATTGTACCAAAATAAACCCTTTCACGCTAACATGCGCCATGTTTTTGACGGGGCAAAATTGTTTATTTCGAACATTCGTCTACGTCTGCGACCCAGCGCTCGAACTTCACGCACGCGTCTGGAATGTACGTGAAGTTCGAGCGCTGGGTCGCAGATAGACTTGATTTCAAGTCTGAGATCGCAGTTATTTTTTGTCTACCAGCACATCAGCCACGCAAAACACCGTTTACCCCTACTGGCTATCACAGCCCTAACTCGCGATCTCAGACTTGACCCTCTTGTGTTTGTGGGATATTCATGTATTCATAGCTAAAATTTACATAATAATACGGATGCTAGAGAGATGGCCAATCAGGAGGCCACAAAAACCTTGTAGGCCGCGTCTATTACTAACAGGTTACACTCGCTTAAAATTCTTTCTGTAATATTCATTCGATATTAAATTTGTATAGTGCTTGGTACGTAAATAGTATTTGAAATGATAGGTAAATTTAATGAGATCTTAGAGTTGGAAAAAAGCACAAAATAAAATACATAGGGCCTAATTCCTTCTCTACAAAAAACGTCTTACCTACAGTTTAAATGGAATCGTTGAGTACATCTCCTCCAACTGCATGTAGAAGATTTAGTTTGAATATTCATGTTATGGAAGGCTTTCCGACCAATCAGATTGTTCCGTCCACTTTTGGACTAATTCGCAATAGGGTGTGTACAAACCGACGAACAACATTCCCAAGTCTGTGATCGAAGGTTAATGTCGGAGGTTAATACACAAGAGGGCGCTATTTAATGCGATACTGTATTGGCTTCAGGCAGACAAAAAACCACGATCACAGACTTGGAACCAAGTCTAGGTCACAGACGGCAACGAGTGTTCGAAATAAACAATTTTGCCCCGTCAAAAACATGGCACACATTACCGTGAAAGGGTTTATTATTTGCATCGTGCATGAGCTGTTGAGGGCACATGTTGTTAGACCACTGGTGGTGAAATGGCAGCGATAGTGCATCGTGTTTGGTGTATTTTGCAGTTGGTTTTCGTACGCGTGGAATATCTCCAGCAATCATTGGCATGGCAGAAGTACATACACGCTTAGTACCATAACATACGCACATAAAGTATACGCATAACGCTCACACGACGCAAAAGTGGCTATCATCAAGACACTGGGTGTAAATTCACCGCTAGAGGGCTACGATGTGCACTGGGATGAGCGGATAGCTCCTCAGACATAAATATTTCAAGGGATGTTTGATCAACTGTACACCAAGTGAAGTATAAAGACTTGTTTGCGGCAACACCATGTGACACCCAGTTCTTTTCAGAACAATTACTTCTCAAAAGAGAATTTTCACATGGTGTCACCGTTAAAAGTCTTTACTTTCACCATGCAAACGTGCAAATCGTATATCAAGTTAGTTATTATATGAATATGTGAACATTTTATGTTTTGTGAGAATGAATACCAATAGTTATCGTTTTGGTTTGCGGTAACACCATGTGTTGGTGGTTTATCTCAACTATCGTTAAGTGAGACCGTGGCTCAGGGAGAACCACGGGGACTTCTCGAAACGATATCTATACTTCACATCGCAAAGCCTCAAATCTTATAATACCAAAAGTGTATAATTATTTGGAGTGTTTTTGTTATAATCTATTTTTTTTGGGGGGGGGGTCCGGTTTAAGCCTTCTTACTGTTCATCAATACAATTAATTGTCCAAGGATGCACAGAGAGCTAATGCACATAGAGATCGAGAAACTACACGTTGCAAGGGAGAACCAGCTGGTGAACAGGCAGTTTATGGCCGTACTAAAAGAGAGGCGGGAACTAGACCGGGAGAGAAGGGAGATGATCACCGCGGCGGTCGAAATATGGAAAACGCTGTCAGGTGATGAATACTATCAACCTCCTCCCCATGTACTTGCTCATGCCCACCACCACTTGACCTAGTACACCCTGGTTGGCAAATGTTACGCAACGGTGATTACAGTGGCGCACCCATAATTTTAAATGTGATCACATTCTCATCACCCCCCCCCCCAAAAAAAAATATATAAAAATAAACACCCCAACACCCCAACAAACAAAAACAAAAAAGGACAAAAATACAAAATAAAACAAATATTGGTCCACCAAACACACGCCATGTCCCCCAACCCACTCACCCACGTTTGTTTAAAGTGTAAACCAAGGATCTCATATTGTTCCCCTCTTTTGATCTCTTTGTTGCTGGATTGCTATTTAGCCAGCTCCCATTTGATTTGTACACGTTTTACAACCGATAACATTTTCAAACAATAACAGAAGACACGGTTTACACCATAAACAAACCCTCAGAATTGTGATTAATGGATAATGAAAGAAACATACAAAATATTGTTGCCTCAAAATATTAATTATTCTTCATGACATATAGGGGAGTATGCATGGTTCCCCTATTCATAATACCATGAAATTCCCATTAAGTCATAACTTCTCAAATCCCCAGTATAACATCGATAATTTAAAATAATAAATCATACAAACTTCACCATAAGATTTCTTGATTTTAGGTTGATGATATCCCACGTTCATTGAAACACTAAATTATTTTTAAACAAACTCGTAATTGATTTTTAATTCTCTGTACAGGAGATAAGAAGGATTTCAGTGGCGGGAAAGTACACAATATGAACGAAGCAATCTTAAAATCTCTCCACAAATCAGCATCCACCTCCATGATCAATGAGGAGGAGCCACGCCTACTAAAGCGACTGCGCATGTGCAAAACCGAGGCCGAAGTGCGCAGTCTCCAGGCCGACTTGAAGAAGAAACAAGAAGTGCTGTTCCAGTTACTGTTTAAATCGGAAACCATGATTGCAACTGGGATGTACTACCGCGATACCAAAGAACATGGAAACGAAGATGAAGAGACTCCGGTTAAAAGTACAGAAAGTAAGTCCTCGAAAAACGCGGTGAAACGACCACGGACAAGCGACTCGGCGGAGAGTCACCAACCGGTGGGCGTACCCCCACCGCCACCCAATCAGCAATCGACAAATACCTCTCAGCCAATGAATGTTTTTGGTGGGAACGCCCAACTGACCATTGAGGAGAGACCAGATGTTCAGCCGGCCAATGACGAACGTACGCGCTCACGTAACGTTCTTACTTGGAATTTGGACGTGAGTGGAATAAGAGAAACCGCAATATGAGCAGCGTGATCGTTGTAAACCATTCAAAGGCAAAGCTGAAATAAAGACGTTTGAACCATTCCACAATTACACGGCGATACAAATACTTTCAAGCTGCTATAATATGTTATTTAGAAGAAAAAAATAATAGTAATTCTCAGTTTCTAGTGTATAGATTGGGGGCTTTATATATTTTATAATGGGAAACTATATTGGCAAATCAGATCAACTCAGATCAAATGAGCAATAAATTACCCATAATAAATGTCAGATTCAAACCCGCAACAGGAACGCTTATTTAGTATTTAGGAAGTCGTTGGTGCGAATCTGTACACAATAATTTTCTCACCATTACAGGACTAAATAATTATAGGTCCTGTTTGCTCCGTGCATGTTGAGGGCGCACCGCAGCTTTCGCCAGGGAATTTAGTAATACCCCAGTCACAATTGCGAGTAGTTTGCGACGGATTTCTAGGCATTTTCGGCCGGGGCCCCACGGGACTCCTTGCGGCTGCCGGGTCATTTTTGGGCATCGGGCGGGCATCGAGTTACTTTTAACTCGGACTTAAAACCTGGTGCGGCGTTTCGCATCGCAAACTGATCGCCAATAAATCGGCCTATGCCTGGCCGATGTCCGGCAGGGCATCGCACACATCGGGCGGGCGCCGGGCCAAATTTTGGACAACCCAGACAATCCATATATCGGCCATGCGCCGGCCGGGTGCCGCCCAGACGCCGGCCGGGACCCTCCCGGCGTCCGGCCGACTTGGCGGCGCCCCGGCCGGATACCGCAGGGGTATCGCAGGGACATAGGCAGAACATCGGACGAGTGCCTGCCGGACACCGGCCGATAAACGGGCCAAGAATTCGACCCCATTTCCAGAAAAGTCGGCCGATCGCAGGCCGGCGACCCCCCTGGCCCCGTCATGGCAGCGTGCGGGGCACTTTCCGCCCTATCGCGCGATCTTTCGCCGACCTCTACACGCCGGTCGATGCCTAGAAATCGCACACGCCGCCCGGGCTCCGCTTTAATTGTGACTTAGGTATTACCGCGCGCTATTGATGCCATTCACATTCAAGTATTAACAGTTACTGGTACCAGGGAAGAGTTTTAATTTTGTTAATTAAGTATACGGACAGTGGGGTTTTGTACACACGGCATGCCCTAGACTTGGACACTGGGTGCGTCTCCAACATTAGAGGGCGGATATGTGCACCGAGCGGATATCTGTTTATTTAATAGGCATTATTATAAATACCAGTCTTTTATAGCAAAAGGTCCAACAGTTTCAAGTAGCCTAGTGGCGAATCCAACCTTCTATCTTCATTCGCCTCTCCCATGATTTATGCCAAGTTGTCTTGACATGTATACCTATATTGTTTTATGTTCGTAGCTACCTGGCTTTCTTTGTCCTATTTCCTAACAAATACTCTTTCCAATTACACATAAATATTACCCCTTGTTTCATAATCGGGGATTGTTCTGCTGAGCTACACGAGCTAGTACCTAAGCGCAGGGATTTCTATCGTGTTACTCACTTTGCTAAACAAGCAGTTGAACACCCTCACTATCTTCGAGTCCCCAAAATCAAGAGTAGGTTGCATTTGGATAGTTTCTTCCCTAGAACAGCATTACAATGGAACGCCCTTCCAGCTGATTGCTTTCCACGATCTATTTAAGTTTAAGAAAAAACATCAACAAGTGTAATCTTGCTTTAAAATGGTGGATGACATATCGCATATGTAACCCCTTACACTCTAGTGGCTATTGGCCTTGTTTAGGGTGACTGACAGTAAATAAAAAAATAATAAACCATAGCTACCTGGCGTTCCCTTTCTTATTTCCTAACATGGAATATTTCCTAATTACGCATAAATATAGCCTCTTGTTTCATAACCGTTGCTACCTGGTGTTCTCTGTGCGACTTCCTACCATGGACTCTTTCTAATTACACACATACATACTGTACATTATTACCCCCCTTGTTTAATAACTATGCAAATGAAGGCACATGTACTGTATAACACGTTTCTTCAATATCCAACTGAACTATATACATCTCGCCACTGGAAGACAATCGATGGAATAAGCGTCTCCCCAGCAACCACAACGGGAAACAAAATGGCCAACGGTATATAGCCTGGCTATAGCCTGTGCTAATCTCTTTTTGAGAGTAGGTATAGGGGTGCACTCCACTAAATAAACTCCAAAAGCAACCAATGCTAAATACAACATTTCATGAATTCAAAAATCATTAAAAAGTACTTAGAAATTCGTCAAATGTTTTAAACCAAAAAACTAAATATTGATTGATGTCTAAACCTTTTATTTTATTCTCAATTTCATGTGGATTGTCCAAAGGCCCGTCGAGTTATTCGCATCCCAATAAAAACCACCCTCTACACACTGAAAAGCATCCATTTTGGGAGAAAGGCCTTATGCTTGAAATCGAATTAGGACCACCCACTTTTTCAGGGTCTAGTGTATCCATAAATACTCAAATTTGGAAGTCAAGGTCACGATACCCCCAGGTCACGATATTGAACCATTTTTACACAATCCCTCAAACTTTTTAGTGGTGTGCTCCTATAGACGATGTGATCAATCTATGACATCGCAATGTTAACAAAAGAGCCCCAAATGTCAAAATTCTTAACTTGATTTATTTTTAATGAGGCACTAACATTACATCACAAATCTCATTCATATGAAAATTAAAAACAAATCTTGATATTACGTGGAAAAGTACACAATTACAAACTCATCTACACACACATTTGCCCGACAGGAAATTTTCCGGGCACTCTGAAGGTCACGCAAAGTGCAAACAAATCTCATGGTCTATCCTGCATGTTCAGTGTTACAAAAGTTGACGTACCTTCCCTTTAATGTATATTTTGATTCAAAGAGAGTAAGCATTAGTCATAATATAAGTTAATAATAATAATAATAATAATGTGTGGACTTATATAGCGCACGTATATCCACCAACTAAGTGGTGCTCAAGGCGCATTATATCATTACCCCTGCTCATAAGGCTCATAAATCATTCCTGAAACCATCTCAGCTCCCTGGGGAGTATACAGCTCAATTGCTGCCATTACAGCGCATATAGGGCTAATCAACCAACTCTGCCCTCACAGGTACCCATTTAACCCCTGGGTGGAGAGAAGCAACTATGGTTAAGTGTCTTGCTCAAGGACACAAGTGTCACGGCCGGGATTCGAACCCACATTCTGCTGCTAACACCAGAACTTGAGTCCAATGATGTACCTTCCCCTTTAAAGGGAATGTACAACATTGGAATTTGGTTACGTGCGTTCACCTCAACCCTCTGGTTCTGCAAGAAATATATCATAAATATTACATGTGAATAATTTCATAACAATAAATGCTCACGTCTGTTTTTATGTATTTTTTTCTCTCTAAAAGTGACCATCCTTTTTGGGGGGAGGGGGTGTAAATTCGACGTGACAATCCTGTTTTCTCTAAGACGAAAGCACTTCAGACAAAATAATTTATCTGGATGATTGATGTGTAACACCAAGTAAGTTCTTAGATGATAATTCGTTAATTTTATTTCCTGGTAAATACCAATATTATATACCTTCCCTTTAATATGCAAACAAATATGATTTTAGAAGGCGTTTCTCTCGAATGGGTGGTTGTTAAACTAAATTCAAAACCTGAAGCCTCCTGAACTTCATAATCCCGTGGGAGGTAACATAATAGAACAAAATCAAAATCAACATTTAGGAATTTTTTTTTTTCAATTTACGTTTGCATTCTGGGAGTGACTTTTTAAAGGGACAATATCGTCACGACCAACAGGGCATGGAATCGGAGTGCTAGTTTTAGATTAACTCAGTGACTGAAAATAATACCCACGTGATGAGGTCATATTACCGTTGCTGCTGCATAAATGAGTCAGTAATTTTCAGTCACTGTGTTCATCTTAAACTGAGACACCGATTCCATGCCCTGATCGTGACGATAGTGTCCCTTTAACACAAAAAAACGTACATGCTTTCTCCAAATGTTTGCTTTAAATTACCTGAAATGCAAATACTATTACATTGCTTCCAAACACTTATGAATAACTATTGAATTTTAATTATGTTATGATGATTGGTACGACCATGACACAATAGACACAATCAGCGACCGGAGTCACGTGACTCATAGTGGGTATAAAATGTAAACAAACCAAGCAAGCAACGCGCAGTGTATATGGAAAAGCACATGCTTCTTCCGAGTGCTTCTACTGTACAAGGCACATCATGGATATTGCATTTGTTGGTTGGAACACGAGGTTAAGTTCTCTAAATCGATGGGAGATGTTCCCAATTTTAATTTCCAAACATTACGCACATTATCAATGCGCGAAGAAGTTTTTATCCGGAACTAGGGCAATGCTCGGCCACCACTCATTTTGGGGGCGATTTTCTATGTTTGTTCAACTCTTTTATATAAAAATACACCACAGACTTTAAAAAAAAAAAAAAAAAACATGAAATTTTCACAACTTTAGAAAAATTCAATGTTGAAAAATGTAACTGCATTTTCCAGTCGGCAGCAAAGAACGTCAATGTCGCTTTTTGGAGACCTTCGTATTTTAACGTTTTCGACTTAGTGTTCAACCGAGTTTGCGTCACTAAATGATCGATATCTTCACAACGGTCGCAGTTTAGTGGATGAAAATTATACATTAGATAGTTCATTAGTTATTCCTCACCTCAGTAAAGTATCAATTTTCTATCTGAAGCGATGTGGATTAAACAGATTTTTTAATTTGCAGCTATCCAGAACCGGGAAAATCCGAAACCGGGAAAACGACTGTTAGTAAATACAAGTAGAGTAGTAGTCTAGTACGCCAGTCTCCTACGACTTTGACAAAGTCACAAAGCATTACGTGAATTCCAGAGCCTAAATTGCACAGAGATTCTAGAATTAATATAACATGATTTTGAACATTCAGTTTGCCTTCCCTTGCCATTCAGCTATCAATGGGTCGTTGTTTTAAAACCCTCCATGCAGCTCCCTATGTTTATACACAGCGCACTGCTGGTTTGTTGTTATTTTGTACCACTATACATCACGTGACCACTACTAGCTCGGAGTCGCCGATTGTGTCTATTGATTGTGAAACCGGATGCTGTCTCCACATCATTACAAACTGCACGTTCCTATAGCAAAAGCTGTCGTTACCACAAGGGTATCCCGATTGGGATACCCTTGCACATGTTAAAAAGTATTTTGACTTAATCTTAAGTCCACTTTTCCTAATTATTATGAAATAAATTTTAGTAAATAAAGTCGAATTTAGAAAAATTGCAATAAAATGATAATTTCTTTCATAAAAATTATGAAATTTAAAATTTTTTCATTAAAATGAAAATTTTATTTCATAAAAATTAGGAAAAGTGGACTTATGATTAATTAAAAATACTTTTGAACATTTGGTACCTTCATTGGGAGAATATGGTTCAATCAGGATAACAAATTATCTCTCAATCGGGATAGTAGATATGACATCGACTCACCGTGAGCGTGACTATCAAGTTCATAGCACAGTAGTGTTGATAGCCAGCTGTGACCACCTATATGTTAAGACAGGTACTCCGATTGAATAAAACACCGATCATGATTGAGACGTGATAATTGCGTCAGGGTACCAGCCTCCGACAAGTGCTATTTAGTAGTTAACAACCCCTGACATCGTTCATTCGCAAGGACACCACCATTCACTGGGTGTAAACACAATTGCCAATGAGTTATTATCTACCTATGGCATTTGTTGTATATAAATTATGTTTTTAACATAATTATGCCATTCTTGTATTGTGGCGCCAAACATCAAACGCGGGAAACATTATGCTAAAACTAGTTCGCTGATGACAGATCATTATACTTCAATCGTAATGGGGTCTTTCATGACGTGCATCTTCAGTACACAATGAACAAATTACTGGACCGAACAAACATTATTTTCCAGAGAAAAGTCTGAAGAAAACGGTATTTGCTGGTGTACATGAACGTGGCATGAACATACATGGACCTATGGTGTAGGATGCTGATATCTTAGTGAAGTCGTGAGCAGAATACAATTATTAATCCTTCAGCGAGGTAGGTTCTGGAATAATATTGGTGTAGCTTTGTTGTGTGCGCGTGTCGTGTAGATCAGTCAAGAATGGAGGGTGGTAAACAGCAGCCCTCACACTTTCTGGCTCCAGAAAAAAAAATATATTTGTGACTGGCTCTGGCCGTGAAAATTAACAATGTTCCCAACAACGTTTCAGGATTTTTCTTTTTCCATCAAAATCTAGAGAAAATGTTCTATATAGGTGACATGAAAACTGGTCCCTCAAACTGGTCCCTGGGGTAAGTTTGTTTTACATTTTCATGGCTGCATTATGGTAAATGCCGAAAAGTTTCGTGTTTTTTAATTTTTAATTTTTTAATTTTTTTAAAAAGATTTGTACTACATTTGGAAAACGTTTAAGCCTTTCATTGTTTTAACATGGTTGAAAATGTCATCATAAATTGACCCAAAGATTTTCTTTAACAAATAAATATAATTTTATTTTTAGGTTTAGCATCAGACTGATTAAACCCCTGAAATTGTGTTAAGAGGGGGTTGGGATGGGTTTAAGTATTTTTTGTTAAAGTGGAGGCAGTTGCGAGAACATGGGCAAGGGACAAACTTTCCCCGAGAGTCCAATAGAACCGTGTCGCCTAAAAAAAAGCCTCTGACCAAATAATTATAGTATAATGATAAATTTCTTTGTGAAAAACTAGACCCAAATATGTTTTTAAATCCCATGTTTTTCATATACATTTGTGGGTCTATTCTTTCAAATATCTCAGCTGAATTTTACATAATATCCATGACAGTGTAAACCTGCAGTTTTTAAAGGGACAATATCGTCACGATCAACAGGGCATGGAATCAGAGTGATAGTTCTAGATTAACTCGGTGACTGAAAATAATACCCCACATGATAAGGTCATGTTATCGTTGCTGCTGCATAAATACCCAGCAGTTTTCAGTTTTTCATTTCATTTCATTTATTTCATTTCATTTATCATTTCTGGTAATGAAACCAAGGGATGCCTCAGAAAAGCGCACTTAAGCACTGTAAGCTCGAAAGCCTGAGGAAACCTGTAAACAAGAGCGCTTGCAATGTGAACCAGAAACACCGGGGTAAACCCCTTAAACTTCCACGATAAGTGTTCTGGGTTCTTTTACGTGCATTACTTAATCTAGTACACGGGACACAAATTCCATGTCCTGTTGAAAGTCTGCTCTGATCGTGACGATACTGTCCCTTTTAAGGGAATGTACAACTTACCGGATCATCAAATTTACGAGTTATTATCTAAAAGCCTACTCGGTCACAAGTTGGTTACAAGTATCGGTTATCATGAGAATTTGTTCGGTTTGACGTGCTTTCATCTTTATAGAGAAAGGGGGAATCGTTCTATCAATTTTCAAACAGTTGCAAGACATACACAAAAAATTAAACCAACGGCGTTTCTTAAATGCGCCCGAGGGAAAAGCAAGCAAGTGAAGATTTTAAAGGAATGCCCAGTTGTAGATGTGCGAGGGGAAAATACCAGACAAATAGTACAAGAAAAACCCATGTAATCAGGAAACATGAGGACTGAAAAGGTAGAATTCGAAACTCGTGTGTTTCTAAGACAGTCGTGGCTTTAATATTAGGCTATTTATTCATCCCTTTTGACATGCTAAAAATACAACCTCTTTGTCGAATGCCTTCTTGTTATTCCAAGTGAACGCACTTCCTGTAATGAGCACTGATGAACAAAAAAACTTCGATCCAGCAGTAACTGACTCTCGGTTGGCCGATAGCATTTCTCGAAAGAAAGAAAAAATCATTAAACCATCTTTCCGTATAATTCAACAGCATGGATGGTGATGAGAAAAGGTCACAGGTCCACGGCTGCACCACCCTTCATATTTTGCAACACGAGTTTGCAGTCAGTTTTATTGCACTGTCATACGTCGATTAGGGTTGGTTAGAGCATGTCCTTTCTCTCTGGGTAGAACAGTTAACGAAAATAAACTAAATATTGGTTGCTATCGTTACCGCTACTGTCTATAAGAACCTTTAAAAAAATATCAAGGCTGTTTGCCGTTCGATGATGAAATGTTATTGAAACCCTCGTTAAAGGGACACGGTATCGTCATGATCAGAGCAGATTTTCAACAGGGCATGGAAACGGTGTCCTAGTTAAAGATGGATATGGTGACTGAATTACTGGCTCATTTATGCAGCAGCAACTGTAATACCATGTCATGTGGTTATTATCTTCAGCTACTGAGTTAATCTAAAACTGGCACTCCGATTCCATGCCCTGTTGATCGTGATGATTATGTCCCTTTAAGGGAAACTTGACAAAAACTGATTATACGAGTAGTCTATGGATACAAATACATTAAATGGATAATATTGTCACGATAGATAAGGCATGGAATCGGAGTGCTAGTTTTAGATTAACTCTGTGACTGAATATAATACCCCACATGATAAGGTCATAATTATTACCGTTGCTGCTGCATAAATGAACCTGTAGCTTTCAGTAAACTGGGACATCGATTCCAATATTGGCAAAACGGATTATATGAGTAGTCTATGGATACAAATACATTAAATGGACAATACCGTCACGATAGATACACTCTTAAGGCAGATTGGTTAAAATAACCAACATAATGTTTAATTTTAACCATTGTTGTTGGTAGATATGTGTCCTACCAAGATCTTGGTCAAATTAACCAATCTAAAATTGTTACCTTTTTAACCAATACTTTTTAATAATAATAATAATAACAGGCATTTATATTGCGCTTTTCCAAAGCATGATCAAAGCGCATAACAAAAGAATTGGAAAAATTAAAACGGGCAAAAACATAACAAAACAAAATCTAAAATCTACACATTAGAAAACAAATAAGTCTTAAGTTTACTCTTAAATGTTACTACACAAGAAGAAACACGGACAATAATGGGGAGACCGTTCCAAAGTTCAGCAGCAAAGTGTGAGAAGGCATGTCTGCCATAAGATAATCTGGACTTATGAATGGTAAGTCGAGTTCTATCAGAGGAAGAACGGAGTCCTTGACGGTTACTTTGGTGAAGATGAAACATATCAGAGAGATAAGGTGGAGCAAGGTCATTCAAACATTTGAAAACATATAACAGAGTTTTAAACTGGATACGTTTCTCAATGGGTAGCCAGTGTAGTTGAGCAAGTAAGGGAGATTAAAATTCAAACCAATATAGACTTGGTCATTTTAACCAATATTATTGTTAATGACCAATATCACAATTGTTTGAAATATAACCAATTTACTTTTGCATTCATACAACTGTTGTACCTTTGCACGACTATAATATGCTTAATTGCATTAATGTTATTAACAACGTAGCTTAACTCCTGTATACTTTATGACACAAAATATGATACACATTATGTACCATATATAGTTCAAGTTCAATCATCTTGTCAGTCATAGTTACTGAATTTTACTGTAGATTTTTCCATTTTGTTTCATGTTTGTGTTCAAAAGAAAATGTTGTGTTTACACATTTGACAATCTTCACAAATTCCTTGATAATTTATACAAGAAAAAACACAAACAATTTACATTAAATGTTAAGTTTAAAAAATTTATCACTATATTTTCAAAGAAAGTGTACAACTTTTAGCCCCGCCTACTTGTTTGCATATTTATAAAACAACCAAGATATTGATTAAATTACATACATTCTGTGACCAAGGTAATTGGTTGCCAAATAACCATTGTTTTTGTCACTTGTTGACCAGTCTCTTGGTTAAAATAATAAAAAATAGTGTTAACCATTTAAATTGGTAGTTTTTTTAACCAATCCGTTTTCACAGTGTAAGGAAAGATCGGAGTGCTAAATTAACTCTGTGACTGAAAATAATACCCCACATTCTTTGTAAGAACCAAGAGATATATGCACAGAAACCAAACGTTAACGATAAAATAGTATTAAAAAATGTATTCAGATTGTTTGTATTCATCCCAACGTGGCATTTCTGTCTTTGGATGACGTAAATTAATTTTGGAAATTATTTCTGAAATTTTACTCAAATGATAGCACCTTATGTAAAACCAGGTAAAACTTAGTGTTATTATGTATGTTTATATATATATATATATATATATATATATATATATATATATATATATATATATATATATATATATATATATATATATATATATATATATATATATATATATATATATATATATATATATATATATATATATATATATATATATATATATATATACAGTGCGTATCAAAAAAGGTAATCCGAATTCAGGGCGTTAATATGCCAAGGTTATTTAGTTTGACAATTTACATGTAGTGTACCAAAGAAGAGGAACTCCTCAGCTTTCCATTGATACCTGTATCGATCCATTGCTGTCACACATGGCCGAGTACATTGTTATTGAAAATGGCAAATTCAAATCGCATTTTGCAAGTTTGGGTAATCAGTTCAAGGCAGTCTGAAATGGACGCATCACTTGACTGCCTAGATGATTATGTAAGATTTTTAAGCTGGTGCGGTAATCGTCTGTTACGACATCCTTTTCTTCAAGTTGGGTATTTAAGAAGGGCCTGGGTTTAGGGACAGGTAGTTGGAAAGATGGTACAACTAACGACTGAACAGCGAGTTTTCGTGATTACAACATTTCACCAAACTCACAGTTTGCAGCAAACTCGCGATGCTTTCAGGAACGTTTCCTGAACGGGAGCCCCAGCAGCCAAAACCATCTGGGCGAATGTTAGAAAATATCAAGAGTATGGCACTAGCCTCAACCGCAAAAAGAATTCTGGCAGGAGGCGCACCGGGCGATCAGAAGGGAACATTGCAGCAGTAAGGCAGCAACTTTGGAGCATCCTAGGGACACCAGCGCAAGGCGAAATGGGCTGAGATTGCCTTCGGCGACATTCAACAGAATCACGAGATTGGACCTCCACCAGCATCCATATCGGATTCACATCCGACATCAACTTACGCCAGGAGATTTTGCTAGAAGGCTGGCGTTTGCCAGATGGTTGATAGCCCGTACCGAGAGAGATGTCAATTTTCTGCGGAATCTCGTAATCGGCGACGAAGCTGCTTTCTCCATGAACGGCAAGGTCAATACGCATAATGTTCTTGAATATGCACCAGCAAGACACCCCAGAATTCAATTTTGAGGTTAACATGAGTCGACAAAAGTGGACTGTTTGGTTAGGACTTTGTGGAAGTGGTCAGCTGATCGGACCGTTTTCTTTCAAAGGAATGTCAATGGTAACATGTATCTGCAGATGCTCAATGATAACGTTTTACCGCAGCTGCAGGAACACTTTGAGCGACAGGTTCGTGGGGTCTTCAGACAACTCTGGTGGGCCCAAGATGGCGCCCCAGCACATCGCCTTATCGCTGTCCGAGATCGTCTGAGGGAACTCTTTGGCGAACGAGTCATCGCCGTCAACCATGAGGTGGAATGGCCACCAAGATCACCTGACCTCACACCATGTGACTATTTCCTTTGGGGACATTTGAAGAACAAGGTGTTTGCAACTCCTCCCCGTGATCTTGATGAATTGCAGGGCCGTATTCGAAATGAAGTGGATGCTTTACGCAATAATCCGGCTATGGTGAGACGAGCAGTGCAGGACATGCTCCGTCGCTGTCAGCTTTGTGTCGAAACGGGAGGTGGACATGTTGAAGGTGTGGGTGCATAAAAGGGCAATGTTAGAAGAGATTCTTCTTGAATAATGTCCAGCCATTCCTAAAGAAAATCTGGTTTATCATACTGACTTTCACTAATTATCCTGCCTTGCACTGATTACCCAAACTTGCAAAAATGCGATTTGAATTTGTCATTTTCAATAACAATGTACTCGGTCATGTGTGACAGCAATGGGTCAATAAAGGTATCAATGGAAAGCTGAGGAGTTCCTCTTCTTTGGTACACTACATGTAAATTGTCAAACTAAATAACCTTGGCATATTAACCCCCTGAATTCGGATTACCTTTTTTTTGATACGCACTGTATATATATATATATGTATATATATATATATATATATATATATATATATATATATATATATACTTGTAGTAAAACTAGTGGAACGCTGGTAGTTGTAACTCCGAGTTTCACGCGTTATGCGATCATCAGACAACTGATAGTCACCTACATGTACGTCCATTTTATCGTCATCCACTGCCATCACAAGAAACCGAATGGCAACGCTATCAGCGCATGACACAAATGGACTGCAGAAGATAAATGCTTATGAAAGTACACATGCCCAAGAAACCCTACCCACAACAGTAATCGGACCGGAAGCTGTATCTGACTACAGTACATCAACTGATCATCACCGAAAACAAAAGACCAAAGTAACTGTCAGAGACGGTATAATTTCAAATTCAATTTCAGGTTCTTTTTCACTCGCTCATTTGAATGTACGGAGCTTAATGAACAAACTTGATCAGTTGAAAATTATCTTGTCTAAAGCTCCATTTGACATCTTTTGTTTGAATGAAACGTTTTGTGATGGTTCAATTTCTGATGAGGAAATTAACCTTCCAGGTTATGAAATTGTCCGAAAAGATAGAAACCGCCATGGTGGTGGAGTTGCAATGTATATTCGTAGTAATTTAACTTATATCCGGCGTATCGACCTGGAGACAGACGATATTGAATGCATTTGGGTTCAGGTAAAGCACAAGCAGAGAAAATCTATACTTGTCTGCTCTATTTATAGACCCCCGTCGACCCCGGCGGCATTTGTTGACAAATTAAATGATTTACTTGATAAAGCGTCTAGTGATTTTAAAGAAATGCTAATTTTTGGTGATTTTAATTGTGATATCTTAAATGTTAATACGTCTTTTAACTTATTGTCTTGTTTTAATCTTTATCAGCTATCCCAACTTATTCAAGATCCCACGCGAGTCACACACACTACTAATAGTGCAATTGATCTGTTTTACCTCTCAGCCGGAATTAATAACTGAAAGTGGAGTTCTGCCTATCGTAATAAGTGATCATTATCTTATCTATGGTATACATGAATGGACAACTCCGAAACAAAAAGGCGGTTGTATTAATTTTAGATCATTTGAGAACATAAACTATGATGCGTTTGCCGATGATTTTTCTAGTGCTCCTTGGCATCAGGTTTTTGATTGTAAAAATGTTGACGACGCCTGGACTTTGTGGCTTTCTACGTTCATGAGCATTGCTAATTTACATGCTCCCGAAAAAACAAAACGTGTTCGTAGTGCCTCCCTGCCTTGGCTCAACACCGAAATTATTAATCTTATGCGTCAGCGCGACCGTGCCCACAAAACGGCTAAAAGGTCTGGTTCACCTGATGACTGGGACACATACAAGCAGTTGCGTAACATGGTGACATTGAAAATTCGTTCCGAGAAAAGTAACTATTATGTATCTGCAATTGAGTCAAACAAAGGTAACTCATCTGCCTTTTGGAGAACAATCAAGGGAATCCTTCCCAACAAACGAAAGCAAGTTCCAAACCATGTTGTAATAGATGGGGAACAATTGGAAGGTCCCGCTGATATTGTTAATGCATTCAATGAACACTTTTCGACCATTGCAGAACGTATGGTTAATAATTCTATTCAGACTAGAACTACTATCAGTGTGTCCAAAGAGGGCAAAAAACACAACGTGGAAGTTACTGACCATCACCATCACCACGAATTTAACAAATTTACGTTGTCAGAAGTCACTGAAGCTTTTGTACAAAAACAGATTGATTCAATGCCAATCGGAAAAGCAACAGGCCCTGATGGTTTAAGTGTAAAGCTTCTGAAACTTGCTTGTCCGTATGTAGTCAGCACATTAACGTATATTTTAAATTTGTCAATAAGTTGTGGTCAATACCCTAATGCTTGGAAACATGCCTCTGTAATTCCAATACATAAGGGTGGAGACAAAAGTTGTATTAATAACTATCGGCCAATTTCCATTCTTCCGATCGTCTCCAAAATTTTGGAGAGGGCAGTACACAGTGAGTTGTATTCCTACCTTGATGAACACAATATGATTCCCTCTTGCCAATCGGGTTTCAGACCCCTGCATTCAACAGAGACCACTCTGCATGAATTCATTAATAAATGTCTTCATGCGGTAGAGCACGGGAAATCACTGGTGCTGTTTTCATTGATCTAAGCAAAGCATTTGATTCAGTAGATCACAACATCTTATTGGAGAAGCTACATTCGATGAATTTATCTGCCTCAGTTATGAACTGGTTTAAGTCTTATTTAGCCGATCGCAAACAATTAGTTTGCATGCAAAAATGCTGCTCTAAGACTCTCCCTCTCAGAACTGGCGTTCCACAGGGATCAATTTTAGGACCTCTTTTATTCATAATTTACACGAGTGGTCTCCCACAGTGCATTCCTAAGAACTGCCAGTTGCACATGTACGCAGATGACTCGACAATAACATGTAGTTCCTCCAGTTGTGACGAAATTGAACATAGCCTTAACGTAGCAATGGCAAATATTCACGATTGGGCTGCTGGGAATAAGTTGACAATTAACGGTACAAAAACGAAATCTAATGGTAATTGGCTCTAGATACAAGGTAGCCTCAACTAATCTTAATATTGTCATTAACAACGACTCTGTGGAAAAGGTTACCTCTTATAAGTGTTTGGGCGTTATTATTGATGAATCACTTACATGGTTTCCTCATCATATCGATTATATTAAAAAGAAGGTTTCTTCTAAACTAGCTATGTTAAGCAGAATTCGCCACAACGTTCCAAAAAGCAGTCTGCACACTCTAGTTAAAACCTTTGTTATGCCAAGTTTGGACTACTGTTGTACGATTTGGGGAGGCCGATACAATCTACATAATAACATGCTCAACAAACTACTGAAAAGAGCCGCCAGATTAATTATTGGTTGTCCTTTCCGAACTGCTTCTGCTGATATGTTTAAAGAGTTGAATTGGTTATCTTTTGCCGACAGAGTTTGTTTTAAAAACAGATCATTGTGTATAAGTGCTTACATAATTTGTGTCCAGAGTACATGGCAAATGTATTCTCCCATTTTTCCCACAACTGCACTACAAGACAAAATGATGATTTTACTCTAAGGATTCCTTTGGCTAGAAAAGAAAGCTGTCGCTCGAGCCTTGCTATTTCTGGAGCAAAAATGTGGAATGATTTGCCAAAACATCTGAGAAAAATTACATCCCTTTCTGTTTTTAAATCAGAACTCTTAAAATTTTTAATAGCTTAATTTATATTTGTACATATTTTTGTTTTTTATCTAGAATGTTTTAATTTAATTTATTTAAAAAATGATACTTTGTATACATTATATTCTATATACACTTTATTCTATATACATTTTAATATATTTTTACACGCAGGGCCCAAATGGAAACCAGTTTTTACTGATCTGGCTCACCCTGGGTAAATAAAGGAAATAAATAAATAAGTGATTACTCCTATATATATAGGCCTACACGCGCACGTACAGGTTACTCGCTCAATGATGCGTGGTAATTACCTATTGTTTGCGGGCCTTGTGTGTAAGCTTGTTTGTTGGCAGTTTGTGGTTTGTTGACGCGGTACTGTTCCTCGTCACGTGTCATCGCTTTTGAAGTTGCAGAGGTAGAACTTGTTTTCATGGCGGCATTTTGATATGAGTTCGGGTCGTTTGTTCAGGAGTATCCTCTTGTCGGCGTTTATGATGGAGAGCTTCTCTGTGAGGCAAAGGTTGCACCGTTTCGATTCACTGTTGTATGCTTGAGATCTACAGGCTACCGACCAGTTGATGGTGAATGGTTTCTTGTGCCTTTTCAATTGCCAAATGTGCTTGGAGAGTTCCGTGCTGTTCTGGTACTTCTCATGCCTGAAAGACTGTGTGTGGTTGCCGTATCTTAGCTTGAATGGAGGCGCGGTGAGACCTATGTACAGATGAGAGTTGTTTGGTTGCTTAACTTCGGCATTGTAGATGATGTTGCTGGCCTGGCACTTTCCTTGTAGAGGGCATAGGTCTTTCTTGCGGCAGTTGCAGTCCTTACGGTCGCGATCGGTCCCTTTGTCGTTCGATGAGACTTGTTTGTTGTGTGCCTTGATGATACTGGCGATGTTGGGCATGCAGCTGTAACTGATCTTGACCGTGATCCTGTTGAATATCTTGTTCAGTTTGGAGTTCCTCGGGAAGTGCTTGCCGATGAGTTTCAGGAATATACCGCCAATGTTTGTTGTCACGTTTTTGCTGAATGGAGGGTTGAACCAGATGACGTTGCGCTGCCTGTTCCGTTTTTCCTTAGTAGGTTGGCTATCGATGTAGGTGAGGCCTTCCGTGTATCCGCTGGATCTTAGTGCGTCCTCGTAAGCTGGGGAGGCTTTCTTGAAGATGTCTTCATCGTGCGAGATGCCCGATATGCGTCGGCTGATGGAGGCGGGTAGGTTCTTGATGATGTTAGGCGGGTGGTTAGACTGCTTGTGGATGTACATGGGTCGGTCGTTTGGTTTCCGGAAGGGGTAGTGCTTGCCGTTGCTCAGATTGAAGGTGATGTCGAGAAAGTTCGTGATCTTTAGGTTACCGTCGATTGTGATGCTTAGGCCGAGTTCCTTGAATAACTTTGTTATGTCTTTCCTGATTCGGTCGGCTCTGCTGCCGGTGATGTTTTTGAAGACTGCCAAGCCGTCGTCCCTGTAGAGTCCAATTCCTTCTTTCCCATACCGTTTTGATAAGGTGTCCAGGATGTAGAGGCCTACCAACACGTCAGTGATAGAGTGGTTCAAGAACATCAAGGAAAAGGACAAGCACACATTCATCAGTTTTGACATTGTTGATTTCTACCCCTCCATATCGGAAAGCCTGCTGAGAAAAGCCATAGCCTTCGCTAAAAAACACGCTCACATCTCCCAACAAGACACCAAGATCATCATGCACGCCAGGAAGTCTCTACTATTCGACAAAGGCACGCCATGGAGGAAAAAAGGCAACAATGACCTCTTCGACGTAACAATGGGCAGCTACGACGGGGCTGAGGTATGCAAGCATAAGTATATTACGCTCTGTCTATGTGGCATTGAGCACTCTACTTCAAGATAGACCGCTACATTTAAGCATAAGTATATATATATATATATATATATATATATATATATATATATATATATATATATATATATATATATATATATATATATATATATATATATATATATATATATATATATATACAGGGCGACTCAATAAAAAGGTAATCCACAAATAATGGGTTAATATGACCAGGTTATGAGGTTTATGATTATAAACATGATTGCATCATGAGGTAGGAGCTATTAGCTTTCCATTGATACCATCCTTACATTCATGCGATCACACATCACTGAGCACCATTGTCTTGAACATGGAGCATCAAATTCCAAAATGTGCAGGTTGGTGAATAATGGGCCCAATGGGCAAACATCCAGAGGAATTGGGCTCATATCCAAACAGAGACAAGATACGTAGGTTACAGGACACACATTTAAATGATTGAAAGAAAACATATCTTATTCATGATAATGATTTTATTTGATAAGATCATTAACCCTTTAGGCACCAACACCTTCCACATGTCCACCTCCTCTCTCCACACAAAGTCCACAGCAATGATGCATGTCTTGCACAGCTCTTCTCACCATAGCTGGGTCATTGCGCAGAATGTTGACTTTTATTTGATCTTATCAAATAAAATCATTATCATGAATAAGATATGTTTTCTTTCAATCATTTAAATGTGTGTCCTGTAACCTGCGTATCTTGTCTCTGTTTGGATATGAGCCCAATTCCTCTGGATGTTTGCCCATTGGGCCCATTATTCACCACCCTGCACATTTTGGAATTTGATGTTCCATGTTCAAGACAATGGTGCTCAGTGATGTGTGATCGCATGAATGCAAGGATGGTATCAATGGAAAGCTAATAGCTCCCTACCTCATGATGCAATCATGTTTATAATCATAAACCTCATAACCTGGTCATATTAACCCATTATTTGTGGATTACCTTTTTTGAGTCGCCCTGTATATATATATATATATATATATATACTTTGTTGAGTAGTTGGGATCAAGCCCTATATATATATATATATATATATATATATATATATATATATATATATATAGGGGCTTGATCCCTGGCTACTCGGCAGATATGGTTTGGCCTCTGACCTGGCCCCATAGAGCAATAGATAATTGGCATAAGTGGACCGCCCACCAACATAGGGGCTGGTTAGCTCAGTTGGTAGAGCGCTCGTACGGTAATCGAGAGGTCGCGGGTTCGAGTCCGGCATCAGCCACACTGCAAGCTGCTTCTCTCGATGTTAACGCTGTCTGATACACTAAGTAACCCTCCTCCGCCCTCTGACCTCGGTAGATAGAGTCTGCTGACGTTTGACCGTGGATATAACATACCGTACATCGTCATCACTTTCCTCGTTTTCCTGTCAGCAACATCTAGATCTGCCTTGGTCCACTCGACAATTCCCGCACTGTATCTCATTAGTGACACAGCCCAAGTGTTGATCGCCTTTATCATATTCCCTCCAGTTCAGCTTGGACTTCAAACACTTCTTCACTCGTCTTAAATACTCTTTCTTAAGTCTCTCTTTCGATTCCTCGTGCAGTACGAGATCTGCTTCAAGCACTCCAAGATACATTTCTCCAGACCATACTTCATGCCGATGTCATCGCTGAAGATCCGTACAGTCTGCACCAAGGAATCAATCTCTTTCTCGTTCTTCGCAAACAACTTCAGGTCATCCATAAAGAGCAGATGATTAATCCTGCATACATCCTTCGTCATCTCATATCCCGCATTATTTTATCTCGTATTATTTTACATATTTTGGCGATATTCATCAGAAGCTACAATGTCACGAAGTTTTGAAGCTGGAAGTGTGCTACTTTTTTAATTTGACTAATTAGGAAAAACTAAACTTGTGAGAAAGTGAAGATTTGCGTTTCCACGAACTGACACTAATTCAATTCACCATACTCAGTACACTGTGAACGCCGCGGCCGACAGAATAAAACGTTTTCACGAAGTTACACAAACTTTACATAGTAAATACGTTACCGCGTGTCACTTCGTGAAAACGCAAATCATGTTTATTGTACAGTTTTCGTTTTCACAAACTAACACAAACATTATAGTTTTCAGCGGTTAGTTGCTTAGTATTTAAAAACGAAAGGTCTATAGAGACCACAAAGTGACAACAGTTCAAAAATAAAAAAATTTGATGACGAAACGTGTGTTTCAAAAAGAGACTAACTTCAAACGCTGTTTTCTTCAAATATCAATTTTGTCTAGTGGGTAAGTTTGTGTCACTTCGTGAGACCGGTGGCGATACGTTTAATTTGAACCATCTGGTTTTCACGCTATATGTCATAAAACTAACCTGTGAAAAACCTGGGGAAAAAACTAATCATGATACGTGTGTTCGCTTTCAGATTATAAAGACGACATGGCGGGACGCAAAAAGGTCATCCGCATCCTATCATCCAGTGAGCGCAGCCTCTTCAATGCAATCAACAGCGAAGACTTCGTGACTGCCAAACAGCTCATAAACGGAGGAAGAGTGGATGTGAACGCCCAGGATGTGTTAGGGCGGACGCCACTCATGCGGGCGTGCCTTCTGACCGGACAGGACGAGCGAACAGTCCTCGTGAAGTTGCTGATACAGAAAGGTGTTGATGTGAACCGGAAAGACGACCGCGGCCGGACAGCACTGATGAGCCTGTGTAAGGAAGGCCCGGAGGCCGTGCCGACATTGGAGATACTTCTGAACGGCAAGGTGGACCCCAACCTCAAAGATGACGACGGCGACACGATGTTGATGCACGCCGTGGAAGGTGACAACCTCGAGGCGGTGCAGACTCTGCTCAGGTGGAAGTTCAACCGCGAGAAGATAGACGTGGGGAGGAAGAACAAAGATCACGACTATCCACTGATGTTGGCTGCTAAACAACAGAATGCCGATATCTGTGAAGTGCTTGTAAAGAAAGGTCACGCAGATCACTCGGACATCCCGCTGTTCTTAAGGAAGTACCTCCCCCCTGAATGTCAAGAGACGAATTTCATAAAGGAGAGACATGACCGGTTTGAGGAGTACAGAAACAATGCACAGGGTGTACCAAGCACTCCTTATAGCCAAGATGAAGAGGATTCCAAAGAAAAGGCTGGAGAACCGAAATCCCAAAAGGAAGAAATTCAATCCCAAAAAGAAGAACCGAAATCTCAGCCGGAGGAGCCGAAAACCCACCAGCAGGAACAGAAATCCCACACGGAGGACTCGAAATCTCTTCATTCAGAAACAGGAACATCCCACACGGAGGACCCGAAATCTCTTCATTCAGAAACAGGGTCAAAGCAGAGATGGAAGAAAGCAACAGATTCTGTTAGAGCTGCGAATGCGTTTGAAGAGGCTCTCCGGAAAGCAGCGCAATTAAGAGATAAGGACCTGAAATCTCATCATTCAGAAACAGGAACATCCCATACAGAGGACCCGAAATCTCATCATTCAGAAACAGGAACATCCCACACGGAGGACCCGAAATCTCTTCATTCAGAAACAGGGTCAAAGCAGAGATGGAAGAAAGCAACAGATTCTATTAGAGCTGCGAATGCGTTTGAAGAGGCTCTCCGGAAAGCAGCGCAATTAAGAAATAAGGACCCGAAATCTCATCATTCAGAAACAGGAACATCCCACACGGAGGACCCGAAATCTCTTCATTCAGAAACTGGGTCAAAGCAGAGATGGAAGAAAGCAACAGATTCTATTAGAGCTGCGAATGCGTTTGAAGAGGCTCTCCGGAAAGCAGCGCAATTAAGAGCAGAAAAAGCGATGGCCACAAAGCCCGACCCCGCCAAGAGCGAAAACCCAACCAATGAACAAAAAACACCGAGCGAGCCTGCTGTAAAACCTAAACAGTCGCCGGCTCGTGTTGTTGAGAAGCCCAATCAACCTACGCCCATGTCAGCGAGAGCATCTACTTCGCGACCTCCTTCGAAGAAAGAACGCAAAGACAAAGACTCGGCAGCCACTGCAGAGCCTGCCAGAGAAGACCAAACCTCGCAGCCCAAACCTCCGCCCAAGACGTCAAACTGGAAGGCCATCCCTCGAGCTGACTTAACGGGACTCAAGACACCCCCTCCAGCCCGAAGCAACCAAACAAAGCGGACCAAGAAGGACCTAAAGCAGTACAAGACCAAGTCGGGGCGAACAATATTCCCCAATTCTATCCATGATAAGAAGTACGACGCTATATCAGCGATACGAGATGGGGTTCAACCAAACCCCAAACCTAAGGGGAGGGGAAGGAAGGGGGGCCCCTCCTTGCCGGCAGTCACGGAGGCAGTTGTTAGAAAACGAACGGCCATTTCAACGACTTAGACCCGCTTCAAGCATCGAACTTCTGCCGTGTCAAATTCAAAATAATGATCACATCACAGTCTCTTTTTTGGACATATTTTCATAGCCAAAGAAATAAATACATAAATCAAATAAAAATGCCGACTCGCAGGTCTGAGGCGACGACGCACACGGGGACCAGAAAGTGCAGACAGTTCCTGTTTTCTCTGAGACGAAAGCACTTCCGACAGAATAATTTATCAAGATGATTGAAACTTGTACCAAATTTACATATTTTCAATAATTTGGAACTGCCTTCAATAATTTTATATTCTGGTTATTACCAATGTTGTGCCTTACAAAAAACGATATAAACCTAAGATCCGATTTGGAGGGAAAATGTTGTTTAAAAGTGTTACTGCAAAATAACAGCGGCAAAAAAACGGAAAGTCAAATTCCCGTTAGTCTACGTGGTCAATTGTAAAAAAAAATTAAATTATTATTCTATGAAAATCATTTTTTTTCCTTTTTAGAACAAAACATGCTTTGTAGTTTTTGAGAGTTGAAGACAATGAAATTGAATGTTTATAATTGTTGGCTCATGAGTCATTATGCACAGGGCAGGTACGGTTTTAATCTAGGAATTTATACATGACGCAACCAGAAATGTATTCACATTCTCAATGAATAAATCGATCTGACCCTTTAAAACCAGTACATGCTTTTGGTAAAAAGTCTGTTAATGCATCCATACTTAATAAGAATCAAGACAGAGGCTAATATATATTTTTAACAACACACACATTTCATTGTGTCTTTTACGAGAAAAATAATATAGGTTTTCCCGGTCAATTTCGGCAAATAAGCAGCCAATTTCACTTTCATACGTTCATATTAAAGCGATTTTGCCTCTCCAGTCGTTACTGTGTTTCGAATTAAGAATTCAAGCATTCAATTTCATTTTCAGGCTTATGCGAATTCAATTTAGCATATACGTCGTTCTTTTTAGTAAGGCACATTCTTCATCCAGTTTAGCAGAGTTGGTTCGACTGGAGATTTTCACTAAAATGTCACTTTCATTTTTGTATAACGGCAATCAATTTCGCAACAAAAAACATACGAGAAACAAATGCAAAACGACAACAGAATACGTTTCATGTTTACTTTAATTCAAACTTAATTTTGTTTTCTTTATTCATGTGCGTTTCTCGTACACTTTCTATAGGGCCAATCGGTCTTACTTTGTTTTGTTTATTCTCTGATTAGAATCTTTATTGGTTTTCTGACTTATTCTGACTAATTCTGTAATGCGTTTTTGAAACATTTATGTTATATTGGACTGTTTTATTTATAACCGGTTTTTATTGTTTGAGTTTGTCTTTATCATTTTTTATCCTGGTTTCTTATTGTCCATTCATTCATTAGTGAACCGTTTTTATACCTTAAAAA
Source organism: Zoroaster sp. YZ-2022 (assembly GCA_029582265.1). NCBI lineage: Eukaryota > Metazoa > Echinodermata > Asteroidea > Forcipulatida > Zoroasteridae > Zoroaster > Zoroaster sp. YZ-2022. The sequence goes on along the minus strand of CM055829.1, from coordinate 24,141,957 downwards.
TCTATAGGAAACTCAAGTTAAACGAAGTTTAATAAAGTGTCAATTAAGTTGCAAAAAATTCACAAATGCCTGCCCAATAATGAATCTGAATGACCAAAATACGCGCCGCGAAAAGCTCCTGCGAAATTGAATGCTGTTCGAGCGGATTGTTAAATTGGATGGTTATTTCGTTTAAATCGCATGACGATCAGAGCAGACTTTCGTCACGATCAGAGCAGCAGTGGCGCACCCAAGGGGGGGGGCTTGGGGGGCTCGAGCCCCCCCCCCCCCAGGGCCCGCTGATGTTTTTTTTTTTTTTTTTAAGAAGGAGCCAGGAAAGAGAGCAAAATCTGAGCCCAAGTCTTGTCTACAGAGGAGTTCGGCAAGGAGTATAGGGCAGTGGTACAAGGGATGGGGACTCAGGAGACTCAAGCTCCCCTCCAAAAGTTTTCCATTTATTCCACTCACTATTATATTTTACGGCGTTGCGTATGCATGTGCATGTAAGCTTGAAGGGCCACCAGTATATATAACAAGCATTTTTACACATTCTCCCCCCCCCCCTGCCATGGTGCACCCTGATCAGGGAGCAGCTTTACTTAATTTTATTTTCATTTTCTGTTGTCCGTTTCTCTTGTTGAGGTCGTTGAGGTTACTCGTAAAATTTAAACACGCCCGCATTATAATCAACTCCTTTCCAGTTTTACACAATGGCCCAGGATTGGGTTTTAATTTACAAAGATTATGTGACACTCTTTTAGCAAACACCGATTGGATAATATTGGGATTTGGTTTTGCCGCCAAATTCGTGTTTGAAAAAATTTAGCTCCGCCCGGAATGATCACAAACTTTACGTCCACGCAATGAAAGTATTTAACTATAGAAATCTTGCAGACGAAACAAGCTCAAGTTCTTTACATCAAGAGGAGGAAATTATATGGAAGGTAAAACCCTACGAGTCCGAATCATGCCATAATGTCTTCTTTTTATGACTAGAAACCACCAGGAAACATTTAACATGTGCCGTAGGTTCACTGACGAGCACGACTAGGGACATGGCTGCAGTCGCGCTAGCGGTTATGGTTTGGGTCAGCCATGTCTCTCCCCATTATTGGATTTCAAATTAAAATATTTTGAGCCCCCCCCCCCCCCCATCAAATCCTGGGTGCGCCACTGCAGAGCAGACTTTCGTCACGATCGGAGCAGACTTTCGACAGGGTATGGAATCGGTGCCCTAATTCAAGATTAACACAGTGGCTGATAATTGCTGGCAACTGTAATATGAACTTATCACGTAGAGTATTATTTTCAGTCACTGAAAACTAGCACTCCGATTCCATGCCCTATTGATCGTGACGATATTGTCTCTTAAATTTTATTTTCGAGAATTGCAACCAAAGTTCCATTTATAATTTAAAATGTATCATTTATCATTTTTGAATGGTATATCCGTCCATGAAGGGAGGCATCTGTAACAATAGTTCGAATTTTAATTGCAAGCATTATTAAAAATTGGCGGCAAACTCCTGCAGTCAACAAGGTAAATTGGTTTATTGAAGGATTTTACTATTGGTTGTCTGTTAACAAACACTGGGCCGACTACATCATATTACTAAACTCATGTTAATGAGGCAATAATTAAAACGCGACTTGCTATGTCATTAGACGAGACTTCAACAGTGACACTAATTGACTGAAAGCCAGCCGCAGGTTCACCAAAAAATGGCGGGCAGCATACTTCGTCAATGGCTTCGAAATTGACAGAAATTAAAATAAAAAAAAGGTTCGTCAATAATTAATTCACCGAGTTAGTCGAGTGGCACGGTACCGTGGTCTAGTGGTTATAACCCTCGCATTGCAAATAGAAGGTAGGCCTACCATGTTCAAGAACAGGTTTTTCAACAGTTTCATAAAAAAATTGTATACATGTTTTTAACTACAAAATTAATTCAATATATTAATTATATATATATATAAACGGGTAGCGAGCAAAGAAAAATTGGCTGATGCCGGACTCGAACCCGCGACCTCTCGAATACCGTACAAGTGCTCTACCAACTGAGCTAACCAGCCCCTATGTTGGTGGGCGGTCCACTTATGCCAATTATCTATTGCCCTATGGGGTCAGGTCAGAGGCCAAACCATATCTGCCGAGTAGCCAGGGATCAAGCCCCGGTCAGATGCAAACAACCTGGGCAACGGCATGAGCGGGGATCACACAACTTGGGTACACAAGCCTTTTATGTGGTTGTACACAAATTAGATGTATAGGGAGAAACTGACCTGAATATTATATAAACGGGTAGTGAGCAAAGAAAAATTGGCTGATGCCGGACTCGAACCCGCGACCTCTCGAATACCATACGATCGCTCTGCCATTTATTGTAGAGGTGAACTGCCACCTGAAACCGGAGTAAAATGCAGTGTATTACAAACTGATAACAGACGACTCAGCAAATATTCAGTGCTTAGCAACACGATACATTTGCAGTCGGCAAACCTATACCATAGCTCTAGGTTTGCCGACTGCAAATTTTTTCTGGACCAACTTTTGTTCTAGTACCTTTGTTGCTTCATTTGTCGACTAAGGCTCTAAATGCCGAGAAAAAATATTGGTGGGTGTCACCCACCACCTACCTCACCCCACACTCGTTACGGCCCTGGACAAACGTAAAAGGACATGATTTGTGATTGATTCAATTAGGTTAAAAGAAAAGGAAAAATATTCAAAACAAAGTTTTTGGACAAAGTTAGTCAAAGTGAAGAACAGACATTCGGGACTCTGCTGCATGGTAGCGCTCATGCGCCATTACGGACGACCAGTCACCTAGCAGCAATTGTTTGTTACGATTGGAGAGGGTGGGCGGTAGGGATTAGAACCCATGATCAATTCCCCTACTTATAACCCCACCCGACTGATAAATTTGTTATATATAGAATAGGCTATTAATTTTTTTATTTTATTTTTTTAAATACGCGAAAAAAATTGTTTCAAGTTTCGTGCTATACACTATCGGGAGTATTTTGGGCACAGGACGATTTTAAGACAAAATTAGGCTTAATTGGGGTGTCTGTACTAGACAATTTGGTGATCTATTCAAACCTCAATGTCTCAGTGTGATCCTGAATAAAATAAACATGTTAAAAAGTCCAATTTTCCTAATTTTTATGAAATAAATTTTCATTTTAATGAAACATTTTTAAATTATATAATTTTTATGAAAGAAATTATCATTTTATTGCAATTTTTCTAAATTCGACTTTATTTACCAAAATTTATTTCATAAAAATTAGGAAAAGCGGACTTATGATTAAGTCAAAATACTTTTGAACATGTTAATAACAATGTTGATAATGATCGGTTTTTTGTGTAACAAATTACAACAGACGGAAGGCACGGGGGAGAGGAGAATTGATAAATGACTAAAATAAATCACTATGAATATTTGTAGGCCTATATTTACGAACAACGAACACAATCTGTATACGGAGATCATCCGTGGAGACAGAGAATAACTGATTTCTTTTAGCGTTAAATTATTGCAATAATTCGCTGTTTTGAAGCAAAACGAAGACAGTCGTTCATTGTGGGGGAAAAGGGCTTTCTCATAATGGACTCTTGAAAGGTGGAAATAAAGACCTGAAGTTGTGCTTTTTATGATTAAAGACAATGAGACATAATGTATTTACAAGTAATCAAGTTCCGGCAATTTGTGATTAGGAACATGTTTTGTCCTTGCGTTATTATAGGAACATAAACCCATACTTCATCAAAAGTGATTTCAAAGCATTGTCTATTTTTTCCACTTTACTAAATAACACAATAGTAGTCAAGTAAGCCATATACTCATTATCTGTGGCGCAGCCAGGAATTTCAGAATGAGGGGGGGGGGACATTTTGGGGAGTAAATTTACTTACACAAAACTCAAATGAACCTACAAATCATGTCAATCAGTCGCAGACGTTCAGAAAAACCAACAAGTTTGTAAAATTACTGATAATTTTTTTAAATTGCTGATAAATTGAAAAATGATATTATTAAACATGTACCCTCTCGCCCATAACACAGTCAACCCGCGCTGATTAGCTGCATCAGCGCACGGAAGATGTCTAGCTACTTGCATGAAGAACTAACGCACGAGATTGCACAAACAAGCAAACACAATTAAAATCAATACAGCTCGGTGCTGTTTCGTTTTGTTTTCAAATACCGAATATTGATATTCAACTAAAGCATCGTGATCAACAATCAGGTGACGTTTGTTGCGTCTCCTTGTGCATGAGCTTCAGGGTCGTTTCTATGGAAACCACAGCCACCTGAACAGGACAGATTTATCGTATGCGAATTAATACTTTGATTATGACAAGCAAACAGATTGCCGTCGATACAAACCTCATTCTTTATTTAGGAACCAGAGAAAATCTAAAATTCCGTTTTCTTCGTTGTTCAATCACCTAAGTAAATCACATCCTTAATTCAAACAACAACAGGTGGATTTTGACCGCAATTTCGTCATAACTGTCAACCAATTAATCATTTTGATATAGCGGCCATTTTGATTTGTCAATACATAAGTCTATTGGGATGAAAATGAGGCTCAATCCCAAAATAGACTGTTGCCGTTCAGACAACAAATTTCAGTTGCAATATTCAGGGAACGAAATTGGTGCAGCATGTGGGATTTTTATCATCATGTTTTCACTCTAAAACATTATCTGAAAGCGAAACACTTAAAATAAGACAAGCATTCAGTCAACATCAGAAATTAATCTTTCATAAAGAATTTTTTTCACCATGTAAAAAAGTATTTGATTGTACACTCTAACTTCATTTTCAGTATTAGAATACAAAGTAGGTAGAAAGTAATTGTCAAATTAAATCCTCAAATTAAAATAAATTTGTGAACCGGGCGCCCAGCCAATAAGGGGTGGAGGGGGGGCAGTTTAAAAAAATGAATTATGTTATATGTAATACACAAATAAATTGAAATAAAATATTTGCCCACAATGAAATATTCAACCTCATTTTTAACCTTAAAAAAAGGGGTGTGGGTGGGGGTAATTGTACTGTGACCTCAGTCAACAAAATTTCCAGATTAACATTTTCTGGGGGATACTTTTTATAAATAAAAAATGTTCGCTATCTCTCACTTGACAAATTTCTGGCTCCGCGCCTAGTTTGACGAATCAACACTGTGACAATATCACAATGACAATGTAATATTTCCAGCAATGACATGCAAGGCCAATAAATAATCTCCTGTTTCTGGTCCTAGGTCGGCTTCAAAATCGGTGCGGTGAAGCTTCTTTTTTTTTTTTGACAACAGTAAAATATACTACTCAAAACAATTTAGGGAACACTGGATTTTTAACATAGGTTTGAAATATTCCATGAACCGGGATTTTCATTTGCAACCCCCTCTCTCTTTCAGTAGTCATGTCATGAAATGTGTAATCACTACATGCATCCTTTATCATCTGTTTCATTGTGCAGTTGTTTCTCATCAATTCTGTGAAACATTGTGTTTATCTGAAATAAATGATCTTGCTTTAACTGAGATTATTCCGGTGTTCCCTAAATTGTTTTGAGTAGTATATTATGTGATACATGTATACGCGGTTACCCCTATGTGAAAGTCATTTAAAACACAGCACGGCAGAATTCCAATCGATCCAGAAATTCTGGCTGCAATTGGACATCGCTTCATAGTAAAAAAATAATAATAATAATAAAATAAAAAAAATTAATAAAAAATAAATAAATAAAAATGCTGACGTGCTGGTCTGAGGCGACGCGCGAGATTATTCCGGTGTTCTCTAAATTGTTTTGAGTAGTATATTATGTGATACATGTATACGCGGTTACCCCTATGTGAAAGTCATTTAAAACACAGCACGGCAGAATTCCAATCGATCCAGAAATTCTGGCTGCAATTGGACATCGCTTCATAGTTAAAAAAATAAAAAAAATAAAATAAAATTAAAAAAATAAATAAATAAATAAAATAAAAAAAATAATAAATAATTAAAATTAAAAAAATTAATAAAAAAATAAAATAAAAAAAATAAATAAAAAAATAAAATTAAAAAAATAAATAAAAAAATAAAAATGCTGACGCACTGGTCTGAGGCGACGCACGCAGAGACCAGAAACCGGAGACTTTTTTTTCTTCTATTACGTGCTGTAATAGAACACCAGTTTAGACATTTCACCAATAAACATCTCGCAGAAGGCTGACTTCCTGAGATTTACTGAAGACGGTTTCTGTTTTTTACTCGAGGTCGACTTCTTGGGGATTGCGGAAGACAATTTCTGTTTGTTACTACTTTGAGGTTGACTCTTTGGAATTTGCCAAAGACAAGTTCAGTCTGTTACTTCTTTGAGGATGACTTCCTAAGATTTACCGAAGACGGTTTCTGTTTTTTACTTCTTGAGGTTGACTTCCTGGGGATTGTGGAAGACATATTTTGTTTGTTACTACTTTGATTTGTTACTACTTCAGATTTACTGAAGACGGTTTCTGTTTTTTACTCGAGGTTGACTTCTTGGGGTTTGCGGAAGACAATTTCTGTTTGTTACTACTTTGAGGTTGACTCTTTGGAATTTGCCGAAGACAAGTTCAGTCTGTTACTTCTTTGAGGATGACTTCCTAAGATTTACCGAAGACGGTTTCTGTTTTTTACTTCTTGAGGTTGACTTCTTGGGGATTGTGGAAGACATATTTTGTTTGTTACTACTTTGAGGTCGACTCCTTGGAATTTGCCAAAGACTTGTTCTGTCTGTTACTTCTTTGAGGTTGACTTCTTGGGTTTGCCAAAGAAGCTTGCGATACTCTTCATCCCTGTCTTGTCCACTTTGCTGAGAGCCTTCTGGGTGGCTGACATCTTTGACGGCTGAGGGTTGAAAATAAAAAAAAGTTCGAATCCAGTAATTATTTTACTTCGTGGGGATCAAAAACCATCTATCAAAATCAATCTATGAAAGTTTCAACAGGTTGCTATATTCGTTAGAACATTGGGAAACTTTTTTTAAAGATAATTTTTTTCCCAACAAGTTGCCACAATCACCTGTGAAAGAACACTGGGTGAGAACAATTCGTCGCATCAGTGCAAGAAGGTCGTATCATAGTTACGACCTTGTTGCAGACATGGATTTTGCTCAGTGCAACAAGGTCGTATCTTTTTACAGAGTTCCAGGATGGAAGATACGTTTTAATGTATGCAAATTTATGCACTTTTGTACATACGACCTTGTTGCATTTATTAGATACGACCTTGTTGTTCTGACACAACAAATTATTATCAAAACAAATCTTCCAAGTTGACTTATGACCTCTTCATGTCGTCTACCATTATGTGTTTTTCAATATAAAACAAAGCATTTAATCAAACAATTGCTGACAAAATTCATAATTGTTGCAGCTATGGTAGTAATGTTTTTTGTGTTTTCTTTTTCTTTTATTTATTTTATTTATTTTTTTTTGGGGGGGGGGTGGGGGGGTGGGGGGGATGGTTTGGGGTCAAGGGCAGTGAATACCTGCTTCCGGCCTTCAGGTTGAATCATACTAACACAAACTAGAAGCAAACTTTGATGTTATATATTTGCAGAGTAGTTGCGAGTAGTGGAAGTTGACATGTGTTAAATTTTCCCAAATCCTTTGCACAAATCTCAGGTTTTGAAATAACATTTCATTTTGCATTCCCTGTTCGGGTGAAGTAGTAACCTGACTTTAGCTGCCTTACCTTTGGTTTCTCTGCCGTTGAGTTTCTGTTGAAGTATTTGCTATAATCCTCCACCGGCTCGCCGTTGTTGGTAGACAACTTTGCTTTCTGTACGTGATCAGATAAAAATCAATCCAAAATTCAATCTTGAACACAACTTGTTTTTTTGATACCTTCGTTTCTGCCTTTTCCGTCAATTTTGGCCTGGTGTGCTCAAAATCCTGACTGCCGTTATAACTGGTGCACAGACGTATTAATTTGCACCACATCTACAAATAATGACATCAATCCCTGGGAACCAGGGATTATTCTTTATGTTCCAAACATTTGCAGGTTTGTTGGATTTTACAACTGAATATGATAGTCAGTTTGTGTTTCTGTGAGTTAGGTTTTACGCACTTTGGACATTGTTCGTGTAGTACGTGCTCATTGGCGTCGCATTGTACAGTCCTTGACGTGAACTGCCCGTTACAAATTGTGCTGTGACTACCAACAATGTTGGATGTGTCTGTTGGAGCTTGGCAGGTTTCAGAAACAATAAGTGTATATAAAAACGATCTATGAATGTCTTTTGCCTACCTTGGATGGAGGTTCAGATGACGCAGCAGAAACAACAGCTTTCTTATCAGCAACCTCTTTAATTCTGTTGAAAAATCCAATTATAATTTATATATTTATATTTGTTTAAGGGAAGGTACAATACAGGTAAAAGTACACTGGTAAAAGTATGTTCAAAACCTCGTTTTCAAGAATTTGGGTAATTCGTTATAAAACATTTCCTATTTTCTCCAAAATGATGCTTGCACTAACTTTACAAAGTTAGTTTTTAGATAATTATTTCTCAATTTTATAATTTGGTATTTGGGTTTCATTCATCGCTTAGGTCCAATAACTTGCATTTTGGTGGATTTGGAAACTTGTGTTCAACAACCACTAGCACTGATTGTAACAAAATCAGGGCACATTTGTTTTGTAAAAATAAATAAATAAATAAATAAATAAACAAAATATATTTTTAAAAAAACAGATTTTACTTCAAATTTGTCTCACTTACCCTATATGACTGAACAGTTGCTTGCTGAGGTCTGATGAGAGGTAATCTGAGATCATTCCAGTTGCATATCTTAAATATTCCTCTGTTTTTTGGTTTAAAAAAACAACTTCAGAACTGCAACAACTTCCCAGCTTATTAGAAATGCTAAAATGTATTATTTCTGAATGCGTGTTTATGTCTAAATTTTGCATGGACATACACAAGCTTAGTGGCTATTATGACCAAATTAAAGTTGATTCATAGGGCTTTTTTCATGCGAATTAAAAAGCTAAGCAAATTACCATGACATTATTAATGAAAGTGCCCTATTTCACTACTGTTAACATGAACTTTCAGGCATTACAACAATTTGTAAAAATAAAAAATTATTTTGCAGTTATGTGGTGACATTAAAACATATCTTCTCCAAGGTATAAACCGAGGTATCTTCCCTAGAAATAATTTGGTCTGATGTGCTAAGTTATTACCGGAAAGAGTACCCTCTCCAAACATTCCACATTAGAATGAGTACACAAACCTGAATGCATTTTCTTGTTAATGAAACAATGTAATAAATAAGCTGAAACTTTTACTGTTGGGTTGCTCATTGTTTAATGATTATCTTCTTTGCCCCTAATCCTCTTGGTATTCTGGCTAGGAACCTTCTTTAACCCTAACCCCCTATATGTATTCTGGCTAGGAACCTTCCTGAACCCTAACCCCCTTGGTATTCTGGCTAGGAACCTTCTCCAAAATCCATCAGTGCACTTTTGGAAACATACCCTTATCTTCAAAATGCACCATGCATTTTCGTTGATCTTTCACATTCAGCACTTATGGCCTGTACTGCTAGCCAGGTAGTAATTTTGTCCCATTTGAAGAGGTGAAAGTACCAGTTTCCAACAGTGCAGATTTTCCCCCAAAAAGTGCCCCTTGGATGATTTTGCAGGATTAGGGGTAGTTAAAGAGAGTAAGCACAATCCAAAATGCAGTTTTGCAAACATTTCCAATGTTGTTCCTTTTTTTTATATTTATTTTTTTTAAATAAAAGATATTTAAATAAAACAGACAAAATAGCAAATTCCACACCTTTTGTGGCTCCTTTTCCTTTACTACTCCTGACGAACGTCATTGAATGTGACCCCGTCATCACGTGGACATCCTTTTCTTCCAGTTTCTCCGCTAACCTCTCTACTTTTGCTTTCAACCAGTCTAGGGTCTTGTCATGGTTATATCTATAAGCTTGCAGATCTGATGCACCTGTGAAAACGGAGGAGGAATGTTCACAAAATTTACAGAAAAAAACCCCTGATAGGAATGTTTTTATTCTCATCACATGAAGGGGACCAGATTTTTTTATCCTATCCAGCCTCGGTTTAGAATTATTCTGAGGTTACTCCAGTATTTTTGTTGTTGTAAACTCAAATACCAATTTATTTTTACAGTAGATAAAATCTTGTACACTGATATTCATTGAATTGAAATTATTCAGTACATTTCACCAGTGAAAAATACGACTTTCCAAGCGAGGCTGCATACCAACCTTTGACATTTGATATGCGATGCATTTGAGACACTCCTGTGCATTTGTGCAGCCTGTGGCATTGTGGGTAATTGACGTCATCCAGGATCTGGTCGAGGGTTATGTACATTCCACTCTGAAAACAGATATTTGTTTATATACTACTCAAAACAATTTAGGGAACACCGGAATAATCTCAGTTAAAGCAAGATCATTTATTTCAGATAAACACAATGTTTCACAGAATTGATGAGAAACAACTTCACAATGAAACAGATGATAAAGGATGCATGAAGTGATTACACATTTCATGACATGACTACTGAAAGAGAGAGGGGGTTGCAAATGAAAATCCCAGATCATGGAACATTTCAAACCTATTTGATGTTAAAAATCCGGTGTTCCCTAAATTGTTTTGAGTAGTATATATATTACAGGTAAATTCTATAGTGTATGTCCCATCTGTCACGCCATAAACCCACCAAAACATTCAGAAATATAAGTAAAGACTGTCTGCGGTGACACCATATGAAAAATTCTCTTTTGAGTTGTAATTAGTTCTGAAAAGAACTGGTGGTTACAACTTGACATTTCGATCAGTATGCTCTGATTATCTTCAGAAATATAGCGGGAAAAAAATTACTTTCACCTGATCATCAGTAGTCAATGCAAGCCTAACAGGATATAATTCAACCTTACTATGGAAATAACCTACAATTAATGTTCTATAAACTTGGAAAGCGTTTTTGTGCAAAGTAATTCTGTTATTCATTTAAAATTCCTACCTTCCCCACTCTTTGTTTGTCTATCTTTCTACATATATCAATTTGTTTATCTGTCAGGTCTTTGTTTGTCTCTTTCAGTAGGTATGAGTAAGCGTTACATACACTATGTGGACCTGAGAACACAAGATGTCCACACAATGCAGGTTTCTTGAGACGTTGTGTGGACTTACACACGTCCACACAATGTTTTCACAAATTAGAAAATCTCAATTTTCTCAAAAAGGAAGCATTTTAGTATATGTTGTTATCTGTCGCAAAATGGAGTAGATTATCCAAGGGAAAGATCGAGACAAAATCCGCTCCAAAAAGAATCTTCAGTGCAAATAGCAATGGTTTGAAAAATGTGTTTTTCTTAACTATACGAGAACAAAAGAATGTCTACATCATAGGTTATGTAACACAAACATGGGTGTGTGTGTCTGTCTGTCTGTGACATCTCTCTTTGTGAGGCTGTCTGTATGTGATGTCTCTGGTCTCTCTATGTGTCTCTGTCTTGCTTCAGTTCAAATAAAATGATAATAATAATAATAATAATAATAATAATAATAATAATAATAATAATAATAATAATAATAATGTGCACTTATATGGCGCATGTATCCACCAAACTGGTGCTCAAGGCGCATTACATTATTACCCCTGCTCATCAGGCTCATAAATCATTCCTGAAACCATCTCAGCTCCCTGGGGAGTATACAGCTCAATTGCTGCCATTTCAGCGCATATGGGCTAATCAAACACAACAACCAACTCTGCCCTCACAGGTACCCATTTACCCCTGGGTGGAGAGAAGCAATTATGGTAAAGTGTCTTGCTCAAGGACACAAGCACCCTTGTCGCGGCTGGGATTCGAACCCACATTCTGACGACTCAGCCATCAGAACACAAATCCGATGCACTAAACCGCTCGGCCATGGCACTCCATAACCCAAACCCACATTCTGACGACTCAGCCATCAGAACACAAATCCGATGCACTAAACCGCTCGACCATAGCACTCCATAACCCAAACCCACATTCTGACAACTCGGCCATCAGAACACAAATCCGATGCACCAAACCGCTCGGCCATGGCACTCCATAACCCAAACCCACATTCTGACGACTCAGCCATCAGAACACAAATCCGATGCACTAAACCGCTCGACCATAGCACTCCATAACCCAAACCCACATTCTGACGACTCGGCCATCAGAACACAAATCCGATGCACTAAACCGCTCGACCATGGCACTCCATAACCCAAACCCACATTCTGACAACTCAGCCATCAGAACACAAATCCGATGCACTAAACCGCTCGGCCATGGCACTCTATAACCCAAACCCACATTCTGACGACTCAGCCATCAGAACACAAATCCGATGCACTAAACCGCTCGACCATAGCACTCCATAACCCAAACCCACATTCTGACAACTCAGCCATCAGAACACAAATCCGATGCACTAAACCGCTCGGCCATGGCACTCCATAACCCAAACCCACATTCTGACTACTCAGCCACCAGAACACAAATCCGATGCACTAAACCACTCGACCATGGCACTCCATAACCCAAACCCACATTCTGACGACTCAGCCATCAGAACACAAATCCGATGCACTGAACCGCTCGACCATGGCACTCCATAACCCAAACCCACATTCTGACGACTCAGCCATCAGAACACAAATCCGATGCACTAAACCGCTCGGCCATGGCACTCCACATACAACAATAAAACAACAGGTTAGATTAAAAGTAATATCCAGCTACAATATGTCAGATACAGGCGGCTTGAATGACCCCTGCTGACCTGGTGGTGGTTCGTGAACAAAATAATTCTAAAGTGTTTTATATTTGCACTCACACTGTCTGCTTTGATAAGGTAGGGTAACATGAGAAAGAGAGGGTCTATGGTAGTAGCCATCATCATAGAGCCATCTGCAAAAAAAAACACATTAAACAAACAATTAGCAAGTTACACTGGTTTATCGTCACCAGGGCAATGAATGATTTTTGCTTGGTATTGAATAGCAAAATGCAACATAAAATTCACAATTTGCAAATCAAAATTCAAGATTTGCCATTCAAAATTAGAATAATAATAATAATGGACACTTATATTGAGCCGGTATCCACCAAGTTTGACGCTCATGGCACATGAATATTATTACCTCTGTCATCAGGCCAAAGATATCATTACTAAAAACCATCTCAACTCCCTGCAGCCCATGCTGCCAAATGTGTAGCGCAACGAGCTTAATCAAACACAATTACCATCTCTGCCCTCATCACAGGTCCCCCTTTATATTTCTGGGTGAAGAGAAGCAATTATAGTTAAGTGTCTTGCTCAAGGACACATGCACCATGATCACGGCCAAGATTGGAATCCATATTCTGATGACTCAGCCATCAGAACACAAGTCTAATTTTGCCCTTAAACCGCTCAGCCATGGCATACACATGTAAATATTTCTGCCTGAAAATTTTACTCTACAATTTTTTTTAATGAAATCAGTATAATTAGATAAAAGGTCTGAGGTCAGGTGACTCGCTTGGTCCATGAGGCTGAGAGCAACTGAAGACACAGTAAAATCAATGTCTACTCTATCCACTTCATTCATATCGAAGCCCTCTCGTGGTGAACAAGCACTTAGGCTTTGAGTGTGGGGCATTTCGCAGCGCCATTGTACGCTCCATATATGTCTGCATACGCATTTCATGTGGGCACTGACGAGAAACTCGTCAACTTTCATCAATGATTTCAGTGGCCTTAAATCTGCTCCTAATTTCTTGGTTCAAGGTTCAAGTCCTCACCGGCCTGGTTCCACTCAAATTTTTAAAAAAAAAGAAGAAAAAAAGTTCTCTATGTTCTGCTGCCATTTCATACCTTCTTGGACAGTGTCATTGATAAACCAGGATCTATACTTCTCTTTGAATGATGTGAGCTCGTGGACTGTGCTGCCATCACTGCTCAACATAAACATAGCTGCTTTTTCTGTGTTGAAGCCAAGAAAACAATTAACTGGGTCAGCTTTGTGGGGATACAATCCCTTTGATAAGGGTAGGGGTCAGTTGCTAGATACTTTTACAAAATATTAATTGTGTGGTCAATTTCTAACGTTACTTGTACTGCTTGCATTGTTGAAAATATTGGTAAAATATCAGTACTTGAAAGACCTTTTTTTCATGGTAAATTGAACTTGTTGAAAACTACTAGTACTAGAAAATTAGCAACCACACTTGAAATTTAAGTTTAACAATAAAACATGTACTATGTGCAAATGACACAGGTAAGTCAGTTTGGTGCAATTTTTTTATTCTTTCACAAGAAACACGAGAAGTCCTTGGGGCAAATACCTGTTTTAGGATGCTTCAGTTTCACAAATGCAACATCTTGTTCATCTTTAGTGCTATCTTGAACCATACTTTCTACGAGAATAAAAAAGCAAATAGGAAATTGTGATAGCAACTGATGGAAAGAATGTAGAATACAACCGCCACTTTTCTGTCAAAATATAACTAAATATAAAAATGTATCACAGATTTTGCTTTAATTAGTTTAAAAGATGATAGAGGACACACTCAAGGAGAGAAAAATTTAGTCAAGTGAGGATTGGAAACGATATTTTGGGAGATTTTCAGCAATGAATGTATGCATACCCAGTGAGATGTTGGCCATTTTGTCGTCTGCTAAAAACACATGCTTAGACATTGTGCACAAGTGGCTGTTGGGTTCGACATTCTTTCCCAACTGATGAATATAATCATCTGATTATGTAATTAGACCTATTTATTAATTATATTTAACCCTAACCCTGCCAGACGCAGCAAAGTGCATCAGGTGGAAAAGTCTGGTGCACTTTGATGGATTCAGCTGTCAACACCAGTGCATAAGTAGCCAAGTCTGTTTCTATTGAGAGCTGGTCCCATTGAACAATGCCAGAGTTGTATCCTGCTGCGTTTGGTGACCACAGACTCTGAGGCAGTTCGGCCTTGAGATTTGTGACCTGATGGATTTTGCTGCACTGGGCAGTCAAGTCACTTTGACAAACGATGCAATCTGTTGCATCTGGCAGGGTTTCTAGCCAAAATACCCTGGAGGGTTAGGGTTAATATTAGGAAGCGGACATATTGCCCCACACAGCCCTGACTGCAGCAACATGATGGTGATCAAGTAGCTGCAGTTACTGTATCTCGAAGGTCTGGTCAAGTTGCCATTGAGTCAAATCAGATCATAGATCTGCAATAGCAATGAGAAGACATTTGAGATGCACTAACTGCAGCTAATTCAGAGGAGACTGTCTATAGATATAACACATTTTCATTTAAAATATGATAGAGGACACACTTAAGGAGAGGAAAGTGTTGTCAAGTGAGGAGCTGGATTTTTGAAAACGATATTTTGGGGGATTTTTAGCAATGGATGTAGTACTACTATTAGTATTATGCACATCCATTAAAATCCAGTTAGCCATTTTGTTGTCTGCTAAAAACTAGGTATGTGACAAAACGCGTCAGTACACGCTGTGTTTTCGGCCCTGTCAATGGTGACCGCATTTTGCGGCTATGCTTTTGTGCTGTTTTATTTGCGGCCGGATACCAGTTAACCAGGGGCATCCTCAGCAAAGTTAATTGTTCAGTGAGATAGAGGAAATCATACGCTACAACCTCTGCTCAATTTTTTTTGTTATGCGATACGTTAAAGTTGGGTTACGTGCATTTGAAAAATTCATCCGAGAAAGTCAGCGTAATTCTACCCAAGGTTAAGTTAGATTTCGTTTAAAAACATATACATTCTTACATTTATGTATGGATTTACAAAACCTGAAAATATAAAGGTAATTGTACGATTCCCACACCCTTCTTTTTAATCCGCAATAATTGTTTCATATGATTATCGATAGGCATCGGTCATGTCGGTGCACACAAACATGGCGGTTACACGCGTGATCGAAAAATGGCCTACATGAAATGTAGACGTCATACGCGTCACAGATACTCGCCATATATGGCAATTTTCATGAATGAAATTGTCGCTCATGCGCATATACTTGCCATGAGTCACTCGCTGCGTCTTTACTTCGATAGGGCTCGTGACGATCTTTCTAATGGTACCAAAATCTTACGATTTGGGCGTTTTCTTCAATTTTTTCTGGAATTTCTTTGATTTCAACCTGAGGATCAACAACTTGCGGATTCGTTGCCAATGGTCATCACACTAATTGACAAATTAATCAATTGTGTTTACTGATTGTTAATCAATATCAATTATCATAACATAATCATAATGTATAGTCAGTGTAATGTCTTTTGTGAAATTTTTATGAGATTCTGACTTGTAATAAGAAAGTTACAGTGCACCAAAGTAAATAGAGTCATGACGTACCCCAAATAATGGTCACAAATTTTCTTATGTTTTTCTTGATTTTTGGAGGCCGAAATTTCACCACCAATTCCCGAGTTTAAAATAAATGTAACTCTATTAAATTTTCACCTAGAACAGTGATCTATACATCATTTTAAAGTTCTCTTTAAGCTCTTTACACTGGTATCCATTTCAGTTAAATTGGGTGAAGTTTGAAATTTTTGTCACATACCTATAGTATAAAAACACATGCTTAAACTAAAGGCCTTAGAGTTTTAGACATTGTGCACAAGTGGAGGCTGACTTCGACATTCTTTCCATGATATATTCCATTCATTCAATCAATTTCCTTAGAGATTAAAAGGTTAAGAAGGTGTTTTGTAAAAAGTTGAATTACTCAGCCCATTCCATTCCATTTTTACGTTACCTGGTGCAATTAAAACCCACTGATTCTGATCTTTCTTGACAGGTTTTGTCATCTTCGTGGCCTGTTTGTTGTCTTCTTTGCGTGACAGTGTTGCACCTCTATCTCTTAATCGCATGTCAATTAGTTTTCAATGCAAAATTAGGGATGATGTCTTAGGAAAACCGATAATTATTTATCCATTTACAACAGCACTGCAGCTACAAAACACACCACACGCTGTAAAGTTTGTTGTTAATGTTATGAACTTTGACACTTTTAGCGCGGGAAATTTTACAAATTGAAGTCAAAGTTCATCTATGAATTAAATGAAAAATTCATAGTAACAGTTAATTAAAAGTAAATAAATTGATAAAACCAATCAGGATAGAATATTTATAGTATTTAATCTTTCATAAAAATATTTATGTTAATGATTATGCAATACCATTTATCAAATATTCGGCTATTATTCTTAACACGTATTTTACATATTGAAAAAGGTTTCATGTGGACAAGATGGCGGCGCCCATGGTTGCTTCTCGAGCAAGTACAATACGTGGGAAAAAAGGGAATAAAAACTACTTTCCAGTCAAGAATACAATCACGTCACCATTTCTGGCAGAATGGTAAGTTAGATGTTCTTTTAATGTTTTATTTCCAGAAGATGATGGGTTAATGGGTTACGAACTTACTAGGCCCTAACTTTATGAACGTATCGGTGATCGGATAACGATGAAAATTTGAAATGAATCCAGAAATCGGCTTTGGCATGCTTTGACCATGGAGGAAGAAAACAGTTTTCTTCCTCCATGCTTTGACTGAGCTTGAGTTTGATCTGACATTGTTGATCACGAATCGGGTCAACTCGTACCCAAGTCAACTCGTACCCAGGTCAACTCGTACCCAGGTCAACTCGTACCCAGGTCAACTCGTACCCATGCAGTATACTATTATAAGTATTAATATATATATATTTTTTGGACATCATGATGCGCATGATGCGCATGATGCGCATCATGCGCATCTCGGTAACAATGCATCATTATTTATGTTCCCCAGTATGGTTAGTGTTAATGGAGGTGCTGGCCATTTGAACTTAACCACGCTCGAGGCATCGCGTTGGCTGATTAAGTGTTAGTGGAGGTGCCGCCCATTTTTTTAACTTAACCGCGCTTAAACAAACTGAATAGATTTGGAGTTTTTTTATTAAACCTGAAATGTGATTGGTAGAATAAAATCATGCAAATAACCCCCCTGAATCTTATAAATGGGGCTGCTGAGAAGCTAAATATCACTCTACATCGAGACAAGATCATCATCAAGTCGTTGAGGGGTGGCATCGGAGGCTGAACGGGCGGGCTGGACGGCACAGTGTCCAGCTGTATAACATCATCCGGCTTCTACACCAAGAGGCAAAACTGGTCAATTTGCGGATGCGACTGGTAAAGGAGTCCAAGCTAAGCCAGTACCAGAGGAAACACTACAAGACCATGCAGGGGAAAATATTCAAGTTATGGGACAAGTACCAGTCTGGGGAGCTGAAGACATCTGGCCTACTGTCTGCATGTAAACACCTCACGGGACCTTCGCTTTGAGAACATAAACCAGTCAAGAACATAAACCAACCGGCTCTTTTCAGAGCCACCACAACTTCCAAAAAGAGATTTGAATATCATGCAATAAAATATGTTTAATTATGTTTTAACTTGTTAATCAACTTTCTGATTTTATAAATTTAAAAAAAAAAATTCCTTTTTATTTTTCCATTCCTCATGTTCTTTTTCTCTTTTTATTGTTCTTTCATTTTCTGAATCTTCTTTTCCTTCTTTGTTTCCTTCCTTTCCTTCCTTTCCTTTTGTCTTCTAGTCAAGTCTTCTGAAAAATATAAAATAAAATAATGTCATTACCAACGTAGCAAAAATACCAAAAATATAGTCAAAATAACGCCAGAAATACTTACCAAAAATTATATCTTTCCTTTATTCCTTTTTTCATTGTATGACTTGGGTACGAGTTGACTTGGGTACGAGTTGACCTGGGTACGAGTTGACCTGGGTACGAGTTGACCTGGGTACGAGTTGACCTGGGTACGAGTTGACCTGGGTACGAGTTGACCTGGGTACGAGTTGACCTGGGTACGAGTTGACCTGGGTACGAGTTGACCTGGGTACGAGTTTATTTGGGTACGAGTTGACTTGGGTACGAGTTGACCCGAATTCCTTGATCAGTTGATGGCTTGATCACTCGTTAGTCCGAATACCACTTCCATTCATAGTCTCCTATTTTTTGGAATAATGATGTAGTGACAATTACATCATTATTCTAAAAGAGGAGACTGTGAACGGAAGAGGTATTTGGACTAATCACTCAGCAGATGTTATAACTGACAATGACATGACTGACTCTCACAGTCTTACTTATTAAAGTTAGTATTAGCATGGTACATGTATTACATGTAACGTTAGCAATAGTTGAGATTTAACCCACATGGTTTTGTCACAAACCGAACCGATAAATGATATTCCACCATGCAGAGCCTCAAAACTTTCTACATGATTAAAGTCATTTACGTTAACCATTACAAAAAAAATTGGATGTAATGTTAAATAATTTGTCAACAAAAATTGTCATTAAATGTGTTCATTTTATAACACCATTTTAGTGGTAAATAACATTCTTGATACTCATTAATTATACAGGCCGCTTTTAGAACCAGAAGATGCAAAGTTTGTCCTTCGAGAAGTTCAAAGGTTTGTATTAAAGACACTTTTAAAGGCAAAATATACTAAATCATACCAGTTTGCAAAACTGCTTAAATGTACAATATCATCACGATCAGAGCAGACTTTCAACAGGGCATGGAATCGGTGTCCTAGTTTAAGGTGAACACAGTGACTGAAAATTACTGGGTTGTCATTTTTGCAGCAGCAATGGTAATATGACCTTATCCTTATCATGTGGGGTATTATTTTTCAGTCACTGAGTTAATCTAAAACTGGCACTTCAATTCCATGCCCTGTTGATTGTGATAATATTGTCCCTTTAACCATAACAACCCCAAACCCATCAGACTCCAATGGCTGGTTGTGTTGTTTTTTGATGGACTGTATAGCCCAGCAAGGGATACTTTGCATTGGTCTGGGTGCCCCATTTCCATCTACGTCCAACAGTTGGATGGCAGTGTTACTGCATGGTGTTGGATTTTGTTGGATTCAGGAAAGTTCTTGTCCAAAATAGCTTGCTAGCTTTGAATTAATGTACAAATGTTCCACTGAGTCGGTTGAGGGAAGAAGATCATTAGAAATAGCATGTTTTGTATTATTAAAAATATCCTGAATTTTGTTTTACAACATAAATAATAAAGTTGAATGTGAACATTTACATTGTGTACATGTACCCTTCTTTGTTTGTCCACAGCTGTCTTGTACCACACGCAGCAATTCTAGCCAAGCTACCCACCAAGAGAAAAGAACAAGTTGATCCCGAAGCAAAGAAGAAAAGAGCCATGTTGAGGTGAGTGATAAGAAAATCATATACAGACTGTAAAGTTTCTTAGACTAAAAAAATTTGTATTGTGTATTTTATTTTTAATTTTCAGCATTTCCTCCTCCCCCCCTCCCAACCCTTAAGTTAAATAGGAATAAGCACATCAGACAGAATTTGATCCTACTGACTGATTTCCACTAATATACATTGTACTACTCAAAACAATTTAGGGAACACCGGATTTTTAACATCAAATAGGTTTGAAATGTTCCATGAACCGGGATTTTCATTTGCAACCCCCTCTCTCTTTCAGTAGTCATGTCATGAAATGTGTAATCACTACATGCATCCTTTATCATCTGTTTCATTGTGCAGTTGTTTCTTATCAATTCTGTGAAACATTGTGTTTATCTGAAATAAATGATCTTGCTTTAACTGAGATTATTCCGGTGTTCCCTAAATTGTTTTGAGTAGGATAGCAAAGTTTATATTGATATCAGTACGTCAACAAGGTCGTATCCTAGTTATGACCTTGTTGCGAACACATCTTGGTCAGAGCAACAATATCATATGACATAAAACACAATAAAGGGGGCCACTTTGCATCCGTCACGTTAGCAGTTTTTCCAATGGTTGTTATTTATTTTTAAGTACCTGAAACCAACCAAAAAGTGTTTCAACATGTGAATGGACATGCAGGCTTATACTAGAACTAATTTGAGTTGATTTATTTTATTTTTTTATTTATTTTTTTACCCTCAAATTTCCATAAAAATTGGACAGAAAAAGTTACCTCACTTTTCCGTCCATTTGTTGATGGAAATTTTAGGGTAATTAAAAAAATAATAGTAATAATCAACTCAAATTATTTTTAGGATAAGCATGCATGTCTATTCAAATGTTGAAATTCTTTTTTGGTGGTTTCAGATATTAAAAAAAAATTACAACCATTAGGAAAACTGCTAACGTGACGGTAGGAAAGTGGCCCCCTTTATTGTGTTTTATGTCATATCTTTTTACAGAGTTTGTGGATGAACATGCAAAAGCAATGGAATTATTTTAATGTGTGCAAAAATGTATGCACTGTTTGCACAAATGACCTACGTACTTTGACCTATGCAAATGACCTACGCATAATCAAGATACAACTTTGTTTCTCTGACAAGTTGATCTTAATACAAATCAATTCTGTTTTCTCTCTTCAGATCTCAATTAGCTCTCGGACTCAACGAGGTCACTCGTGCACTTGAACGAGGTCAACTCCGCCTGGCCCTCGTCTGTCGCACAGCGCAGCCCGCCCTCATGATAAATCACTTGATGGCTTTGAGCGCAACTAGGAATACACCCGTTGCTTGTGTACATCATCTCAGTGATAGCCTGGCACCCATACTGCAGCTGAAGGTCATCCTTGCCATTGGGTTTAAGGTTGGTATATATACAGGATGGGATTCAAGCTGTCAAAGCCAAGCGTTAGCTTGGCACCCATACTGCAGATTTGGGTTTGAAGTTGCTATTGGGTTTAGCGTTATATATATATCCAGGATGGATTTCAAGCTTTTAAGATGAGCGATAGCTTGGCACCCTTAGCTGATGTTCATTCTTGCCATTGGGTATAATGTTGGTATCCGGGATGGATTTCAAGCTTTCTAAGTCAAGTCATAGCTTGGGACCCATTCTTGCCATTGGGTATAAGGTTGGTATATCCGGATGGATTTCAAGCTTTGTAAGTCAAATCATAGCTTGGGACCCATACTGTAGCTGATTGCTATTCTTGCCATTGGGTATAAGGTTGGTATGTCAGGGATGGATTTCAAGCTTTCCAAGTCAAGTCATAGCTTGGGACCCATACTGTAGCTGATGGCCATTCTTGCCATTGGGTATAAGGTTGGTATGTCAGGGATGGATTGCAAGCATTCCAAGCATTCCAAGTCAAGTCATAGATTGGGACCCATTGGGTATAAATGGTTGGTATATCCGGGAATGATAAGGAATTATAGTCAATACAAAATCGGAGACTTGGTGGTAGACATAGTGCTTAGTGACAGTAGACATACCAGTCATTGTATACGCTATTATGCTCATTGCACACAAATGCTTTAGCCTAGTCAATGAGAACATTGAAAAGACTTGGTAAATCCAGTGCCAATGAGTAGCTCACAAGTCTCCCATTGTGGTTTGACTAATAAAACCTTGTGTTTTTTCTTTTTTCCTTCTACCAATAAACCACAACAATAACCAAAACATAGCTGAACTTTTATTTTTTTCAATTGATTTTTCAGAAACTAACAGATGATGACCCACCAGTTTTTGATGATCTGGTTAATTCTATCATTCCATTGACCCCACCCGTCCATGTTCCGTGGCTCCAGTACAAAGAACTCACCACCGAGGAGCTCAGAAAGGTTGTCACAAATATCGTCTTTGACATAAAGGAAGCGAAAACGATTGAACCAAAACAGAAGAAAAAGGGTAAAAACAAAGCAATAAGGCAAATCGGAGCCCTAGCCCCAGACACGGCACAAGCAGGTACTCCAAATGACAACAGCCAAACGAGTGGGAATCCAGAATCAGGGGCCAGTGCTGCAATGCAGGCCCCTCTGGCCCCCGAACATGGACAGTTCTCAGAGGCGGGAAACAATCAAAGTGGTGGGCAGTTTGGACAGCAACCACCAAATTTATCTGAAGAGAAATCTGAATCACACCAGATGTCTGCAGTGAAAACGTCAGTGCCACGCACCGGCGTGATTCCTGGGACCCCGGAGAAAAGAAAATTATCGGGTTCCCCGAAGGGTCCCTCCAACAAGAAAGTAAAAACTGTCTTGAAGCCGGAGTACAAACCTGTGACCATCCTCCCGGTCAAGATTATACCCAAGGAAATGAAAGGCAGGATAACACTGACAAAAAAACAGAGGAAAAAGAACAAGAAAAATAAGCTTAAAAATACACTTAAAAAGTAAAACAAACAAACAAAAATTGTAGGGGTGGTTTTTTTTCCAAATAATTTGATTTTATTATTTAAAAAAAAAAAAAAAAGTTTTGATATACTTTGATTTCAGTGAGTTGATTCTATTTATTTGTAAGTTCCATGCATGCATTCACAGTATGTTTCAGGTCCTGTGGATATGTCCATGATATTTTTATTGGACAGTTTCCCTTATCTCCAACTTGGATATTGCACAAGTCCTTGCTGTCACAAGAACAGCATATTGTTTATGTCACATATGTACAAAGTGTCTCCTTCTTGAATATCCTCCATCAAAATCCACCCAGGCCTGTGATTTCTCAGGATTTTTACAGATTTCAGGATTTTTGTACAAATCTCCCTTTGCATCAAAATTTTCTTGAAAGAAGAGAAGCAGCTACCAAGGAAAGAAAGAAGTAGCCTGTTTTTAAGTCCAAACCTCCAGTTTCTTATTTTGGGGGATGTGGAGAGTCTGTAGATCCTCCAAAATTAAACATCCAGGAGGTTCAGGGGGGGCTTTGACCTCTAGACCAAATGGTCTTAACTTATTATGTTAATTTCGTTTAAGAAAAAAAATAGTGAAAATGTATTTTAGATATCTGTGTTCATTCTTTTGTGGAATTTAGGAAAATCTAAGGAATCAGAATATGCATTTAATCTACACCCAAGAAGATACAATGAATTTTCTCTAAAAAAGGAAAATCTTTGAACCTGTGAAATCAATATCTTTTAACAAAATCTCACCTAAAATTAATCAGATCAAATGATATTGGATTGCAGAAAAATGAGATCTTTATTTTTCAAATGGCAAATGCACATTTATTATGTTAAAAAAGGCATTGTAGTGTTGTTGTTATTGTCTTTATGTAATAATACCCTTAAAACCATACATTAGTACAATTGTAAAGTTCTTGTAAATTTATCATAAACATTCAGTGGTATATATTCAACTGGATGGAAACCCGTTAAACAATCTTTGGGAGGTTAAGAGTAGGATTAAGACTGGCCTTAAAAGATGTTAATTGTCTCTGTACATGACCTGTTGAGGGTGCCCTTCAGTGTGCACAGAGTATAATAAACCATAGAATGAGCTTTTAATATGACGTGGTAGATTTGCAGTGAATACAATTGTTTTGAGTGAAGTATGGTCTAAAAAGAATCTTGGGAGATGGAGGATACTATTCAACTGCTGTGCAGTCTAAACCCCATGAATTGTTGTTCCTTGTCCCTGTATGTGCAACTTCATTTTCTTGGTTATACCCAGGAAAACCTATTTTCTAAGGGAGGAGGGCAAAAGTCATGGTACAGCCAAGCTTTGAGAAGCCTGGCCTCCTAATTGTCTTTTGTGAGTCCTAATCCTGCAATACAGTACCTGCCAATCAACATAACCTGGGCTTCTGGAGGGCCCAGCCCAGACAAGCAGAGCTCATTATATAGGCCAGTAGGCAGGGTGAAAAGCCTGGGCCTGGCCGGGTTTCTCAAAGGCTTGGCTGTACCATGACTTTGGCCCTTGTCCCTAAATGCACTACAATTTGGGTGTCTCCACCACTTAATCACCCTTGTCTTATTTCTTTGCTGATACTTGTTGACCAAGTGGAAAAAATAAACTGAACTAAACCGATTAGAGCAAACTGACGGCAGTGTCAAGTTATGCCAAAGTTCTTTTCAGAATCATAACTCAAAATCAAAGAGATACCTTTCATATGGTGTCACCACATACCTACTACATGTATTTGACGGCTATTGTCCACCATGCAAAGTTGTAATCCTTACAAAATGATTTGCATATTGATCAACATATTACCAATAACAGAAAAAAAATGGAAGCTCCTTCATAATGAAAATTTAAAGAAGTATATTTACTTATTGCCACATTGCTTGAAATAAAAAATATTTAATTAAACACAATTTTTCTCATTTGATTTGATAAGAGAAACTGTACACAAACGGTGGGGGTTTAGAGAAGGCAAAAGTACATACAAATAATTAAGTTAAATATAAAAAAAACAGAAAAGTAGAAAACAAGGAAATTTGTACCAGAAAAACGGCATGATACAAAACATATTGCTGTAAAATATACATAACAGCAAAAGATAAGTCTGAGAACGTGTTTAGCTTATGTGTCCTTAGACGTCATGCATGACGAATTTTGAGGTCAACCAAATTTGCCACATTGTGTTCGTGTTACACTCCATACTCATAATGTTCTTCATTAAACAAATTATATTAATTATAAAATGAAAATAATAAATATTTTTAGGGGTGACGTTTCTTTTGCTGTTATGTATATGCTATTTTGCGAGTTTCATTTGAATAAATGTAATGTTTGATACAAATCAGTGATGAGTGCATATTCCAATTTGAATTTCCCCCACTCGACACACTGTTGCTATACAATGTGATTCGGAGGAAAACTCTTGTGTAGTACCCTTAACCCTAACCCCCTAGGTATTCTGGCTAGGAACCTTCCTGAACCCTAACCCCCTCTAGGTATTCTGGCTAAGAACCTTCCTGAACCCTAACCCCCTATAGGTATTCTGGCTAGGAACCTTCCTGAATCCTCCAAAATCCATCAGTGCACTTTTGGAAACATGCCCCTTATCTAAAATGCACCATGCACTTGCGTTGATCTTTCATATTCAGCACTTATGGCCTGTACTTCTTGCCAGGTAGTAATTTTTGTCCCGTTTGAAGAGGTGAAAGTACCAGTTTCCAATAGTGCTGAATTTTTCCCCAAAAAGTGCCCCTTGGAGGATTTTGCAGGATATGGAGTGGGTAGGGTTAAAGAAGTCCAATTCCCATACACGGTTTAAAATGAATGTGTATGGCAGAAAGGTACCAGACTTTCCCCGAGCTGGAGGTTTCTATGCATGCAAGAGCATACCTGAATCATGTGGTATAGCAACAGTGTGTTAGTTCTGGGAAATTCAAAATTAACTAGGCACATGCCAATGACGTGAATCAGTGTACCAGACATCATTCAAATGAAACTCACAAAATGCTTCTTAGATTCGATCACTGGCTAGAAATTCACAAAATATGCATAAACTGCTTTGTCCTCTTCAATCATAGTTCGTCCAATTATGATATGGAGATATTGTTCTATTTATATTGAAATAATTCCATACAAATGAAGTTATTAAATTGTTATGCTAAATTCACCTCTTATTGATAAATAACAAAAATCACATCACCACAGTAAAAATAAAACTATGGAACTTTTTCCATCATTAAGAATATTAAGTACTGTTTTTTGTCAAAT
Organism: Zoroaster sp. YZ-2022; assembly: GCA_029582265.1. Taxonomy (NCBI): domain Eukaryota; kingdom Metazoa; phylum Echinodermata; class Asteroidea; order Forcipulatida; family Zoroasteridae; genus Zoroaster; species Zoroaster sp. YZ-2022. The sequence continues at coordinate 24,115,442 of CM055829.1, read as the reverse complement.
TCATCAACCTCTATTTGTCAGCATCTATTTTCAACCACTTTTTGAAATTACACTTTTTTCAAAGCTTATACAATTTCAGTTTGATCACATAAATACTTAATTACTGTAATAATCTTTAATCCATTATAGATTGTTCCTGATAGACGCCATCTTTACAGGCAACCTGGATTTGACTTTGAGCTGCATCAAACGTTCTAATTTTTCTGTGCGGTAAAGTGCTTTGTTGAAATGCGTGCATGCCACATGTAGTGCTTAAAGGGATAATATTGTTACGATCAACAGGGCATGGAATCAGAGTGCTAGTTTTAGATGAACTCAGTGACTGACAATAATACCCCACATGATAAGGTCATATTACCGTTGCTGCTGCACAAATGAGCCAGTAATTTGCAGTCAATGTGTTCATCTTAAACAAGGACAAAGACTCCATGTCCTGTTGATAGTCTGTTCTGAATGTGACGATAGTCCAATTGCCTGTAAAGATGGCCAACAAATTTGTACTCATCTATGAACATTAGCAGTAGCACACTAGCATTCAGCACAATCACACATCCATTGCATAATAAACCAACATCGACTGCATTGGCGGGGGGGGGCTAAGGGGGGCTAAGGGGGGCTGTAGCCCCCCCTAAAATCGTTAAAAAAAATAATAATAAAAAAAAAAGGAGAGAAAAAGAGAGGGGGAGGGGAGGAGGGGAGGGGAGAATGCACTCATTTCCCCCTCATTGTGCTTTGTTTTTCTCTCCCTTTGATTATCTCATTGTAATTTTTGTAGTACTGAAAAATAATTGTTTTTGATTCTCAGCCACCCCCTAAAAAATGTTCTGGATCCGCCCATGGACTGGTGCCATTTTCAGATATTTTTGGAACCGGATACCCGACATCAGGAAACTTCGGATACCCGGATACCCGTTTTCGTTTTTGTTGAAAACATGCCTCTGGTGGTGTACAAATACATGTACTGTAAATGGTAACAAATTGACTTTTATAATACAGAGGATACCATACTATCGATCTTTTCTTTATTGGAGTGCAGTCTCTTGAATTTAAAGATAATTGTCTGTAACAGTGTGAACATAACATTGTTCAAGAGTCACAGATTTCTCTTCGTACCACTCAAATGTTAAGTCCGAATTTTAAAAAGTCGTTTACGGGTAATTGGAACCGAAAAATGGAACCGGGTAATGACCGTTTCAGTCGGGTATCCGGATACACGGCACAGCCCTATTTTCAGGGCACCGCCTAGTTTGTCCGGTGAGCAGATTTTCGGTTTAGCATAGCACAGAAAAAAAATGGCATGATGTAATCGTATTTCCACCAAGAAATAAGGCACAATGCACGCACGAACACCAGATTTTGTATTGTTTCTTCACTGCTCATTTTGCTAGTCTTGGGACAATAGAACCAGGTTTAAAAGCTATATGAAAAAGGCCCCTGGTCGAGCTAGCTGGGGTGAGGTGAGGTGAGGTGGGGGTCAGGGGTCACCCACCCTGCCAACCTAACTCTAGCGGCCAATTCCATAGAGCTGCTCAGTAGAAAACTTTGCTAAGCGAATATTTTTGCTAAGCAATATAAAACAGACTACCAGCCAAAATGCATGCATTTTGCATGAAGGTTCGGCTGGTAACCAAAGAAACCTGCTAAGCAAATCTGTGAGTAATTTTGTTTCTGCTTAGCAACTCTATGAACTTGGCCTCAGACAGCTACATCTGGTAATCCATTGATGGAATTCTTACGTCAGGAATACTGAACATCAACTGATACAACTTTTGCCTTGCACTGACTTACATGTGTGTATAGCTCAGTACTTTATACTAACATCTTTTGAGAGTCTGTGAAAAAAAGAGAAAATTCACAGGCAACACGTAACAGTGTATTAGGATGGGGCACCGATTATATACACTTCAAACTGTCATATCAAATTACCAATGATTTCTACAATGATTCGTTACATCAAATATAAGTACTGGATGGTTTCATACTATGAACCCTTCATAAAAGATCAGCTTCTTAGTTCGCAAATACCAGTGTGCACATGCAAACTGATTTGCCTAATGCATGCTGGTCTGGCTAATGATCAAGATACTGCAAACCTGACCCTACCTCCCCAGATATAGTCTATTGGTGTTACAATCACACTGTACAACAATTAACCATGCTTTTCTTCTATATTGTGTTCAATATCGCACCTACATAGACTACTCGATTTTAAAGTACACACTAATTAACCCTAACCCTCCCAAATCCTCCAAAATCCTCTTTGCCAAAGTGAAGGATTTTGGAAGATTGGGGTTATTAGGCATACTTGCCTTTCCATGGTACATGTACATCCATGTTTGTTGTAGCGATTGCAAGGTCAGTGCTTGGGTCAGTGGACACTGTTTATTGCTCCATGCATGCAGGGAGGGTCCCTGGCCATGGACATGTATCACAGATTAGAAACACATGTGTGCATACATGTCATGTGCTTGCTTTACTACTGAAGGATTTTGGAGGATTCAGGTTATGTGTAAGCAAATGGGCCTAGGGAGTTAGGAAGGATTCAGGTTTTGTGTAAGCAAATGGGCCTAGGGAGTTAGGAAGGATTCAGGTTTTGTGTAAGCAAATGGGCCTAAGGAGTTAGGAAGGATTCAGGTTTTGTGTAAGCAAATGGGCCTAGGGAGTTAGGAAGGATTCAGGTTATGTGTAAGCAAATGGGCCTAGGGAGTTAGGAAGGATTCAGGTTATGTGTAAGCAAATGGGCCTAGGGAGTTAGGTTATGTGTAAGCAAATGGGCCTAGGGAGTTAGGAAGGATTCAGGTTATGTGTAAGCAAATGGGCCTAGGGAGTTAGAAGGATTCAGGTTATGTGTAAGCAAATGGGCCTAGGGAGTTAGGAAGGATTCAGGTTATGTGTAAGCAAATGGGCCTAGGGAGTTAGGAAGGATTCAGGTTATGTGTAAGCAAATGGGCCTAGGGAGTTAGGAAGGATTCAGGTTATGTGTAAGCAAATGGGCCTAGGGAGTTAGGGTTAATGCACAGGGAAATGTGAACGGTGGTTGCTTGCTATACCGAGATGCACCCTATATTTGCGAAGTAGTCTATTGGCCTGTTGGCCTAATGGATCTCGATCACCCAACAGGTTTTGACAGTTTACTGATCCGGATCCTGTATTTGCCGATCCTGCTCGCGCAGTGGATACATGAGATCCCTTGATCGTGATCAGCAATTTTGAGTGAAAAAAAACCAGACCATTTGTTTTGCACATATCCGGATCTCGATCGCCAGACAGTCTGTACGGTTTGGGCAGTTTACTGATCTAAATCCTGTATTTACTGATCCTGCTCGCGCGGTGGATACATGAGATCCCTTGATCGTGATCTGCAATTTTGAGTGAAAAAAAACAAACAGACCATTTGTTTTGCACATATCCGGATCTCGATCACCAAACAGTCCGTACGGTTTGGACAGTTTACTGATCTAAATCCTGTATTTGCCGATCCTGCTCGCGCGGTGGATACATGAGATCACACGATCGTGATCCACGATCTCGAGTGAAACAAACACACCTTATGATAGATTGTGCACTGATTCTCATCAGGTGTGAGCCCAATTAGGCCAATGTCGCCCTCTTCTGTCCCGTCTGCTGCTGTGTAGGTGGATTAAAGTTGCTGCTTCTTGACTGTATAAAACTATCATATCTAAGAGGTGAAAAAGAACAATGAAAAGGTTAAATTGATCAGAACAGTCTCTGGAAAAATCTCAGAGCTGCAGACTGTTGATAGCATAATCAGTGAATAGAGGTGTACTCTTTTGATGTTGTGGCTCCACGCCTTTGGAATGATTTACCTCTGTACATTCGTGAATCTCAATCTGTTGACTCCTTCAAGAAAAACTTAAAAACTCATCTTATGTGTATTGCCTATAAGGACTACTAACATTCATTTATGCTTTTTTTATCTTTTGTTTAGTATTATATTGCATTTGCTATTGTATTGTTATGCTATTGTATGATTTCTTGTTTACTGTAAAGCGCCTTGAGCACTTCTTGGTGGATATGTGCGCATTATTATTATTATTATTATTATTATTATTATTATTATTATTATTATTATTATTATTATTATTATTATTATTATTATTATTATTATTATTATTATTATTATTATTATTATTATTATTATTATTATTATTATTATTATTATTATTATTATTATTATTATTATTATTATTATTATTATTATTATTATTATTATTATTATTATTATTATTATTATTACTACTACTACTACTCTCGGCTTTTCCAAAACAAAATGTGAAGCTGGTAAGAACAGTCTCCAGAAAGAATTTATAAATGTTCTTATAAACATTAAAATGACATTAACCCTAACCCCCTAGGTATTCTGGCTAGGAACCTTCCTGAATCCTCCAAAATCCATCAGTGCACTTTTGGAAACATGCCCTTATCTTCAAAATGCACCATGCATTTTCGTTGATCTTTCATATTCAGCACTTATGACCTGTACTTCTTGCCAGGTAGTAATTTTGTCCCATTTGAAGAGGTGAAAGTACCAGTTTCCAACAGTGCTGAATTTTCCCCAAAAAGTGCCCCTTGGAGGATTTTGCAGGATATGGGGTGGTAAGGGTTAAGATCATTATAATCTACTCACATGCTTTGATATCTGGCTCTCTCACTGAATGTAACCGATGGTTTCATGTCAGCTACGGCTCGTAGTAAGTGTCCTTGACTGATGTGGATAACGGTTGAGCCATCCACAGACTTGGACCTCTCATGTTGGAAACCCTGGCAGAACAAAAAAAATCAAGAATTTATTTTTAGGGCCAAACTCCCAATGGGTGTTTCCTGTCCCCCACCCCCAAACAGTCATGCCATGACTTATAACTTGTTTTTCTCCAAATTTAAACGTAATACAAACTTTGAGCCAACTCCCATTGGCTCTGTTTGTTTGTGATCTTGCTTTTTGACAGTACACCAGGGATGATATTGTGAAAAAATTAAAAGGTAGGAAAAATGTTTGCCATTATCATTAGGCATATACTAGCCTATAGCGGTTTACCTCTATAGCCATGTATAGCAAGGAAACTGTTTTTTATCTTGGTATTTACAATACAATGATACACAAGGAAAGTTTCCATGGTCTGAAGTTAGTCAGAACCCGGTTTCATGGTAGGATTTTCAAAATCACAAGGTAGGATTTCCTAGAAAAGTAGGAAGAATATCATGCCTGCAGTACACCTTGTTCAGTGGCATCACAAACAGCCTTATGGCGCCCTCGTTCAAAAGAATGTCACTCAATTGTCATGTATGTATGCTGTGCATACATGAACCAATGAGTTACCTTCTTTTTCCCTCCAAACGAGGGCGCCCTTCAGTTTGAACCTCGATTTGAGCCTCAATGGGCCTAGCAAAAATTATCCAGAAAAAGAAACAAATCATACCAGGTTTTTAAAAAAGGAAATTTCCCCCTTTGTAAAGGGCCTAGCATTCCATGATTGGTGTAAGTATGCACTCACCCGATGTCTACTTGTTCTTTGTCGGTAATTCTCCTTGATAACTGCTACCTGAATTTGCCAAACAGAAGACAAGAAATCTTTACATGAACTTGACTCACTGCACTGCTAGCACGCAGAGGAAGAAATTAGCATGATGTATATTCCTTACAAGAACACATACTTCCTGCACTGTAGAATACAGACATTTCAACTAACATTTTTTATGACAGTGGATTTAAAGACAGTACAATACAGTACAATAGTGCAATTTATCGGAGTACAAAAATTACCAAAATTATTAAGTTGTAAAAGGTACCAATCCATGATCCTGAAAATGTTTCAGTTTAAAGAAATTTCTTTTCAAGAGGAAACACAAAAACCTATGCATACTTATTTACAAAAAGTTGCCAAAAACAAACTTTGTGTTTTGTGTACAAATTGTGCATGTTTTTTCACATATTTCTCATGACTTTATATACTTTCACCGGTTGGTTTTAAATAGTTTATCTTGATTCAAAGACAGTAGCGTAGTTATCCAAGCAGTTTTGCCAACATTGTGCTTTCACTTTTAAGCATACTCCCTTTTTTCCTGACAAGATCTATTTGAATAAATTAAGCCTCCTGCTACAGCTGCACTTTAATGCAAACAGGGGCATTTTTGACTGGTTTTTACTGTCATTTTGACCACCAGGCAATGCTTTACCAGATGATGCTTTTACCAGTCAAAAACGTTCGACTCATTTTATAATATAATAATAATAATAATAGCATTTATATATAGCGCTCTTACACGACTGAAAGGTATCACAGCGCTTTACAAAATGGATCAACTTAATAATTTCTTAAATTAACAGTGAATAAAATGAGATGTAATTCTTAAATTAACAGTGAATAAAATGAGATGTACAACAAAGCTAAAATAAATGAGTCTTAAGTTTACTTTTAAACATCTGACCTGTAAATGTACTTACTACACATAAGGTTTGACAGTGTTTGACTTTTAAGTGCACTAGATATACCTTGGCAAGTATATCAACATTTTGACAGATGTTGACCCTTGTAGTAGTAGGAAGGTTAATACACAATAAGTTTAGGCAGTTGTGTCTGATTCTGACAGAACTTTACCTGCGAGTTGATTTTTTCCTGAGTTTCTCTGCTGGGATCTACCACCCCATCTCTGAGGGTGGGCATGTAGATGACTTGCTGCTCACCCCACTGCCTCGTGCCTGTATAGAATGGGTCATCTAGTCCCTCCATGGGTCCTGGAATCTCCTCGTTCTCAATGGAATCTGCCAATTAAAAGGATACGATTGTTGTTTTTTGAATTGTGTTTTATGACATGTGTCATATTCCCACAATATTATGAGAAATAAACATTCCAAATGAAAATTAGTGAAATTGAAGATTTCCTCAAAACAGAATAAAAGTGTAACCCAAGGGTATCAGATGAAGGTCTGATGGTGAGGAGCTTGTTAAACACATGCATTTTCTGACTGGAAAAGAATGAGTTAATAATGAGATAGACGATGTTAAACAGGCCTGGATTTTCACAAAGGTCAGCATTTCGTAAAAGAAACATACATGTATGCACTCTGTAAGGCTTGATGCCACGTCGCATGTTGCATGCCGGCTATTTGTAACACTCACAAATGCAACCAGTCTGATTCAGGTGATCACCAAACGATCACTGCACATGGTGTGTGTGTGTGTGTGATGAACTCGATTTCACAAGGGTCTGTTTGTTTGATGGATATGATGCAATGATGAGGATTAAGATAATGACGATGAAAAAATGACATTGATGATCAGATAATCTGATGGAGAAATTCAGACCATTTCACAAATGTTTCCATTTGAAACAGACAATTTTATGGGATTCCCTCAAATGCTCCATGATGAGATGTGTAGATCTCTTTCACTTAAAGGTACAGTAACGTCACGATCAGAGCAGACTTACAACAGGGCATGGAATCGGTGTTCTAGTTTAAGATGAACACAGTGACTTAAATTTACTGGCTCATTTATGCAGCAGCAACAGTAATACGGTAATTCGGTCATGTGGGGTAGTATTTTCAGTCACTGAGTTAAATCTGAAACTAGCACTCTGATTCCATGCCCTGTTGATCGTGACGATAGTGTCCCTTTAAAGCTAGTACACACTTATATGGTCATGTCTGTATATCAACTGATGAAAGTTGGTTTATTTCATTGTGTCAATGAAAAAAATAGTGAAAATGCATACATTTTGTTCATATAATTTTGTTCAAACTTGGAATTTACGTCCCTGAAAAACAACAGAATTTAGTTGAAAAAATAATTTGATTAATTGTACTAGAATGATAGCACCCGACACAGAAATATTTCAAGGAATGTTTGATACCATCATCAACTTCACACGACGTTTCACGCTAATCTGTGATCATTTACAGTGACCAATAGTGTATCGGGGCTTTGTGGAATTTAATACAATGATGATGATGATGATGATGATGATGATGCAGATGAGATGATACCGTCAAAAATGAAAATGTTGAAGATGATTTTGAAGCAATCGACCACATCAACACAATACCAAGCATTTTGTTATGATAAACAAGACACTTGTTCTGTATTAGCATTAACTACAGAAGCCTCAAATCACTATGGACCATCACGGAGCCGCCATTTTGGTTTTCTAATACTTGAGCTATTGAGAATCAAATCGAGGCTCAAGTCCAAACAGAGTGGTGCCTTCCACACTGTAATATGTATCATGCAACTGCTTGATTGCAGTGTTATATGGATAGGTTGCAATCGAAATCGGCCATCTTTACAGACAATGGCAATGTATATGACATAAAACACAATAAAGGGGGCCACTTTCCTACCGTCATGTTAGCAGTTTTTCTAATGGTTGTAATTTTTTTTTTTAATATCTGAAACCACCCAAAAAGAATTTCAACATTTGAATAGACATGCATGCTTATCCTGAAGATAATTTGAGTTGATTATTACTATTATTTTTTTAATTACCCTAAAATTTCCATCAACAAATGGACGGAAAAGTGAGGTAACTTTTGAGTGAGGTTAAAATTTGAGGGTAAAAAAATAAATAAAATAAAAAAATAAAAAATAAATCAACTCAAATTAGTTCTAGTATAAGCCTGCATGTCCATTCACATGTTGAAACACTTTTTGGTCGGTTTCAGGTACTTAAAAATAAATAACAACCATTGGAAAAACTGCTAACGTGACGGATGCAAAGTGGCCCCCTTTATTGTGTTTTATGTCATATATGAAGGGGAGGTCATGCGTTACAAACAAGTACAGTGTGACATTTGGGGAAAATTTTGCATGCACCACTTAACCGCATAGCAAAGTAAGAATGCTTGACCCAGTTTCAAGTCCAATCCAAGCTGCTAGTAATAACGATGGTGTCTATTGAAAACTTTTCTTGACCAAAACCACAAAAGCAATTACGATATAATGCATCATAAAAATCCGAGCTGAAGTCACGACAAAAGATAGTGTAACATGAGCTAGCACCAGGTATGATGAGGGTGATGGTTATTCCACAGTAGTGTCATGGATGGAGAGTTGATCTGCTGGAAGAAAAACGTAAAAACAAACCCACCACCAATAATATCACTTATGTGTGGCCTTGGAGTGGAGGTCTCTTTCTTGGATGCAGCCAGCTGCTTCAAAGACGGACCATGACCCTTCACCTCTGACCTCCCATCGTTGACACTCCTGCTGGGGTCCTCCCCTGCACCAGCTCCCCCTGCCTGGGGACGTCCATTGCTGTTCAAGTCCTGTAATTTCACTCGGACAAAATCCAGTGAGTTGTTACTCGAGTCCGACCCAGCCACTGACCTTCCCTTCTTCGGAGAACTGAAATGAACTGAATTACCATTATCCTGGGCCACTCTTCTCGGCGACTGCGAAGCGCTGTCTTCGGTCTGCTGGGGGAAGGCGCTGTTTTCATCGGTGTGCCCGATGTAGTCGCCTTCGGCTGAGAAGCTTTCCAGGAAGGTTAGCTTCCAGTCGTCAGCTCCCATGCTGCACTGCTTGGTGCTGAGCGTCATGGGCGGGTCGTAGTCACCGTCGAGATCGGGGTTGGACAGGGTGCTGTGGATCGCCTCAAGCTGGGCGTTGTAGAGGAGCGCTTTGAAGTCTGCACCGGTGAAGTGATCACACTGGACGGCGATGGATCGGAGATTGACGTCCTCGGTCAGGGGAATCTTACGGGTCAGGGCCTGAAGAATCTCAACTCTTTCTTCCTGTAGGTTGGTCAGAGAGACATCGAACAAGAGGTAATTTATATCAAATTTAAATGTTCATTACAAAAAAAGTAGGAATAAAATAAAAAAAATCCATGGTATAAATAAGTAGATGAAAGCTAGTTAATATCTCGTTTGGGTTTGGTTTTGAAAATTTAAAATTTTGTTTGCACTAATTTTTTTGAGAACCTCAGTATGCAAACACAAAGCTGGATTTGAACCTAACATTCCATAAGAAAAGCACAGAATTACTGGCATCACAAGTGGAAATTACTTAAATGCTACATGACATATGGAAATGGTAAAGAACAAGTAAAAAAGAATACACAAATTTCCATTCATGTACCTAACTTTTGTATTCATATGCACTGCTCAATAGTCTTGACACAAACATTTGAGAGTCACAGGGGCATATCTAGGACTTTTTTTTAACCCTAACCCCCTAGGTATTCTGGCTAGGAACCTTCCTGAATCCTCCAAAATCCATCAGTGCACGTTTGGATACATGCCCTTATCTTCAAAATGCACCGTGCATTTTCATTGATCTTTCATATTCAGCACTTATGGCCTGTACTTCTTGCTAGGTAGTAAGTTTGCCCCATTTGAAAAGGTGAAAGTACCAGTTTCCAACAGTGCTGAATTTTTCCCAAATAGTGCCACTTGTAGGATTTTGCAGGATTTGGGGTGGTTAGGGTTAAGGGAGGGATCCAATTGGTTGGAATAATTGTGTCATCGTCATGACTTCGCCCCACTAGTATTGACATCACTGCAATACTACTCTGATCATGTTTTGTTGTAAAAACTATCCAATGGGTTTCTTAAGGAAGCATGGCGTTTTGTCAACAGAGGAAGTGTCCGGACCCTCTGGACTCCTCCCCACCCCCCATCTGGATTTCCCCCCTGGGTCGAAACTCAAGATGAACCCATAGTTAAAATACCACAGGCCAACAAGCAGAAATATCATGAGTATGTGGTGATTTTGTTTATACTTACAGCACATGGAATGGGGCAGAAAAGGCACTTGTCTAGTCTACCGGGCCTGAGTAACGCTGGGTCAATGAGGTCCGGTCGGCTGGTGGCTCCTATGACATATACACCTGTAATGAAATAAGAACTATGATATGAAGAGCTTCAGTCTAATAATAATAATAGCATTTATATATAGCGCTCTTACACGACTGAAAGGTATCACAGCGCTTTACAAAATGGATCAACTTAATAATTTCTTAAATTAACAGTGAATAAAATGAGATGTAATTCTTAAATTAACAGTGAATAAAATAAGATGTACAACAAAGCTAAAATAAATGAGTCTTAAGTTTACTTTTAAACATCTGAAGTTCACTAGTATGACGAATATCTGATGGGAGATTGTTCCACAGATTTGGCGCAGAAGCAAAGAAACCCTTATTTGCAGAACAAAGATGAGTGCGGGGTTTAGAGAGCATCTTTTGGTCAGAACTAGAGCGAAGTCCACTACGGTTAGGTTGGTATAGCGAGATAAGCTCGCATAGATAAGATGGTGCATTATTAGAGAGGCAATTAAAAGTAATAGTCATAATTTTAAAATCGATACGTTTTTGTACAGGTAGCCAATGAAGCTGTTGGAGGAGCGGAGATACATGGCCAGACTTTTTTGTCTTGAAAATGAGTTTAGCAGCCCTATTTTGAAGTCGCTGAAGTCTTTTAATTTCTTTGGCTGATGAACCTATGAGAAGTGAGTTAGCGTAGTCAAGTCGAGCAGTTACAAAAGCACGGACTGCATGGTGGCATGTGGTATCATCAATGAACATTCTGATACGTGATAAATTACGAAGATGAAAATTAACAGACTTACAAATTGAGTGGACTTTAACCTTGGTCGTAACGTTGGAGCAAGTAATGAGAAATTAGTAAAGACTGTTTGCGGTGACACCACGTGGAAATTCTCTTTTGAGTAGTAAATAGTTCTGAAAAGAACTGAGTAGTTACAACTTGACATTTCGATCAGTATTCTCCGATTGTCTCTGATGCTCTGATCGTCTTTTCAGAACTAATCAATACTCAAAAGACAATTTTCACATGGTGTCACCGCAAACAGTCTTTACTTATCCTTTTCACCATCCAACGGTACAAATCTTAATGAGAAATTATTCCGTCTGAAATGATTTCATCCAAGAAAGAAATAAATAATGATGTATGATTTACCTGTTTAAATGTGCAACACACTATGTGCATCACAGCGCACAACTGTGTTAATGTTAGTTATGGGTGCAACTAGATCTCGTAATGAGGAATTTGTCAATTGGCAACCTGGCATATAGCGGCCAATAGAGGGCTCTGTTTCTTGAAACAAGTTTACCTTGCAATCCTTCCACTCCGTCCAGCTGGGTGAGAAGTTGATTGACAACCCTATCGGTCACCCCTGTACTGTCATGACCACGCCTACAAGACGGAACAAATATGGTCAATTTAGACATTAATAATATATCAAAAATGGTACCGAAATATTTACATATATATTGTGGAGTGTCGTGGCCGAGCGGTCTAGCTTACCGGACTCAACTTCTGGTGTTAGCAGCAGAATGTGGGTTCGAAACCCGGCCATGACACTTGTGTCCTTGAGCAAGACACTTAACCATAATTGCTTCTCTCCACCCAGGGGTTAAATGGGTACCTGTGAGAGCAGAGTTGGTTGATTAGCCCTATATGCGCTGTAATGGCAGCAATTGAGCTGTATACTCCCCAGGGAGCTGAGATAGTTTCAGGAATGATTTATGAGCCTTATGAGCAGGGGTAATGATATAATGCGTCTTGAGCACCACTCAGTTGGTGGATACGTGCGCTATATAAGTCCACACATTATTATTGTTATAAAGTACAGTTTGAAATGAAATGGGACAAAAATTACACGTACATGTGTATGCGTATCAATACAAACTGTCAACAAAATGCATACACACTGCCTAGAAATAGCAAGCACCATAGAGAAATAAATTCTGTTTAAAACCCTCCTGTGACTGCGAAGGTCAAATTCAGTCAAAATGTTGATATATACTACTCAAAACAATTTAGGGAACACCGGAATAATCTCAGTTAAAGCAAGATCATTTATTTCAGATAAACACAATGTTTCACAGAATTGATGAGAAAAACAACTGCACAATGAAACAGATGATAAAGGATGCATGTAGTGATTACACATTTCATGACATGACTACTGAAAGAGAGAGGGGGTTGCAAATGAAAATCCCGGTTCATGGAACATTTCAAACCTATTTGATGTTAAAAATCCGGTGTTCCCTAAATTGTTTTGAGTAGTATACATATCAAGGTATACCTAATGAACTTAAAAGTTGAACACTGTTAAACCTAAGGCATAAGTACATGTACATTTACAGGACTGGTAAAATCATTATCTTGTATTGTTGAAGGTGGTCAAAATGACAGTAAAATCCAGTCAAAAAATGCCCGTGTGCACAGTTGATTCAACAGTCAAAACCAGTCAAAAATGCCCCTGTGTGCACAGCTGGTTCAACCGCCAAAAACAGTCAGTTGACTGATTTTGACCACTCTAGCTACACGTACTTGCCACAGAAGTGCAGCTACGGTAGGAGGGATAATTCTTAGGCACTGTATCTTCAACATCCATTGTCAGTACTTAAAATAATTACCTAATACCTTTTTACACTTAAAGTATTAAAACTGGGTACACTTTGCACAACTTGATGAATCAGAGCTGGCCAGTAAGACAACTTCATGTTAAATGTAAAATTCCTTTGAGAAAAGATGGTATACGATTTAACCCAGTACGAAAAAAATACTTGTTATTTTGTGTTTCAATAGTATCTGTGACAGTGTGTCATAACAGGGAGCATATGGCCCCAGTGAAGCAAGGTCCTTACCTTGGAGCTAATGAGTCAAACTCATCAAAGAAGAGTATGCATGGTTTAGCACTCTGAGCTCTGTTGAATAAATCCCTCACCGCCTGCTCACTGGCACCGATGTACTTACTCAGAAGCTCTGGACCCTGTCATCAACAAATCAAAGCACACATGTATACAATGTCTGCTCACAACCAAATTTAAGTCTACTAATTCTCCCCATAATGTGTCCCGTACTTAATTGACGATGACTAGAGCAGACTAGTCAAAACGTTGAGAATAAACCAACCGGCTCTTCTCAGAGCTTCTTCGACTAGTCTACTCTAGCCATCATCAGTCTCCTGATGACGGCTAGAGCAGAGTAGTCGAAACATTGAGAACAAACCAACCGGCTCTTCTCAGAGCAGACTAGTTGAAACGTTGAGAACAAACCAACCGGCTCTTCTCAGAGTAGACTAGTTGAAACGTTGAGAACAAACCAACCGGCTCTTCTCAGAGCCATCAATTCTTCCAAGAAGAGATCATTACATGGTGTACCCAAAAGAACTAAATAACATCTATCTCCACCATGCAAAACCTCAAATCCTACATATATTGGGTTTACCTAGGCATACATATATTTTCCATGCTAGCTACGTACGCTCTTGATTCACACAAAATGTGATTCCTATTTTATATAGTCTCAGAAGTTGTTAACTTTGAGTCACTGTTATAATCACACAACAACAAAAAAATGACACTTTTCTATGGAAACAAAATTCTCCACCCAAGAAGAACAACTGCAAAACATTATCTGCTGTTTAAATTTGAGAAAGTGCTGTAAACATATGGAACTCCAAAATCCCGACGGTGTCTTCTTCTAATTCAACGCTGGTCCCTGAGGGAGAACAGTTACTACTCAACTGAGAATTTCACATGGTGTCACCGCAAATAGTCTTTACTTATCCTCTTCACCATGCAAAGCTACAAGTTGTACTAATCATTGATATGGTTATCCAGGATAAATAATAAATAAATAAATTCAAATCAAGACAATAGAATCCCTTGGCAAAACACAGACAAGTAACCAAACAAAAAAGGTTCTTTTCAGAACCACAATATACGAAACCACCATCTCGCTAGAGATAACCAACATGTGGTGTTACCTCAAACCCAACTGCTGAACCCAACTGCTGATCCCAACAGATGGTTTTCCCTTCATGTCACACCATGCAAAATCGGCCATCTTTACGGGCAATGACTAACCATTTTTGAAGGCATACCCATGAGTTATGCATAATCAAAACAATCGTGTTCAGCATTGGTCGGTGGGTGAATCACTTCACTGCTTTAGAAAAACTGGAACACTTGAACGCTGCTCAAAGCCAAATCCAACATGCCTGTAAAGATAATATCTATCGGGAACTATCTATTTTACCTTAATACTGATGAAGTTAAGTCCACACTCCTTGGCTACCACTCCACCCAGTAGCGTCTTGCCTGTACCTGGCGGCCCATACAGGAGCAGACCTGACCGCAACCGCAGAGGACAGTTGGCAAACAACCATGGATACTACCATATACAAGTAAGACAACAAAAGATGTCAATTATATCAACTGTCACATAAGGCCAAGTAAAAAAAAATACCAGTTGATCGTCCCCACCCGCATCCTTTTTTGAGGCCGCACCCTTTTTTATTTATTTTTTTAATTTTTTATACTTGTCCACAAAAAGAGTAAATTTTTCACGTAGTTTTACTTGGGTTTAACAAAATACATCAAACATTGTTTAACATGAATATTTTTACTCAACTACTTGTTCGATAGCTATAAAAAAAAAGTTGGCGGTGATTTCAAACTGAAAAATTGGTGGCCATTTTGAATTTAAATGCTTGGCGGCCATCTTGGAAAAAAATAAAAAATAAAAAATAAAAAGGTCCTCATCCTCCTCTTTTTGAAAAAACCAGGACGATCAACTGATATTTATTTTACTTGGCCTAACCTTGGTAGTGTTCATGAGGTACATACCTGGCTGTGGTGAGGGGCAAGACCCAAGTTCTCAGCATTGCTAAGGATGTCTAAGCTTGAGGGGGGGGGGGGGGGAAATCCGGATTGATCAACTAACGTCATATCAACTCACCTTTGCTGGTAGCTGTAGCAACGACTCCTTCACGTCCCTCACACAAGCATGAGGCATGTACCTGGCTGAGGTGAGGGGCGAGACCCAAGTTTTCAGCATTGAGGCTTTGCATGGTGGAATATCGATATCATTTCGGTTTGCGGTAACACCATGTGTTTATCTCAACTATCGTGAAGCTGAGGTACAGGTTCTGAAAAGAACCTTATCGCACAACTCATATCTCAACCTTCGTTAAGTGAGAAAGGTTCAAGGGAGAACCAATGTCGGGCAACTCGTTTTTCTCTACTGTCGCTAAGTGAGAAATATGGTTCAGGGAGAACCATGGGGACTTCACAGGTTAATATGGTTCAGGGAGAACCATGCGGACTTCACGGGTTATTCTCTACGTTTCGATTAGCCTGCTCTAATCTTCGTCAGAACCTGTACCTCAGCTTTGCGATAGTTGAGATAAGCACATGGTGTTACCGCAAACCGAAACGATATTGCTAAGAATGTCTAAGCTTAGGGGGGCAAATCCGGATTGGTCAACTGACGTCATATCAACTCACCTTTGCTGGTAGCTGTAGTGTTTCAAGCAATGACTCCTTCACATCCCCGAGTCCCCCCACATCGTCCCAGCCTAACTCCCCCACACTGTGTAACGGAACATCCCTGAGTGTAGCCGGAGTGTAGTCGTGTAACGCAACCTCAAAATCCTCTTGTATAAGTAGAATCTCCTCGATATTTTGGCTGGAATCTTGAACTGAGATGATGAAAGTTTACACAAACTTAAATTCATTCAGATCTTAACTGTACATGTAGATCAGAGCACTTTAAATCAGCAGTAACTAATGGTTTGGCGGAACATGGATTAGTTTAGAAATGAGTCTGTAGGTACAAGCTCACTCCAATGGCTAAGATTTTTTCACCCATTTATTGGATGATTGTATCGCTCTATCTTTGAGACCACGGAGACGAGAATCGTGGTGATAATGTTACCGGCAATGTAACCATCCTACTTTCAGTGCAACGTTCCAGCGCGAGTTGATTGATCATTCAAAGCTAGACAACCGTCTGTTTATGAATGGTGGATTAAGATGTGTAGATAACAGTACCATGTACAGTTTAGATGCATTCACTACACAGTACCATTTGACAACTGTCTGTTTATGAATGGTGGATAAGCTGTGTAGATAACAGTACCATGTACAGTTTAGATGCATTCACCACACAGTACCATTTGACAACTGTCTGTTTATGAATGGTGGATAAGCTGTGTAGATAACAGTACCATGTACAGTTTAGATGCATTCACCACACAGTACCATTTGACAACTGTCTGTTTATGAATGGTGGATTAAGATGTGTAGATAACAGTACCATGTACAGTTTAGATGCATTCACCACACAGTACCATTTGACAACTGTCTGTTTATGAATGGTGGATAAGCTGTGTAGATAACAGTACCGTGTACAGTTTAGATGCATTCACCACACAGTACCATTTGACAACTGTCTGCTTATGAATGGTGGATTAGCTGTGTAGATAACAATACCATGTACAGTTTCAATGCATTCACCACACAGTACCATTTGACAACTGTCTGCTTATGAATGATGGATAAGCTGTGTAGATAACAGTACCATGTACAGTTTAGATGCATTCACCACACAGTACCATTTGACAACTGTCTGTTTATGAATGGTGGATTAGCTGTGTAGATAACAGTACCATGTACAGTTTAGATGCATTCACCACACAGTACCATTTGACAACTGTCTGTTTATGAATGGTGGATTAGCCGTGTAGATAACAGTACCATGTACAGTTTAGATGCATTCACCACACAGTACCATTTGACAACTGTCTGTTGATGAATGGTGGGTTAGCTGTGTAGATAACAGTACCATGTACAGTTTAGATGCATTCACCACACAGTACCATTTGACAACTGTCTGTTTATGAATGGTGGATTAGCTGTGTAGATAACAGTACCACGTACAGTTTAGATGCATTCACCACACAGTACCATTTGACAACTGTCTGTTTATGAATGGTGGATTAGCTGTGTAGATAACAGTACCATGTACAGTTTAGATACATTCACCACACAATACCATTTGACAACTGTCTGTTTATGAATGGTGGATAAGCTGTGTAGATAACAGTACCATGTACAGTTTCAATGCATTCACCACACAGTATCATTTGACAAGCATTTTACAAGCTGGCTTGGTACCTTTATCATTCAAAAACCATTTGAATGATACTGAATAATCAATCAACAGGAGGGTAAATGTAAATAATATACCAACAAATGTAAATAAATTGTAAACAAAATTTGTAAGAAATTTAAACAAAAGTAAAAGAAATATGGAATTTGGGGAAAAAATCCAGAAAAACCTACATCCCTGCTGTATCTTATGAGGTTGTTCTTGTAGTGTGGGAGCAGTCCTAGGTCTTCCTTCCATCAGTTCTCGGCTACACCCAGCATGGATGGCTCTCTCCACCACGGTCACTATGTCCTGAGCCACGTACCCCTCCATCCTCGCTGTCAGACTGTCCGTGTCGACGTGGTCAAAGGTTCGTAGGTTGATCTCCACCTTGGACTGGAGGGCAGAGTTGAAAACTTCAACTCGCTGTACCTGTTTGATCGACAAGGATAACATTTTTAAACATAACCTATGGAAATGGAATAATTTCAAGGATTCTTCTAATAGACTTATATCATACAGCGGCCATTTGTATTTTAATATACAAGTCTATGGAAATCAAAATGAGGCTTGTGTCAAAAATAGATTGGTGCCTTTCAAAATGAGATTTGATTTTAGAATGGCAGTCAGGGAACCTGACAAAACTGATGCAGTGCACTACATACAGAAAAGAAGAAGCTTCCTGTCCCTGTATTGAAGCCCACCAAAAATTACTTCACCTTTGTTCAGCAGACCTCACTGGTGGATTCCAGGGAAATCCAGGTTAACATTTTTTTTGGTCACAACACGTACTGGAAAACGGTAAATTGTTTTTGCTGTTACCTTGTTCAACGATGGGATCTCTATGCATGACTGGAACAGATGACAGCCCCTAGAGCTGGTCAGTGATTGGTGGAGGGTGCCCTTTGACCTTGTCACTGCTACAACGCACACCTGTGACCCCTCCTTGACCTCGGCCATCATGATGTCTTTTATGACTGAGCAGAGAATTAGACAGACAAGTATTAGTAACAATGAATCTTGTTTGTATCTAAGGGCACGTCTGATTTCAAATCAAATCTGAAACCAATATTTAGATTCTAGTAGAAGAAATTTCTCCTCAAGCCCTCCTACTATTGGTACAATTTGTAGGCAAGTTGATAGTCCAGACAAAACCACACAGCTGTCTATTTTTTTTAATGGTGGAGTAACTGGTGGAGTAATTTTTTTTTCAATACAAATGGCACTGGATATTGAAACAAAATCAAGATGGGCATTTATGAATTGGAATAATGCTTGGTCTTGTCCACAGGATGAAGACCTCGTGGGTCGTGGCCATGGAAGATAAAGGACCATGGCCAGCAGTCTTTTCCGCAGGATGAACCTTGGGGTTGTAGCAACAGTCGTGCAAGAAGAAAAGTTATTGATCTAATTTTGCCCTGCACTGATGTGTGTATAGCACTGTATACTCAGTCGAGAGGTTAAGACATCTGGTTCAAATCCCACCTGAGTTGCCTGTGACATTTTTTTCCACAGACACTCGGAAAGCACCGAGCATACAGTGCTATACACACGTCGGTGTAGGGCAACAAATTAGATCAATTGTTTATCACCCGACGTATGAATTTCACCAACCTACGGGTATAAGAAATGTTATGTTTGTATTCCCACTTACCCTCGGCTACACGTGTGTGGTACACAGCCTCTGGGCCAATCTCCTGCTCAGGTCCCAGCGGGGAGGCAGACACATGATCCAGATCGTCCAATAGGACGATGGCAGGCTGTCTCCAGGCGGCCTCGTTCACAGCCTCTTCCCAGATCTTACGAATGGTCTCGATCCGTTTCCCTGAATGCATCATGTTCAATCAAAGTTAGAAGTGTTATAGTAAGCGAAACTGGTTTGCGGCATCACCAGTTAACTACCGTAATTTCCTGCGTATAAGACGCGGCTTATCTGACTTTCAAAGGTACGAAAACGTCACTGCGTCTTATCTAACGGTGCGCCTTATCTGGTGTCGCTTGAGATCAAAGTGATGATTACCGCTTGTGTAACTTTCGGTGGACCTCAACCTAACAAAGCGGCCGTGTTTTCCAATGAAGGTCGTTAGCGCAAGATTTTCATGCATTCATTCACCGTAAATAATACTCACGAAAGACCTCACTCGTGTGTGACGTACCAAAAGCAGAATTCCCCTGTTTCTAAAAATAGCATGCCCAACATCGTACACGATCGCGCATTTTTATCTACAACGCTTTCTAATGACTAAGTCTCTATGCGATGTGTGCAAGGTTGTCAACTTTTGCCGTGTCTGTTTTTCACCTCGATTATTAATCACAGTGTATTACGCACAACACCGCGGGATCACTTGGGCTGCAACCAGACTACTTTCCTAGTACGGACGGCGTGGTGGTGGCGGCATGGTCGTGCTATAGCGCTTCTGGCATGCACTGCACTACTGAGCGGTCACGGTGCGCCTTATACGGCGGTGCGCCTTGTACGTTGACACTTTAATCACATTCCCCCGATTCTGGGGTAATGCGCCTTATACACCGAGCGTCTTATACGCAGGAAATTACGGTACATGTAGTTGTAAATATACTACTCAAAACAATTTAGGGAACACCGGATTTTTTAACATCAAATAGGTTTGAAATGTTCCATGAACTGGGATTTTCATTTGCAACCCCATCTCTCTTTCAGTAGTCATGTCATGAAATGTGTAATCACTACATGCATCCTTTATCATCTGTTTCATTGTGCAGTTGTTTCTCATCAATTCTGTGAAACATTGTGTTTATCTGAAATAAATGATCTTGCTTTAACTGAGATTATTCCGGTGTTCCCTAAATTGTTTTGAGTAGTATACATATGTAGTCTTGGTCCTGAGAAGATCCGGTGGTGAGATATTAAAGACGTATCGTCTGTATTTTTCAGGGGTTTGATTTGTCCGGATTTGTCCCGATTTTTGGATTTTTACAAATCGCAATGTTGTGATCCTCTAGATTTTAAAGATTTAAGCAATAAAGGAAAGCAAAGCAAATGCTCAGAACTATAGATTTCACCCCAGCGCTGTTCACAAGAGCGCTGTTCACAACAGCGGCCCCAATACCCCTAGCAAAATTTACGTGGATTTTCTTTTAAATGCCCAATCACACCCGTGTTTTTTTTGCTATTCTACCAATTTGTGTTGTATTAACCCTCCTACTTCTGGTACCTTTTTCATACAAGTTGATCCACCATTTGAAACCATTCGCTTTTGTGGTTTTGAATGGTGAAATAACTGTGTACAGTATTGATTTCCCCAAATGGTTTTGAATGGTAGGTCAGCTAATACAAAACCTTGTTTGGATCTTTCCAAATGGTAGTACAGCTAATACAAAACCTTGTTTGGATACTTCTAAGTGGTGAATCAATGGACCCTCTATGCATTTGAATGGATTTGAATGGTAGTAAAGCTTGCTACCAACACTGTTCAAATGGTATCACCATGTGTGTACAAAACCAATGGGCATTTTGGTAAGTGGAAATTTTGAATGGTTTCAAATGGTCTATCAGTAGGAGAGATAATCGGAATATTGATTACAAAGGAATACAAATACTTTGAAGTGAGATATTTCACAAGATAGTTGTCGGAAGCTCAGTTAATAACAGTAGCTATGTATGAACAAAGATACTGACAAAGGGAGACCACCAACATAGGGAGAGTTGGTGGAGTGTCGGCACGTCAACCCGGAGGTCATAGGTTCAAATCCCACTCTCGACAAATTTTCTTTGCTCACCCAAAATAAAATGAATTTATGATGAGACCCACAATTAATTCAGTTCTGCTATCTAGTCCAGCATGTGCTCGTTGAGTATTATTTTCAGTCACCGAATGCATTGAGGTGTCGTGGCCGAGCGGTCTAGCTTACCGGATTCAAGTTCTGGTGTTAGCAACAGAATGTGGGTTCGAATCACGGCCTTGACACTTGTGTCCTTGAGCAAGACACTTAATCATAATTGCTTCTCTCTACCCAGGGGTTAAATGAGTACCTGTGAAGGCAGAGTTGGTTTGCTCTATATGCGCTAGAAATGGCAGCAATTGAGCTGTATACTCCCCAGGGAGCTGAGATGGTTTCAGGAATGATTTATGAGCCTTATGAGCAGGGATAATAATATATAATGCGCCTTGAGCACCACTTAGTTGGTGGATACGTGCGCTATATAAATCCACACATTATTATTATTATTATTATCTAAAACTAGGACACTGATTCCATGCCCTTTTGAAAGTCTGCTGTGATCTTGACGATACTGTCCCTTTAAGTACTGATAAATTCTGGCCAAGCATCTTTAAACCGATTGTTTCAATCAGCATATACTCTGATCAACTTCAGGAGAAAAAGACTAATCCATGAATCATGAATACACAGAACAACAACTTACCTTTTAATGGTTTACACTCCACCAGGCTGACGTGGGCGAGGTTCGGCCACAGTGACATCTCCCTGCACACTGACCGGCCCAATGTGCTCTTACCACTCCCCCTAGGCCCACAGATCAGCAACCCGCCCTGTAGGAGACCGGGCAGGGGCTGGCCCAGGGAGCGGCTCAGTGGGCGGGTCATTAGGGCGTTACTCAGGTAACTCACAGCCTGCTTGCCGAGATTTGTGAATCCCCTGAAAAATGAATGGGCAGTTCATAAACATTTCCTCACAAGAAAGTTGTTTAAGGATCCATGCTGTTACAGGATCTTCGAATTTGGGATAAAATCTTTTTGGGGGGAATGTATGTGTGGTCTTGACTCTATGCATGGGTGCTTGAATGACAATCGTGATAATATATTTATTTGTGATATATATCGTGATATTTATTCGTGATATATCAATTGTGATATATATTTTTGTTGGGTCATGACCTTGTTGCACCAACGTGATGATATTAAAAACTAGAAGAAGCAACAGCAAACATATGATTTAGTTATATAATGGTGCCAAGCACCGAGCCAATGTGAGATTTGTATTTCAGGTTAAACCCGAAGAGATTTTTCATTCAAGAAAAATTTTAAAAATCGAAAAAAACAAAGAAACAAAACAAACTTTGCCTTTCATTCGCCAAATCACTACCTACATGTACTTCAGTGCTCCAAAGTAAACTACCCTCGAAGGTTGAAAGTGGGTACCAACTCAGGAAATCTGTACTACGTGAATTCCACTGTAGAACTGATCGCTTCAGAAAAAGTCCACTACCTTATCTGACTCGTTTGTTAAATAACTCAAACTGATTTTATTTGTCCATTCTAATGAGTTTATCCCACGTGTATTTTTGTCTTTAATGTCTTAAAGAGTTTTATCAATCATTCTAGAATTAAGTTTCCTTTGAATTTTGTAGTCTACATTTTAAATAATTTTCTCCACTATTGTTTTTTTCATTTTAACTTAGCTAATGCCTTTAACTTTGTTAAGGCATTTTACTCCTTATTTAAGTTTGAATTTTTAAACATTGTACATTTCTCCGCAATTCGACCTTTGGTCGCTACGGAAGTTTTGTTTATATTGAATAAACCATTTATGAATGAATGAAATGAATGAAAAAAGATCTTAGAGGTGCTCGGGCACTATAAGCTTGAACACCTAAAACAAACTATGACAGCTTACCCAAGATCTCTCAATCTATAACCTCCCACAGTGTTGTCCAATTCGGCCACACTCCAAGATGGCATCCGAGGGATGCATGCGGGCTTGTTCGATGACGTGATCTTCTCCAAGATTGTAGCTCTGCTCTTCTTGGCGACGAGGGGATGCAGCAGATAGTAAGTCTGCGATGCGTCGGGAAGAGACGGCGAGCTGTCCTTCTTGGAGTTGTCTTGGTGGTTGATGGAGATTAGGAATTCCCCTAGCACATCTGGATTCATGGAGGAACAAAAATTATCCCTACTCATAAATTCATATCTTAGACGTTTCTAAACATCATCTCCTGATGATGGTTAGAGTATGCTGATTGAAACAAATAAACTCAAATGGTTATTTTTTTTTCTTCAGAATTACACATCGACAGAGGATATTTCCCTCAGTTAAAAGCAAACCCTTCTTTCCAGGTCCAGACTTTTTGACTTTCCAACAGGGGTGTCTTTTACTATAAAAAATTACCTGGCCCCTTCAAGAGCGTGATCATTGAGATTTGTTCAACTGGCCATGTTGGCATAGATACAAGGTGGACCAGAAATACAGGGGTAAACACCTACTCTTTCAGTGTGGATATGTGCACGCTACAAATTTTTATTATTATTATTATTATTATTATTATTAGTGTTCTGGATTCTTTTATATGCACTGTACAAGGGACCTATGGCTTTAACATCACATATCTGAAGGATACATCACTATAGATACATGTATTACACAACATGCCTCCCTGACACCAGACTCATGTACGCATACATCTCAGCAGCGGCGTAGCCACGGGGGGGCCTGGGGGGGCACGTGCCCCCCACAAATTTCCAGTGCCCCCCAGGTTCCCCCCCACGAAAATTCCTCATAGTGCCCCAAAAACAGAAAAGAAAAAGAAAAGGGAAAAACCCATAGCCCCTGGCCCCCACTGAAAAGCAATTCCATCTCAGTCAGCTAAATGCTTGTTCCAATACCACTTATCCCTATTCACCCATATCCTCCAAAATCCTCCAAGGGGCACTTTGGAAAAATTCAGCACTGTTGGAAACTGGTACTTTCACCTCTTCAAATGGGACAAATTACTACCTGGCAAGAAGTACATGCCATAAGTGCTGAATATGAAAGATCAATGAAAATGCATGGTGTATTTTGAAGATAAGGGCATGTTTCCAAAAGTGCACTGGAGGATTTTGGAGGATTCGGGAAGGTTCCTAGCCAGAATACCTAGGGGGTTAGAGTTAATGTCCCCAATCCAAAGGATGCTCCACTGTAGATATTACACACATGCCTCCCTGACACCAGATTCATGTAAACATACAGCTCTTGTTACAATACCCCCAGCCATCCTGAATGGTCTCCCAGCCAAGTACTGACTGAGGTCAATGTTGCTTAACTTCCATAGCATGCCACAGCTCTTCCAGTCGAGCTAACTGGGCAGGTTAAACACCGACACCTCACCTCCGGAGAAATCTTACAGTTCCAACAAACGGGCAGTAACATACAGAGAAAGACAGGCACTGACAGACAGCCAAACAGACCGACAATCAGGCAGACTGACAATACAAAGCAAAACATACTGACGTCTCACCTCCACTTCTTGAGATGGGAAACCTGAGAAGCGTTCCGTGTTGTTTGATGGGTATAGGAGAAATCATACAGCTCACGCATGACACCCAGTACTCAAAGGCAAATACCAGGTCTTCTGTGGTTTGATCTGGTGGCTGAAAAAAATAATAATAATAATAATGAAGGGACAATCCAGTTTAGTTAACAGCAAAATCTGATTGTTAATGAAAATACTTGCTTTAAAAGTTGGCTACATATAATAAAAATATCAGAGCACTTGTAAGGCTCACAATATCTGGAAATCCTATTCAAAGGCGCCGGCGCAATATATTGCTGCCTAATCCAGAAGCACCGGGGCAAGCGCCTTCTCTTTCACAATAAGTGTCCTGGGTTCTTTTACGTGCATTACACAACACACGGGGCGTAGAGCTTTACATCCCATCAAAAGGACGAAGCAAGAATGATATTGGCCCAGTAACCAGGTGAAGTATTTTCAGAGAGATAACACAAACATGATTAGTCTCCTATTTGTTAATTTGATAATCCGGTAATTACCAATGTTGTACCTTCCTTTTAAAGAAAGCTAATATGTTAATGTATACTACCTTGTCAAAGAGTGGAAATAGCACAATGCTATAAATGGGAAGTGGCGGCACGAGAACCGGTCGCAGCTCCACCTTGGCCGATGACTCCAATCCAAGCTGTCGTCGGAGCAAATCAGGAATCTGAATAAACCAGGAGATGTCACGTTTCTGGAAGGTATTCGAGGAGTAGACGTTGTCGCTTTGACGGTTCGGATGTTTCTTGAGTTCGTTGCTGTGAATGATGACACGGACGACGCAGGACGGGGTGGAATCGTCCGTTGGAGTTTTGGCCGCGTCTTTGGTTGTCGGATCGGGGCCAGCCTGCTGGGGTTGATGCTCGGACACGACTCCGTTCTTTCTCTCCTTCTCGTACTTCTTCTGCGTCTGCTGGAACTTCCTGTTCACCTCCTCTTTCCTCTCTCTCGGCGACGGCATCTTGGCGAGGTACGCCAGGAAAGTTACAAACTTGTTTACGGGGCACTGGTGCTCGTCCGTGTTCGAGTTGTGATGCCGAACGAACTCGGTCTCGCAGTCGGAGCTGAGGTACACCGTTGTGGGCTGCATGAGGTGCGTGTAGGAATTCATGTTGGGAAGTGCACTGGTGTCCGTGGTCGGAGGTTGAGAATTTGATACATCGCCGGTCCTTTTCTGTGCCGACGTTGGATTATTCGGTGCTATGTGATGCCTGCTGGGGCCTGCATTTGTCTTACCACCTCCCGACATGAATAAACCTGATGATGAGGACACCCTGGATACGGAGCTCTCACTCCGCTCAAACATGGGCTGGACACGGGCAACGATCCTAACATCTTTCCAGAACTCGGCGGCCATCTTGCGCCGCGCCTCTTCCATATCCCCGCTCCCGATCTTGACGTGACTCTCGGTCTCATCACTCACAAAGAAGGATCTGATTCGGCACCACACTCGGTAAGACCACGGTATTGATTGGTCCAGTGTCTCCGGGGTGACGCTCCATGGCTCGGTCGGAGTAGTCGCACCGGAGCTGTCGTCCGTCAAATGCGCCGTGGAGAAGGTACTGTCGCTTGGGCTTGTCGCTGAATCGTAATCGCTGGTGTAATTCGACTGGGCGCTTCCCATGATGGAACCCATACTGGCACTGCTGGGGGTTATATCTGAGTCTCTCTGAGGGCCGTTACCGCCTTGTCTGTCAGGGTTATTAATGGTTGAAAGAGGGTTCAGGTTTGGTACTGGAGGCCTCGTTGAAACATGGGTATGACGTGACTTTGGAGCCACGAATAGTTCAGTGTTTTGTTGCAGTTGCACACAGGATGCTGTTGGTTCCGTTGATCCTGAAAGCAGAGGAAAACAAATTGATTGACAGGCTAGATTGGTGTAAAACTATATGA
This sequence comes from Zoroaster sp. YZ-2022, assembly GCA_029582265.1. Taxonomy (NCBI): domain Eukaryota; kingdom Metazoa; phylum Echinodermata; class Asteroidea; order Forcipulatida; family Zoroasteridae; genus Zoroaster; species Zoroaster sp. YZ-2022. The sequence goes on along the minus strand of CM055829.1, from coordinate 24,088,371 downwards.
CATGTTGCAAGTTATAAACCCCTATTCCAGTGCACACAACAATATTTACATTTTTATTAAAGGGAAAATATTGTCACGATTAACAGGGCATGGAATTGGAGTGCTAGTTTTAGATTAACTCAGTGACTGAATAATACCCCACATGATAAGGTCATATTACCGTTGCTGCTGCATAAATGAGCCAGTAATTTTCAGTCAAGGTATTCATATTAAACTACATGTAGGACACCGATTCCATGCCCTGTTGAAAGTCTGATCTGATTGTGACAATATTGTACCTTTAAGTATCCCAGGGCCCAATGTCACAGAGCTGCTAAGCAGACAATATTGCTTAGCAAATTCATCTGCTAAGCAAAATTTAGCTGAGAACCCATCAGAATGGCAATTCGTCTGGTAACCAAATTTTCTGTGCTCAGTAAATATGTGTGCTTAGGGATCAACCACCCATCGACAGATTTATCAAGTCAAGTTCTAACTGTGGCCATGAAGGTGTCTTACCAATTTTTATAAAAATACAGATCTTCTTCTCAATCCACACTGGTAGTATCTGGCCGTTCCACACGATCCTCACTTGGTTAAGCAGATTGGATTCCACATACCCTGTGTTCAGTTCCTGCAGAGAAAGAATTACAACACCACAACAACAATAACAACAAAAATCAGTGGATTCAAATCATAATAACACATACATAGAGAAATTTATACATTCACGTAGAGAGCTACTCCACTCAGTGGCACTGTGACACTTGTGACATGTGGTCAAGCATCAGACTTCTTCAAACGCGTAACTCGATTTAGCATTGTACCTTCCCTGTTCACGACTCGGGAACTGAGAAATACGAGGTGATTGGAACGCAGCGACAAATACATGTAATATCAGAGACAAATAATATCTGCTCAGTGCACAGCGTAGTCCTCTGGCAGTGAAAATGTACATGGGCACTTTGACGTCAAGTAAGCATTGTGTGACACTTTTTGCACCTATGTAACAGTACTACACATGCAGGTCTTTCTGCCAGCCAATGAGGAGTGTCGTGGAGTGTCGTGGAGTGTCGTGGCCGAGCGGTCTGGCTTACCGGACTCAAGTTCTGGTGTTAGCAGCAGAATGTGGGTTCGAATCCCGGCCGTGACACTTGTGTCCTTGAGCAAGACACTTAACCATAATTGCTTCTCTCCACCCAGGGGTTAAATGGGTACCTGTGAGGGCAGAGTTGGTTGATTAGCCCTATATGCGCTGTAATGGCAGCAATTGAGCTGTATACTCCCCAGCGAGCTGAGATGGTTTCAGGAATGATTTATGAGCCTTATGAGCAGGGGTAATAATATGCGCCTTGAGCACCACTCAGTTGGTGGATACGTGCGCTATATAAGTCCACACATTATTATTATTATTATTATTAATGATCCTGGGAGATTTGCATGCGTATGCAAATCAACTGAAAAATACGACAAGCACAATGCACTATCGCTGCCCTATCGATCAACACTGATCTAACATCATAAATGCACGATGCGAATAACAACAACAAAAAAGGAGCTTCATGCAGTTCTCAAGCATCTAAAAAAAAAATGCTGATATCTTATTTTGTATTAATTGTTTAGCTGCTGAATGTCTTCTTTCAAGTACGTCATGCCATACCAGGACCACTTCCTAACATGTGCGATGAAATGACTCTGGGAAAATAACATGATTACGGTTAAAATTAAAGCAGTTTAACTTCCAGAACACAGTCAACAGAGTTCAAATTCAAAGCCAGACAGCATAATTGAATAAAAGTTTATGTAGATGATGTATGCTCATTACATGAACTGTGTGTCGATATGCTCAACTGCACAATGACACCACAGTTAAATGTACACGTATGATGCACATTATATTTAAAAGGAATTGTATGACGTTGGTAACATTTCTGTAAATGCATCTATACTTTATAGAAACCAAGACATACATGTACATGTACATGTAGGTACAGAAACCAACCAGTGATTGTTAATTCGGCTTATTTCATTGTGTCATCAAAGAATAAATAGTAGAAAAGGATTTGCACTAATGGAAAATGGATGACAGCTGTGATCAATTATAAATTTTAAAATACATTTCACGTTTTGTAATACACTCACTGGCCATAAGTACTGCAACATTGAAATTCACACCAAAGTTCAGTTTGGAGAACTGTGTTACAATAATTTATTTTATTTTATTTACACTACTTAAGACTTCTTGACAGTGCCTGTGTTTTGAAGTCAATGTTCTTTTTTACTGTTCTTGCTATGTAATACACGATCGATGAAATCGGATTAAATGATCATCTCACATGTTACTGTAAAGTGCTCAGTTTTGAGCATGTTGCAATACTTTTGGCCAGTGAGTGTATTTTGGGATATTTAAGACAAAATAATTTCTCAGGGTGTTTTGTACTCTCACTAACTTCACATTAAGTAATTACAGTACATGTAGTTGAGACTATAATTGAGTAATTTTGTAATCGGGTTATAACCAATGGTGTACACTCCCTTTAAATATTGTGTTGATATTCATGCAAATTACAGTGTTTATATTTTGTCTGAAAACTCCACAAAATCAACTCTAGCCTTGTGCGTGTTCATCAATGTAAATACATGCACACACAGCTCCAGTTTATTTTACTCTAGCACTAAACACACTGAAGTCAGTAAAACACATTTTCATTCTCATGACACAAAAATTAATATTTATGATAATTGTATGATTTTGAATGGGTTGTTGAATTCACTGACGAACATGAACAGACTGGAAGAAAAATTAAAACTGAAGAAGGAAATGTCAGAGATCATGCAATTAGTGAAATAATTTCTTCCTGAATTTTGTTTTGTTTTCTATTCCCACCCCTACCTAGCCTTTAGTCAAGGCGCACGCGGTATCCCTCAACACAACACCCGAAGAAAAAAAAACACGTATGCAAACAGCAAAGCCACAAGCACCTTAACAGTCTGCTGTATTGTATGTGGACACTACATGCACTACTGAATTATTCATAAACCACCAGAAATATGAATAATTTATATATGCAAATTTACTTAAACCAATCACCATGGGCAAAATGTCGGGATTGTCTATATATTTAATTAGGTGATATCAAGTTAGTTATCTAATGCACTAAAAGCATAACTAACATTTCTTGAACAAATCGGTAGAGAAAAACATAAGACCACAGAACAGACTGGCTTCGCCACTCGTGTGCGTGGTCTTTTTTTTTGGAGGTTGTGTTCCAGGTTGCCGTGTGCGCCTTGACCAAAGGCTAAAACCCCTCCCAAAACTGCTTCTATGAGTATGCTCACACTCTCTTTGAATCAAGATACATTTAAAAACAACAAGTCTGTAAAACTTTCAGCTTATAACATTGTGACATTTACGAGAAAACAGTAAAAGTTCATCCCAATCTTTGCATTCATTCCAACATGGAATCTTCTTCTTATAAAGCGTACATTCAGCTGGGAAATAATTTCACAAATTTTACAAAAATGATTGCGCCGACAGAAATATTTCAAGGAACATTTGACACCAATTACCATATATTCAACTTGACACCAAGTATCAGTTTTATGTATAACTGTGATCATTTATGGTAGATTTGATAGTACCCAAGTTGTTCTTACCAGTATTTCCCAGTCGTCAGAGGTGGCAGGCTCAACGCTTACCCTACTACAGTGACGGACGGCTGGCACTGGGCGCAGCAAAACCTACATATGTACATGTAAGCAAAATAGCAAATAATTTATTATCAATCAATATTAAAAATCATTAGAAAAATGGCAGCTACATGTAGAAGCCGTTTGCTGTGGCCTGATATTAAAACTCCAATTAAAACTCCAACTATACATGTACTTCGCCTATGTGATGTTAACAAATGTGTAATGTGTACATGATGTGCAAACAGCCAATATTGATTTTGAAGTGTTTTTCACCACACAAGCCCATAATCTATGACTGAATTTAGCAATACAAATGCCTAGGTAAACACCACCAAATGCAATTTATATCAAATTTGCTTGTCTATCTACAAGGTCACGTGATCCACATACACTGCGTGTTAAGTTTATTGATGAAATTGCATGATCTCTTTCTGTTGTAACTGTTGTTCTGCACAGACAACAATGAGTGAGTCTCAACAGATGTTGTCACAACACAAGCATTAATTAAAGGGACATTATCGTCATGATCAGAACGGACTTTCAACAGGGCATGGAATCGGTGTACTAGTTTAACCCTCCTACTTCTGGTACCTTTTTCATACAAGTTGATCCACCATTTGAAACCATTCGCTTTTGTGGTTTTGAATGGTGAAATAACTGTGTACAGTATTGATTCCTCCAAATGGTTTTGAATGCTAGGTCAGCTAATACAAAACCTTGTTTGGATCTTTCCAAATGGTAGTACAGCTAATACAAAACCTTGTTTGGATACTTCTAAGTGGTGAATCAATGGACCCTCTATGCATTTGAATGGATTTGAATGGTAGTAAAGCTTGCTACCAACACTGTTCAAATGGTATCACCATGTGTGTACAAAACCAATGGGCATTTTGGTAAGTGGAAATTTTGAATGGTTTCAAATGGTCAAACAGTAGGAGGGTTAAAGATGAACACAGCGACTCAAAATTACTGGCTCATTTATGCAGCAGCAACGGTAAAATGGCCTTATCATGTGGGATTAAGCTGGGGGCGATAACACGATAATATCGAATATCGTGATACTGTTTTTTTTTCGATTACGATCTCGAGAACCTTTTCAAGTTATTGAGATATTGGCATATCGCGATTTAAAAAATATATCACAATAAAAAAAAACAATCGTGATTGTGAGTCAATTCAGAAATTCCATGGAATCAAAATTAGGCCAGTCTTTCTAAGCTTTCAGAAGTGAGAAACAAAAGCGAACTACATGTACTTCAGTGGTTAGCGGACTGTCAGATCACAAAGGAGCCGCCATACAGGGTCCAGACCCAGAACTCTGTCATTTCTCTTAATCCACTGCCACTCAAAGAAATCTATTCAGATGGATTAAGTGAACATTATGAATTGAATGTCCACCTGTGGTTGTGGGCTCTAAAGCAATCATGTGTGGATGAACAAAATAATCGCGATACTATCGAAAATCGCGATATATGATTTTGACCACTATAGCTACTTGCCACTAAAGTCCAGCTATAGTAGGAGGGTTAATATGATAATCCGGTAATTACCGATGATGTACCTTCCCTTTATAAAAGGGGCAGCACCTCAAACAAAAAATGTAATCAACTACTTTACACTAAGTACATATCACATTACAATTCAACCACTTGGTTATACATGTATATTTGAATCACTCCATTAGCCCCCCCAAAAAAGCGTGTACAATGTACACAAAATCGGGAAGGTGGTTTGGACAAATCTTCCCGTTCTTTTTTGTGCAAAAAGGGTTTTCTTTATTAACCCTCCTACTATCGCTGCACTTTAGTGGAAAGTTGCTATAGAGGTCAAAACCAGTCAACTGCCCGTTTTGACTGTTGACCTAAATGTGCACACAGGGATATTTTTGACTGGTTTTTATTGTCATTTTGACCACCCTGAACATTAACCTAACCACCCCATATCCTCCAAAATCCTCCAAGGGACAATTTTTGGGAAATATTCAGCACTGTTGGAAACTGGTACTTTCACCTCTTCAAATGGGGCAAAATTACCACCTGGCAAGAAGTACAGGCCATAAGTGCTGAATATGAAAGATCAGCAAAAATGCATGGTGTATTTTGAAGATAAGGGCATGTTTCCAAAAGTGCACTGATAGATTTTGGAGGATTCAGGAAGGTTCCTAGCCAGGATACCTAGGGGGTTAGGGTTAATACCAGACAATGCTTTTACCAGTCAAAAACGGTCAACTCATTTTGACCTGTAAATGTACTTACATGTACTACACGTAAGGTTTGACAGTGTTTGACTTTTAAGTGCACTAGATATACCTTGGGAAGTATTTCAACATTTTGACTGATTTTGACCCTTGTAGTAGTAGGAGGGTTAATACATTATAATTTACATTACATGTATGGTACAAACAAATTATGACCTGTATACTGTACACGTATGTAGTTATTTATTACATATGTACAGTACATGTCTGTAAGTACTGATCACTTATCACTGGTCATAAGGTTAATCCACTCACAAAGCACAACATTAAAAGTTACAGTATTCCGAGTAAATTTGCAATATAAGTATATAATGTGTACTTATCTGAAGGGTCATACACATACTAGGAAGGTTTGTGGTAGCACCACGTAATATCTCTACTGAGTTGTAATAGTGTTGGTTCTGAAGACGATCAGAGTATCAGATTAAACATCGAGTTGTAAGGTCAAACCAGCAATTCTTCCCAGAACCAAGTTGATACGTAATACACATGTACATATGTATGCGCATTGGTGGTACATGCATTCTTTTCGCTACTTCCGGTTCCAAAGCTTGGCATACCGTTGTGTGTAATTTAACTTAAATTCCTTGATTTTAACATTCAAAAGTGATTCTTGAGGCAGAATTTGAACTGTTAAATTGGTTTTAAATCTTTACAACACGTGTATGTTAACCAGTTCGCGTCGGAGGCCGTGTATACACGCAATTTATTTTTGCACCGCGGATCGGAGAGCGTCTAAACACGCCATAGGAAACTCCGGAATATTTGTATGCATGGTCGGTTGAGCCACGTGTGTACGGTGACATGCTCGGAAGTGCCGGCCACCCGCTGTGGAAGCTTCCATTAACGTGTGTGTGGGAAAAAGAAACCCGCCACTGGGGCCCAGAAAAACTTTTTTATTCCCGACGCGAACTGGTTAAAGGCAAGTCCTGGGGTTTCTAACTGCTTGTGTAAATGCTTTTTATTTTACTCGTCTTATCAGTTTTAATTTATTTATTTCATCTTATATATTCTTTATTATACTACTCATTTTTAAGATGTCTCTTTGGAACTCTTGATTGTTTATTTTTTTTTATGTTAATCTCTGTAAATTTTGTAAATTCAATGTAATTTTGCCGTTGGCAACCAAATTGAATGTTTTTAATAAACCATGAATAATAATAAATAATTAAAGAAAAGGGCGGTCAATGCATTTCCAATGGGGTTCTGATGATCGTTGGAACCAGCACATGCGAAGTGGGCACGGTTTATGTTGGAATGACGTCACACTTACTAATAGGATTGCAATTCAACAGAGGTCTTTATTACATGGTGCTATCACAAACTTTCTCTAACCGTTTAACTGTTGTACACCACACAAAGCTTCAACTCCTACTGAGGGTCATTACCTTTATTGAAGGATTTCATTATCAATGTTTAAAATCTGACAATGGTTTCATAAAAATACTGTAATACATCTTTTAAAAATAACAATATCTTCAATAACCCAACTTTACATACCTCTTCTCCATGCCGTAGTCCGAGCTTGTTACCATAGAGACCATTCATTTGAATAGTCGGGGTTTGGTCGCCATTTTTCCCAGCCACTATCACCGTGTCTCCAGCCCAGGAGACGTACGCCCTACCACTTTCACCCCATTGTAGCTCAAATATTGAATTCTGAAAACAAAACAAGGCAAAAATTAATATAATTTCCAGGCGGCTTCAAACTAAAATCGAAACACACTCCAAGCATCCATGGAAACATTCCAAGTCAAATACAGCACTATAAACATACCGTTGAAGTCAATGACAGGACAATGCTAAGCCAAAAACGCACATTCTACATGTACAAAGTCTAAAGTATGTAAAAAGGGCAAACTTAACTCACAGAAACACAAACTGATTGTATAATTTTTGGGTGAAAGCCAGAGAACCTGCTTATAAAGTAAAGTAACATTACGATTCCTGTGGCAAATCCCCTTTTTGTGACTACTTAGCTCCTTTTTTGTATACGTTGGACTCAATCAAATGAGCTTGAAATCTGTCATTTACCATGTTGAAAAACAGCGGCAAAGATGAACAAAGCGCAGATAAATTTGATAGTAAATATTTTCTGCTTAGCAGCTCTATGAAACTGGCCCGATATCACAGTCGGTACCTATTACCAGCAGCGGCGCTACAGGGGGGGGGTGGGGGTGGGGGCAGGGGATGGGCAAGGCGGGAAATGCCCCCCCGGTTACTTTCGTTGCTCCCCCCAATTTTTTCCCCAATGTTAAGTCAATGCTTTTTCAGCAGTACAAAATTACATTAAAGATTAATGTTTGCCCTCCTTAAATTTAAGCTTGCCCCTCTCTGGCCCCCCCCCCCCCCAGTTTAACAGGTCTGGCGCCGCCGCTGCCTATTACATGCACAATGTGATTTTAACCCTAACCACCCCAAACCATTCAAACTCCAACAGCAGGGTCTGTTGGATTTTGATGGACTCGGTAGTGTATAGCCCAGACAGGGATACTTTACATGAGGCCGGGTGTCCCAATTCCAGCTAAGTCCATCATTTGGGTGGTAGTGTTTGTGCATGGTGTTGGATTTTGGCAGATTGAGGAAGGTTCCAGCTAGGGAGTTGGGGTTAAAATAAGGCTGTGCCGGGTATACGGGTACCTGAATGCCCAACCGAAACTGTCGTTATCCGCTTCCATTTTTCGACTGAAAATTCTGACTAAAACATTTAAGCCATGAAAATGGAAGTCTCCACTTTTGTGTGTGTGGGGAATGGGGATGCTACATGTACTAATCATTTTTAATAGAGGCGGGAAATTCATTACAGTAAGGCCGTTTGTTTTTTATTACTTGGATTACGGATTTGTAAGCTACAAAAAATGAGCGGGGATCGGGGAAAAAAAAAAAAAAAAAAAAAAAGAAAATGATCGGGATTACGGAATTCCGAGCTCACGAAATCGGGCGGCGAAAAAAAGGAAAAAAAAATACCGAAGGCACGCAGGCGGCTTCTAAAACACGTACATGTACATTATACACAATTTATGTAGACAAAAGCAGAAAGTCACTGAATGAATGTCGCGAGTGTTTAGGCTTAACAAAATGTTCTGTTTCCGGTTTCTGACCGACCCTAACTTTACGCGCGACCCTAAACAAATTCGCACACACAGACCATTTGTTGACACAGCAATCGATTGCATGAGTTTGGGCCGTGAGGTCAAGTCGCGCGATGCACGTACATGTAGTTGTTACTAAATGGCCAATGTATGCACTTTGGGCAAATAGTATAGTCTATAAACGGACTCGCACTTTGTATGCGTGAATGCATAACATTGGTCTGGTTTCCATCATACATCGGCCGATTTTTTCTCCGTTCACTGGCTCACGGCATGCGTACACATTTACTGTACATGTATTGTAGGGATCTTGTTGTATTTGAAGAAAATGTGATCTAAAAGTATTGTTTTGTACACGATGGTGTTTTGTACGCGATCGGTGGCACTGTTGTAAGTGTTGTGGATTGATTTTTTTTTTTTTTTTTTTTTTTTTTTTTAGGGCGGGGATTTTTTTAAATTTTTTCAGAAACGCGATTTTTTCGAGCGGCGATTCCGTAATCCAAGTTATTAAAAAAACATGGCCTAAGTCAACATTTATTATGTGATCTAATAAAACAAGACAAAATTGTGTTCGTATTGGTTATTTTATACATTCGAGGAGTATTTATGTGTTTTTACACAATTGTTTACGGGTACCCGGGTATCTGAAGATTTCCAATTTCGGGTATCCGGTTCCCGAAATAACCAAAAACGCACAGCCTTATAAACATGTATATTTTTCCCTCTTATAAAAACAAATAATAATATATGTACAAACATGTACATTGATCGTTGATATTCACCTGTTTTCTTTGGAACTCCTGTCCCCACGGCACGGGTAGACTGACAAAACAACTCTTGATAGGAGTGAACCCAATAACGGCAATACGACTTGCCATGATGCTGACTCAACTAGCTCTCCTTTACTCTAGAAATAAAATAAAACCAAAGATCAATCAACCAGTCAGCTGTGATTCATGTCAAGGGCAGATCAGGGAGGGGTGGGGGGAAGGGGGATTTTAAATTGGGTGTCCATTTTGTTTTTTTTATTAAATATGTTTAAGGCTGGTTTATATAAACTTAGTGCTGGGACTCGTTACCGGTTATTTTGCTAACCATTTAACCGAAAGGTTCACGGTCGGTTAATCAGTTAACCGAAAGTTGGTGCCTGACGGCCACACAAACTAGATAGTCAGCAAATGTGTATATATTTTCAATCAAAAAGCACCAATAAACTTCCTGCAATGATTGTTTAATAGGGTAGAATGTTGTATCCGACCGCCACTATTTTTCATTAAATATTTATAACCAATAATGTAATCTTACCTACCTGGTAAGGTGGAGAACATATGGATGATGATGGACATATACTTCAAATTATTCCAGGATATTTATTTCATGAAAATTCGGGCATTTTTTGGTGTACGATAACTTCCTCAGTCATGTCAGTCTGATCTTGTCAACTTCCCCGTAAGTGACCAACACGGTCACTGTACATCACAGTAGCAACTACATGTAGGATAATAGGATCCTTCTATTTTCTGAAGGGGATGATTTTTTTAGAAGGGAAATAAAGTTCGAAAACCATCATAAAAGTGGATTTTAAAAATAGTTTTCACTTTTTGTACCCCAAAAAATCTGGTTAGTGGTTGCAAAGAAATTCCAAAAAACCTTAAAAAGTGGCAGTTGGATATGACATTCTTTCTGTGTAATAACCCTAAAAATTGGTTTTCGGTTAGAAATTTTCTAAATATTAGGGGTCTAGCAAATTTCTAATATATTTTTCAGGAGCTCTTTCTTTCTGTTTTTCTTATTGTGTCTAAAGAGAATTGTTACACAATCCCATGTGAATGTCATGAGAAAAAACTCTGGAATACATGTAACATTATGCGTTACATAACTGCAATTTAAATAGTCACTCTTACGTAGCTGTGGTGACCGACTACCTGACTTTTATAACTTATAAAAGTCAGGTAGTCGGGCTGCTGTCACCACAGCTACACCATGAGTCAGTACAATCTTTAAACAGTGCTTTCCATTCTAGAGACCAGTTAGAGGGTGAGACATTGCGGAATACAGTCGATCACTTATTGCTCTGAAGAAGCAATGTAACGTTGCTATTAACAATATTTGTAGGATGCATTTTTAAAAGGCACAGGCTATATTTACGCCGCCGTAAACGATCTCTGAGCGCTATATTTACGCCATTTCTCTAGCGCATGGATTTCGGACTTTATTTCCCTTTTTAAAAAAATCCTTGAGAGCCACAAATCAGAAAAAAAGGTAGTACTGTCCATTTAAATGTAGGAGTAAAATTTTAGTAAAAAAAGAAGAATATTCTTATTTTTTGGGATGAAAAAAAAATTCGAAAAAAGCGTCACCAGGTATCAAACGTGCAGCGTGTCGATAGCGATGCGGGATCGTTTCCACTCGGCTACGAGGATGTGGACGATTGACTCAGTAATTTAATACGTTATATAATGTCAGCTACTCGTGTCAAAGAGGGCGCATGCGCTAGAGAAATGGTGTAAATATAGCGCTCAGAGATCATTTACGGCGGCATAAATATAGCCTGTACGTTTTTAAAAATATTAAAATAAGCCTTGAAGATGTCAGCTACTCGTGTCAAAGAGGGTGCATGCACTAGAGAAATGGCGTAAATATAGCGCTCAGAGATCATTTACGGCGGCATAAATAGGCCCTATATTACTAGCCTGTACGTTTTTAAAAATATTAAAATAAGCCTTGAAATGAAGTTGAACTTGAAGTTGTTTTGAACAATAATTTTTTTTTTAAAGTAAAGGCCAACCACCAGGTAATTTTTGGGTTATTGCTATTTGATGTAGGACTACTTGGCAAAATTATAATTGAATTGAAATAAATGAAATGTTATGGATAAACTTCAAAGAATGCTTGTGGGCGTTGACGTTATGGGAGCAGTATCTCGTTTCAATTCCTCGAGGCGTACAAACTGCAGTGTCCGGAAATTGGACACACGTGAAGTGAATGTATTATCAGTGATTTTAATACTATATTTTTCAATATTAATTTGAATAATTGAATCTACAGTATTTACTTACCCATCTGTTCATCCCAGTGACTCATTCCTTAAGTTATGCAAATGTTATGGGACTTTTTGCTCCGATCCATGACGAAAAGCGCTGCTCAAACATTTCGGATATGGCTCGTTGCACTTTTCACACGCAAAAATATCCGAAGAGGTAATAGATATCACACATTTACGGGGGCGCTGTGCTTTTCCTCGAGTAAAGATAACACCATAACAACCTGTCAAATTTGCTTGCACACCAGTCAAATCAGTTGCCACGTGATTCATATTGCTTCTGGCTGGTTCTCGGCTGTATTTTGCTTAGCAGATAAATTTGCTAAGCAATATTTTCTGCTTAGCAGCTCTATGAAATTGGGCCCAAATGCTTGTTTCTCAACCACCCTGGCAAGGGAAATCCCCGCACGTCCCCCTGCAAAATTAATCGGTTGTTTATCGATCACCCGACGCAAGAATTTCATCAACCTATAAATACCGCGGAACCCACTGCTATATAGGATACTGTATAGCCAGTCAATCATCACTGGGCAAGCTCGATGGTTGAGAGGTTTAAGACCAGCGGCGGCGCTACGGGGAGGAATGCCCCGGTTACTTTCTTTACCCACTCCCCCACCCCCCCCCCCCAATTTTCCCCCCAATTTTTTCCCCGATGGTAAGTCAATGCTTTTCCAGCAGTACAAAATTACATTTAAAGATTAATGTTTACCCCCTTAAATTTAAGTTTAGCGCCCCCTCTTGCCCCCCCCCCCAGTGTAACAGGTCTGGTGCCGCCGCTGTTTAAGACATCTGCACTAGTAAGCAGGAGGTCATGGGTTTGAATCCCGCCTGTGATTTTTCCCTCCTACAGACACTCGGAAAGCATTAAGTATACAGTGCTATATATACACACACATGTCAGTGTCGGGCAAAATTAAATCAATTGTTTATCACCTGACGCAAGAATTTCGTCAACCTATGGGATTTCAGTTCTTATAATTTATCACGTGTTTCCCCTAGAATAGTTGTCCATGGTTTTTTCCTCCCCACATCTAAAACATTCTTCTTGCCTCTTCTTCTGTCATCAGGTTACAATAGTATACATGTATATCCTTGGTTTCATTACCAGAGAGATATAAATTTCAACAGTTTTTAATACTAACACAAGATAGTCAACACAAAGGAGCCATTCAGCTCAGAGCACATGCATGCATGGGCCCAGGGGCTCCACGCTTACAAGCTTTGCTTACTAGTGGGTACTTGTATATGCTTGTTTGTGCATCCTTTCTATATACAGCTCAGAGCACATGCATGCATGGGGACCCACGCTTACAAGCTCTGCTTACTAGTGGGTACTTGTATGCTTGTGCATCCTTTCTTTATACAGCTCAGAGCACATGCATGCATGGGGACCCACGCATTACAAGCTTTGCTTACTGTACTAGTGGGTACTTGTATATGCTTGTGCATCCTTTCTATATACAGCTCAGGGCACATGCATGCATGGGGACCCACGCTTACAAGCTTTGCTTACTAGTGGGCCCTCTCTTCAGTATTACTTCTTCATATTTTGTAGATTATTATTGTAGTATTTCAATACTGGAGAAAAATAAATGAAAAATTTTTACTTTGATTTAGATTCACTTTTGTGAGTTTAATTAATCACCATAATTAGCACCATCGGTGGGAGCTAAAACAAAGTATGCTTTACAATTCCTAAAGGTTAAATCTTACATAAGGCCACTTAAATACATGTACTTCCAAATCAAATCTTAATTGTCAGTCTATTTCCAGGGGTACAGGACTATAGCTGGAAGAAGCCAATTGTTGGTATAGACACAGTGGGGGGGGGGGGAGGGGGGGAGGGGGGAGGATGCCCACACTGGTTGGCAAAATAGTGTCCGTCAGTAAATTCACAAACTTGTTGGTACTTTTGGTTGTGATAATTTGTTGGTTCATTTGACTTTTGTTAGCCTGAAGATCTGACGTCACGCTTTGATGAGGCTCATGAATTACGCCAGATACTGGCTGTGCGGCCGCCATGTTTTCCCCGAGATTCAACTCTGACCTTGGTTGTAGCTAGCGCGTGGGCCTTGAAGCGTGACGTCAGATCTTCAGCACAACGTATCCAATGAAATCCCTTGAATGGTACGCCAGAAGCCTGTCTATATCCTTGAGGATAGAGACAGGAGACCAGTCTACGACACTGTATAGACAGAAAGACAACCTCACTCCAAAGGACCTTTACATTAGGCCATCAACACAATATATATTTCATAGAATACCACCTACTGCTACCGTAAAGAATGCTAACTTGGGTTTTGATGAAATAAAAGAAAAAACCACCCCCCCAAAAAATAAAATAAAATAAATACATACATACATAAATAAATAATGAAAAATTAAAATAATAGTTTTTAAAAACAATTTAACATAACAAAATTAAAAAAATCTAGGAATACACACTGTGCTGGAACAACAGTACTGTGAACAGAATTTGTACAAATAGTGAGCAGATATATACAGAGGTAGAGTAAATTGATATTATTTTATGGGTGAAAAAAAATCTGGTAATTACCAATGTTGTACCTTCTCTTTAAAATGTCACAGGTTGGTTGTTTAATGTGTTGATTCAAAGAGAGTAAGCATGATCTATATGTTGATTCAAAGAGAGTAAGCATGATCTTAGAAGCAATTTTACAAACATTACCAATACTGTACCTTACCTTTAATCATAAAAAACATTTTGAAAACGATTTGGTCATTCAAATTTAAAGAATGTCTAGAAATAAATCTATTTATCAATTTGTCCAAATTTTAATTGTTTTTTCTTCTATTGCCACAAAGCTTCATGCAGATTTTGGATTCATTTGTGAATATTAACTATTTTACACAAAAGGTAAAAAGAAAATTACCTGTAAAAAAATCTCACATACAAAAACTAGTTATATACATCATTTAGCAATAAATTATTAAAATATGTTTTCATTTTTGATTTTTTTTCCACTCTACTGCATCTAAATCGCTTGACAAAACGATCTTCAAATAAGCTTGTTTTTAAGTATGGCAGTCACAACAGAGGGCGCTCTTCCAAGTGGCTTTATACAAGGGTTCACCCACTGTAACCACCCTCATGTTATGTCTGATCCCCTTATATACTACTCAAAACAATTTAGGGAACACCGGAATAATCTCAGTTAAAGCAAGATCATTTATTTCAGATAAACACAATGTTTCACAGAATTGATGAGAAGCAACTGCACAATGAAACAGATGATAAAGGATGCATGTAGTGATTACACATTTCATGACATGACTACTGAAAGAGAGAGGGGGTTGCAAATGAAAATCCCGGTTCATGGAACATTTCAAACCTATTTGATGTTAAAAATCCGGTGTTCCCTAAATTGTTTTGAGTAGTATATAAGGCAGGTTCATACTTAACACTAATGCGAAGCAAATTTTCATGTCAAAAACTGAGATAAGTACAAATGAGTCACAGAAGTTAAACGCATTTCATCTTGTGTTCAGATCAGTTATAGATTTTGCTCAAAACCTTTGCATAGCAAAATTTTCAGGCAGAAATAGTTGCGTGCGAATCATGGATTTTTGTGTAGCAATTTTGCAGAGTCTTTCACTGGCTATTTGCTGTAAAATAATGACAGCAAATTTTGTTTTTCGTTTGTGTTAAAGGGGCAATATCGTCACGATCAAAAGGGCACGGAATCGGAATGCTAGTTTAGATATAATAATATAGCCCACATGATAAAGTTATATTACCATTGCTGCTTCATAAATAAGTCAGTAATTTTCAGTCACTGTGTTCATCTTAAACTAGGACACCGATTCCATGCCCTGTTGAAAGTCTGCTAAGTATAAACTTTTATTTTTTATTTTTTAAATTTTATTTTTTTTTTATTTTACACGAGCCACATAACTCGGCCAGCTATCTCTAAAAATTTACTAGTCCCAAGACAAATTTTTGGAAATTCAGCCTGAAAAGCGTTGTTCTGCTGTAAGTGCTGTACTCTAAAATATTACCCGCCAGCCTAGTTGGTAATTTTGAAGTTCTTCATTCCTGCCTGACGGCAAATAAATGTGCCTCTGGCAGGCGGGTGGATATAAAGCTCATATCTGTACTTCAATCAAGCTTACAGCATTTTCTTTCAGCATTTTCTAAGCTAGCAAATATTTACATTTTATGATCTTGCAAAATTAAAAATAACCTAATCTAATTGGCTCCCAATAAGTGAGACGTGAAACATATGTTCGAATGTCGAAACAGGCAACATGAAAAATAAACATGAATATCACAAAAATATTGCAAAATAATACAATTTTAAAATTCACATATTGCAAATTGAAATCTTTTTAAAACTTAAAAAAAGGATCAATTGTTCGAGACTCATTTCTCATGAGGCTGTTCCACAAATTTGTTTTTGGTCTCGGTCTTGAGCTGCTGTTCAAGAAGCTTGCAAGGTTATTTTTGGCAATTTGCAATATTTCACAAACACTTTCATATAAGATAAAACCATAACAAGTTCATGATTTTAGTCAGATTGAGATGATGAAAAATCGTTACTGGTTTTATCCAGTGACCAGTGGGTTTTTGAGACGCCACTTTTTTTTAAAGCTGTCAACTGTGTGTTTGTATTAACCCTAACCAACCCTAACCACCCCCAAACCATTCAAACTCCAACAGCAGGGTTTGTTGGATTTTGATGGACTCAGTACTGTATAGCCCAGACAGGGATACTTTGCATTGTGCCAGGTGTCCTAATTCCAGCTAAGTCCAACAGTTGGGTGGTAGTGTTACTGCATGGTGTTGTATTTTGATGGACTCAGTACTGTATAGCCCAGACAGGGATACTTTACATGGGGCCGGGTGTCCTAATTCCAGCTAAGTCCAACAGTTGGGTGGTAGTGCTTGTGCATGGTGTTGGATTTTGACGGATGCAGGAAGGTTCTTAGCCAAAATAGCTAGGGGGTTAGGGATAAGTTGATGAGCAGTATCCCGAGGTAGGATTCTGATGGATACACTTTACACATTTGATAGAGGAATAGTTAACCCTCACATCCGTCAAGAAAGGATGTTTTATCTGATTATCTTAAGCAACGTGGATAAACAAACATTTTAAATTTGCAGCAATCCGTAACTGGAAACTAGAAAGGCAACTGTACTTCAGGTTTCACCGAGACTTCCTTCATCCTAGAGGCGTGTTCTAGCTCAGCTCGGAAGTAGTCTATTGTCTTCTGAAGACCTTCATCCAAAGGCACCTAGACAACAAAATTAAAATAAACATATTTGAGCATTTGAGTTTCAATAAGCCCTCAAATCAATTACCCTCATTAAGGCAACAACAAAAAGTCTCCAGTTTCTGGTCATCCGTCGGCTTGAAAACCTGTGTGGTGATGTTTTTTTTACATTTTTTTTTTATTTTTATTTTTTTTTTCGGCCATCTTTTTTTTTTTGCCAACTGGGAAATAAATGATATGTTGTTGACAAAGTATGGTGGCTAAGAGTGGCCTCACAAATCAGGCAAACGTTCATACCCCTATGTGAAAAAGTCGTTTAAAGCACAGCACGGCAGAATTCCGATCGATCCAGCAATTTTGGCTGCAATTGGACATCGTTTCATAGCAAACAAAAAGAAAATTTAAAATGTCGACGCTCGCGGAGACCGGAGACTTTTTTTGGGCCTAAAAGGAAGATACAACTCGGTTCATATACATGGACCTAAGTCGGTACATGTCAGGGGAGTGATTGGGCAGTTTTGAAAAATCCACGTAAATTTTGCTTAGGGGAATTGGGGCCGTTGCTGTGAACAGCGCTGGGGTGAAATCTATAGTTCTGAGGGTTTGCTTTGCTTTCCTTTATTGCTTAAATCTTTAAAATTCGGAGGATCACAACAGTGCAATTTGTAAAAAATCGGAAAATCCGGAAAAATCACACCCTATGTATCAATCATCCTGAGAATTTATTTCCTCTGAAGTGATTTCATTTTCATAGAAAAAAGGAATTGTTAGGTTGAATTTTAAACATTCTGCACTGTCAATATTCAGGTAAAGTGAATGTATTTGAGCATCTCTCTGCTGTAGCCAATACGCATCTCGTTCATATCCATTTTTGTTCTGGAACTAGTAAGCTGCATAGCCAAACAGGCAGGGTAGCCAAACTCATTAGCCTGCTCATTGTGCGCTGAGGATAGGGCATCCAAACTTGTTATTGCTGGCTCATACTATGATTGTGCGTGCGTGGAATACAATGCCGTGGGCTGGGTTATTACAGTTTGGCACACTTCATGTACTTAATAGTCTGCTGCTTCTGCTGCTTCTATGGCGCCCTGCCTAGAGTATCTGACAAGGTCAGGGAGCGGAGGATGATCATGAGGTTGGCTGGCCACTGTGTGCGTCACCCAGAATTAGCTGCTAGCCCGCCGGTACTGTGGGAACCCATCGATGGAGCTAGGAGTAGGGGCAGGAGGAGACTTTCATACGTCGACCAGCTGAAGAAGGATGCTGCACAACAAGAAACCACTGAGCTGAGGACGCTGATGCTGGATCGGGATGCGTGGAATGCAACCATCAGAAGCTCCCGAGATGGTGTCAGCTGAAGACGACCTCTCGCATTGGATAAATGGATGGCTTCTATTGAAGGACATTATACCTGTAGATTTGAGTGTCGAAGGCCGTATGCTGTAATGAAGCATAGACAGCTCCATATGGAGTGTCGTGGCCGAGCGGTCTAGCGCACCGAACTCAAGTTCTGGTGTTGCCAGCAGCAGGGTGTGGGTTCGAGCCCCGGTCGTGACACTTGTATCCTTGAGCAAGGTACTTAACCATAATTGCTTCGTCCTTCGGATGGGACGTAAAGCCGTAGGTCCCGTGTGTTGTATAATGCACGTAAAGTGGATTGTCGTGGCCGAGCGGTCTAGCGCACTGAACTCAAGTTCTGGTGTTGCCAGCAGCAGAGTGTGGGTTCGAGCCCCAGCCGTGACACCTGTGTCCTTGAGCAAGACACTTAACCATAATTGCTTCTCTCCACCCAGGGGTTAAATGGGTACCTGTGAAGGCAGAGATGGTTTGCTCTCTATGCGCTAGAAATGGCAGCAATTGAGCTGTATACTCCCCAGGGAGCTGAGATGGTTTCAGGAATGATTTATGAGCCTTATGAGCCTTATGAGCCTTATGAGCAGGGATAATAATATAATGCGCCTTGAGCGCCACTTAGTTGGTGGATACGTGCGCTATATAAATCTATACATTATTATTATTATTATTATTATTATTATTCGCCACCATGGAAGAGGTCAATGTACTTGCGTGAACAGGGCATACAGGAGCCAATGAGAGACCTTTTGACCTCAGCGGAGGCACCCTGAGGGCTTGTGACATCATTTGTAACCTCTCTATAATATGGATTTCAAGCCTAACTTTAATTTTACCAAGACAATTGTACAGGGGCATATATTTCACTGTATTTGCTGAGCAGATTTTCTTGATTACCAGAAGAAGAAAAAAATGACCGTACCTTGGCTGGTAGTCCGTTTTAAAAATGCTTAGCAAAATATTTGCTATTAACCCTCCTACAATCAGTGCAATTTTTGAAAGCCATTCAGGCCACTCCAAGCCATTAGCTGTTGCCAGTGGCCTCCTATGGTTACCCTTCTGTGCACTGTCACACCACTGTGATTGCAGGTGGTCTCCCATTGATACATTTGCAGGCCATACTAATATGTTCAAACATTTACAGTGACCTTGGGTGGCACACAGTTGATTTTGTAAGATTACTTGGAAAGGACAGCAGGCTTGTACATGTATGTACTGAAGGTTGCTCAAGAGCAGAATTTTGTGGATCGGAGTGGCCTCCATGTGTAGGAGGGTTAAAGCAAAATTCACTGCTTAGTATCTCTATGGATCAGATACTTACCAATGGTTCCCATCCTAGTATTCTCTTGGCTTTGCCAATATCAGGTTTCCTTCGTTGAGGATCATCTTCAGCCGCTGCCACATTTTTGACGGTGCTATCACCACCTGAAATAATGAGCACACAAAGAAAAAATGTACCCGAGTGGGATTTGAACCTGTGACCTTCAGGTTAACGTGCCAACACTCTACCAACTTGTGAGCCATCTAGCCTTATGTTGGTGGTCTGCCTACACGCATAGTGTTAGCCAGTGGGGTGTCTGGGTGTCTTCTGGTCACCCTGTTTAAATTTTGGACACCCTATTTTTATCTGTCATTTACATGTACAAGTATTGTAAGTGAACAATTTGGACACCCTGTTTTGAAATTTCCAGCAAATTAGGACACCCTATTTCTAAATCTTGGCTAACACCTATGAAATAGGCAAGGTATGAAATAGACGGTTAAGTTATAACATTCAATTTAAACAGTACGTACAGAGATTAAAAACAAAATTCATAGAGTTGCTGAGCACATAAAGGTTACACTTGGCAACAAAAGGTTACCGGCCAAATATAATATTAATATGATAATAATAAGATAATTTTGTAAAGTGCAAACAATTGCAGAAAACAATTCCACCTCAAACAATGTCAAGATTGAAAAAAGAAGTACAAGTAAAAGATATTAAACTAAATTAAATTAAAAACAAAATTAAAAACTTTAAAAATTTCATTTCATTACAAATCAAAATTATAATAACTGTAAACGTGACCTTTGGAATGACCCGGATAAGCTATCAAAAATATCAAATCAAATAACAGTTTACCTACCGATTTTATTTTTAATAATCTTGGCAAATTCCATGATAGTGTGTTCCTCTGGGTTACCCTGTGTTATAAATAATAATAAAATCATTTTCAAAAGATTAAACAAAAAAATGCAACCAATCATTTCAGATACCAAATATCATACTGCAGCTATTTTGAGCTGAATGGAAGGCCAGTAGGTTATGATCAAGTATATCTAGTTATGTACATGTATAAGCCTTTGAGGCTTTGCATGGTGGAGTATAGATATCATTTTGGTCTGTGGTAACACCATTTGTTTATCTCAACTATCGTTAAGTGAGGTACATGGTTTCAGAAACGAACCCTTTTTTCGGGTAACTCGTATCTCAATTGTCACTAAGTGAGATTATGGTTCAGGGGAGAACCAATATTGGGCAATTTGTTTCTCAACTATCGCTAAGTGAAAGCATGGTTCAGCGAGAACCATGGGGTCTTCTTGAGGGTCTTCTCTACTTTTCTATTACTATGCCCTCCTGACGATGATTATATCACGGGTGTGAATTGACAAAAGTAACAAAATCCTGAAAAATGGGTAGCGAGGCTGGGTCTCCCTTTGGTCTAGAGGACAAAGCCCCCTGAACCTCCTGGATGTTTAATTATGGAGGATTTACAGACTCTCCACATCCCCACAAACAAGAAACTACAGGTTTGAACACAATACATGCTACTTCTCTTCTTTCAAGAACATTTTGAGGCAAAGGGAGATTTGTAAAAAAAATCCTGAAATCAGGAAAAAAGGCCTGCTATTATAAACACAGTTTAAAGTAAACATTGCCTTGAATAGCATTTTCAAAGGGTATACCTACCAAATTGACTGGCGTAGATTCATCAGAGTTCATCAGTCTGATCAGACCATCCACTAGATCACTGTATCAATGTAGACAAACGGGAGAATCAAAATAAGGGTATATAATTTAATCCAATACATGAAAAAATGATAAATCAGCAACAGACGACAAAGTAATGAGGATCAGAGCCGGAACTGGTTGGGCACTGGAAAGATACGATGTGTATTAACATTTCAATGTTGATTTTTATAAAACGTGCGTGGCACAACTTTGTGTATCTGCACACCTAGTTCCGTGACGTTTTGAGCACACTGTCCTGAGCCATCACTGAATGAAGAGTGGGGATTCCTAAACATTTAGAAAGATGGCAAACAAAAAATGTTTTGGATTTCTATTACCTTTTTAAAAAAAAGAAGCTTTTTTTTGAAAAGCGGTATTTAAAAAAACTAGCTCGTGGCCTAAAATTACATGTACACAGAAGTAGAAACAAAAGTTTTAAAAAAAAACACCCAAAAGAGAAAAACAAATTAGAGGGACAATATGGTCACGATCAACAGGGCACGATCAAAGCAGACTTTCAACAGGGCATGGAATTGGTGTCCTAGTTTAAGACAAACACAGTGACTGCAAATGACTGGCTCATTTATGCAGAAGCAACGGTAATATGACCTTATCATGTAGGGTGTTATTTTCAGTCCCTAAGTTAACCCTAACTCCCTAGGCCCATTTGCTTACACATAACCTGAATCCTTCCTAACTCCCTAGGCCCATTTGCTTACACATAACCTGAATCCTTCCTAACTCCCTAGGCCCATTTGCTTACACATAACCTGAATCCTTCCTAACTCCCTACGCCCATTTGCTTACACATAACCTGAATCCTTCCTAACTCCCTAGGCCCATTTGCTTACACATAACCTGAATCCTCCAAAATCCTTCAGTAGTAAAGCAAGCACATGACATGTATACACACATGTGTTTCTAATCCGTGGTACATGTACATGGCCAGGGACCCTCCCTGCATGCATGGAGCAATAAACGGTGTCCACTGACCCAAGCACTGACCTTGCAATCACTACAACAAACATGGATGTACATGTACCATGGAAAGGCAAGTATGCCTAATAACCTCAATCCTCCAAAATCCTTCACTTTAGCAAAGAGCATGTAGCATGTAACCTCAATCCTTCAAAATCCTTCACTTTAGCAAAGTTCTGGTGTTAGCAGCAGAATGTGGGTTCGAATCCCGGCCGTGACACTTGTGTCCTTGAGCAAGACACTTAACCATAATTGCTTCTCTCCACCCAGGGGTTAAATGGGTACCTGTCAGGGCAGAGTTGGTTGATTAGCCCTATATGCGCTGTAATGGCAGCAATTGAGCTGTATACTCCCCAGGGAGCTGAGATGGTTTCAGGAATGATTTATGAGCCTTATGAGCCTTATGAGCAGGGGTAATAATGTAATGCGCCTTGAGCACCACTCAGTTGGTGGATACGTGCGCTATATAAGTCCACACATTATTATTATTATTATTATTAGAATAGGGTTAATCAAAAACAAGCACTCCAATCCCTTTAAATCCTTTCCTTTGCAATAACAAGAACACACTCCACACCTGTGCCACATTGTTTTATATCTAGGCCAAAGAAGACAGAGGCAATGATCGTTCCGTTCTTACCTGACATACTGGAAGGACCGAGACTGTTTCCCTGAGCCGTACACCGTGATGGGCTCGTTCTGCAGAGCCTGCAGAATGAAGTTACTGACCACGCGGCCGTCGTTCATATGCATGCGAGGACCGAAGGTATTGAAGATTCTTGCCACGCGCACCTCAACTTTGTCCTGGGTTTGCACAGAATGAATGAAATTGAAATACAATCCTCGAAAGTTGCAACATGAAATTTAATTACTTGAAAACTTTTCCCTTCCAGGGAAAAATGGCTGGCCTTGAATTCACAGGGGAAATGGAGGCAACTGCCTAATCATCATTTGTGATTTAGCCACGCTCCAAAGACAACACATGAAAATTGATGTCTAATTGTATATATATGATGCAAATTATGTAACATAAAAAAATGGGGGGCTCCCTGAATCTATAAAAATAAATTAAATAAAAACAAACAAACTCTGTTATACAAATAGTACTAACCTGCTTGGCATAAGCATAACACATTGTCTCTGCAACTCTCTTGCCCTCATCGTAGCAGGCCCTTGGTCCAATTGGGTTGACGTGCCCCCAGTATTCCTCATTTTGTGGGTGCTCTTCGGGATCTGAAACAGGGACAAAATGAGCACCTATTGGGTATCGTATGCATCCAAGGTATTTTGAAGATAGATTTCTTTTGAACTGAGGGAGATTACAGATGGTAGGAAAAGGATGCAGGTATCAATACTTACCACCGTATACTTCGGAGGTAGATGCCTGTAGAATCCTTGCCCTTGTCCTCTTGGCTAGACCCAGCATATTCAGCATTCCTAAGGAACTTGTCTTGATCGTTTTAATCGGATTATACATGTAGTGTGGAGGAGAGGCTGGACATGCTAGATGATAGATCTGATCCACTATAAGGAAAAATTATAAACACAACCAAAATAATATTATATACTCACAAAATTCTTCTGTTTGGAAAACAAAATTACAAGATACTCTCTCCTGAAGACAATCAGAGCATACTGATCGAAAAGTCGAGTTGTAACCAACCGGTTCTTTTCAGAACTATTTACTACTCAGTTAAGACTGTTTGCAGTGACACCATGTTGAGTATAGTAAGTAGTTCTGAAAAGAAATGGAGGTTACAACTTGACGTTTCGATCAGTATGCTCTAATCGTCTTCAGGAGAGCATACTAATCGAAACATTAAGTTGTAACCGCCAGTTCTTTTCAGAACTAATTACTATTCAAAAGAGAATTTCTACATGTTGTCACCGCAAACTTATCCTTTTCACCATGCAAAGCTACAAGACTTACTCTGGGACTTTCTTGCCTCATCAAAGCATGCCCTTAATCTGATAGGGTTGATGCTCAACAAATAACATTATACCAAAACTATTAAAGAAAACAACGGGAGCAAACGTTGAAAATGTGCCTAATTGTTCATGTTTTCTCTTAAACGAAAGCTCTTCAGACAGAACATTTTTCAGGATGATTGTACCTTTACCAACTTCAGTAAGCTTTTGGATGAAAATTTGAAAATATCTGCAATATCGGGTAAAAACCAATACCTTCCATTTAACTGAAACCTACAGTGTTTCACCTGAAAGCATGATCAATTTCCATAATGTTCCAAGAAGTGCGAGTTGTTATTGTTCTAAAAACTTTCACACATTTCTTAAAACCCTCCTATCAGTACCATTTTAAAAACAATCCTCCGAGGCCACTCCAAGCCATTGTAGCTGTTGCCAGTGGCCTTATATGGTTACCCTTCTGTGTATTGTCATAACACTTAAGACTGCAGGGTAAGGTGGTCTCCCATTGATGCAGACCATACTAAATATGTTCAAAAATCACTATTTGGTGCACGGTGATACAGTGGCCTTGGGTGGCACTCAGTTGAACTTAAAGATTACTTGGAAAGGACAGTGTGGCTTGTATGCAGTAAAGGTTGGCGTAGAACATATTGGAAATTTAGACGCTGGGAGTGACCTCCATGCGAAGTAAGTGTTTAATCTATAAAGACTTCTTCAAGGGTTGATGCACATAGTGAGGGGCGGATCCAGGGTGTCAAAAAAGGGGGTCACATGGTAAAAAAAAAAAAAAAAAAAGGGGGGGGGGGCACACAAAAGAATCATTTAAATACCAACTGTCAAACATGGATATCACAAGTCTCACTAAGAACTCCCACTATTAGTTTAAGTTGCCAGCGCTGCGCCTGTGCATGACAACTCTCATTGGTGTGTTTGCACAGTACAGAACAGAAACAGAAATGTATAGTAAATTTACACACACATGGCAATATAAAGGGGGCACCACAGGCCCACCTTCCTCCCCCCCCCCCCCCAATATACATAGACCCATTACCAACCATACAGAATTAATCCAATGCATACCTTCTATAAGGAGTGGCTCAACAACGTCATGGTTTATAAGCTCAAAGTTTGGGTGTCCCACCCAGTGCTCTATGTTGCGCTTACGCCCGGTGAAGAAATTATCCACCACGGTGACCTCGTGTCCCTCCATCATCAGGCGGTCGGTGAGATGGGAGCCAACGAACCCCGCCCCTCCTGTGATCTGAGGAAGAGTGTAAGGAAAAGGTTACGGGTCAGAGGATGAAGCAAAGACAAGACTGTGTTTAAGGGAAAGGTTAAAGGTCAAAGCAGAGACAAGAGTGTAAGGGAAAGGTTAAAGGTCAAAGACTGAAGCAAAACATCTAGCCTACATGCCCCTTCCTCAACCACAAGGTGTCCCCAGCACTGGCAAAGAGCAACTGATCTGTAAATTGCAGTCAGTGCTCCACCGCTGCTGCCAAGCATGTCACAGGTCAAAGGTCAAGACAGCAAGGCCTACCATATCCCAAACGCACAATGTCACGCAACAAGGCTTCTGATAGACACCATACACTGGCTTCCGTTACTGGGCTCTTTTTCAATTTTTATTTTTTTTACCTCGAGTCAAATGGTTAACACCCGCGGGTATACATGCTTTGGGTACATGCTGCGTACCACCTACATAATGTACACGCAACCAATGGAATCCAGGGTGTCATACCAGGAGCCTGTCAGTTGTTCATCACCCGATGCAAGAACTTCATCAATCTAAGCCTGGAACCTGATTTCTTTCTTTTTAATCAAAGGACAGGTTTCAAGTCTAGGTCTGCCATTGACCTGCGTATGATGACCCATACACAACAAACGAGCAATCAATGGTTATTTTTATCTTTTCTAATAAAACGTATCTGAGTCAATTGACCATGATAAGATACAACAGATGGAAGTACACTGTATGACCACCATGGTTAAAATGTGATCAAAGACTCTTTACATGAACTTACTAATATTCTCTTTCTGTCTTTTTCTGGTAGATATCTTACTTCTGGGTATTTTTTAATAGTCCTGCAGGAAAAGGAAATCAAAAATATAAAACATGAACTTACCAGGATACACTGTTTGGCGATTAAAAACAAAAGCAATTTCCGCAATAAAATACTATTAAGATGGTGTTCCCTTGCAAAAATATATCATTTTTCAAATTCTAACGGTGCATCTACATGGAACTTTAAAGGGAAGGCAAAACATTGGTAACGTTGACAAAACTGTTTACAAAGATGCTTAAATTCTCTTTGAATTAAGATGCAATGCACATTAACCCTAACCATCCCAAATCCTCCCAAATCCTCTTTGCTAAAGTGAAGGATTTTGGAGGATTGAGGTTATTAGGCATGCTTGCCTTTCCATGGTACATGTACATCCATGTTTGTTGTAGTGATTGCAAGGTCAGTGCTTAGGTCAGTGCTTGGGTCAGTGGACACTGTTTATTGCTCCATGCATACAGGGAGGGTTCCTGGCTATGTACATGTATCACAGATTAGAAACACATGTGTGCATACATGCCATGTGCTTGCTTTACTATTGAAGGATTTTGGAGGATTCAGGTTATGTGTTAAGCAAATGGGCCTAGGGAGTTAGGAAGGATTCAGGTTATGTGTTAAGCAAATGGGCCTAGGGAGTTAGGAAGGATTCAGGTTATGTGTAAGCAAATGGGCCTAGAGTTAGGGTTAAACAACCAACATGTGAATGTTTCAACTTATCTCAATGCATTCATATTTTACATATGTGATGTGTTCTACCAAAATCAGACACATTTGGTCAAGAAATCAAAATTGAGTTGGTTATTGATAATGAAAGTAGAGATCTTCAGTTTTAAAATGATAGCTTTTTTATTTTAACTGGATGTGCAAATGTGGAATTACGTAATTTTTAAGTTTGTCTTTATGAAAACTCAAAACGTTGCCCTTTAAAGTTTAATACCAAATTTAATCTGGTATAATTTAAGTAATTAACTTCTTACAAAGGTACTTCATTTTCCCTATCAACGGGCATTACAGAAGAATAATATTACCTTATAATTGCTTTATTAAGGGATTTATATACATTAATTTTTTGGCTATTTGTCAGTTCCGAGCTCTGCCCAATTCTGTCTGATTTTGGTAGAACGCGTCACATATATTTATTTTTACCTGGAATTTAGGAAAGAGTACCCTTTCCTTAATTCGAACCAGAAATTATTTTTAGTTTCCTACATAAAATAAAAGTGACAGCACCTCAGACAAAGTTATTTCAAGGGAACATTGATACCATCATCAGCTTGGTTTCACATTACAAATCGACAATGTTATTTTTGAATTACCATTTGAGTTATACCTTGGCTTTTAACTATTTAAATGTACGCACGTAAATGTACACTGTATTTGCTGTTATTCACATTTCCCACAAAAAACAATTTCATTAAAGCCGAGGAAGTTGAAACAAAATATTTAATGGACTTACTGTTTTTCCAATTCATTTATTTTATCTTGTAAAGGTTGTACCAGCTGCAAAATATGAACAGTCGCACATTAATAAATTAATCTTACAAATCATATTAAAGTGAGAATACACGTTTGGTAACATGTATGCCTGTAAATAAATCCATAAATTAATTAACCCTCCTACACATGGAGGCCAGTCCGATCCACAAAATTCTGTTCTTTAGCAACCTTCAGTACATACATACGTACAAGCCTGCTGTCCTTTCCAAGTAATCTTACAAAAATCAACTGTGTGCCACCCAAGGTCACTGTAAATGTTTGAACATATTAGTATGGCCTGCAATGTATCAATGGGAGACCACTTTACCCTGTAATCTCAGTGGTGTGACAGTGCACAGAAGGGTAACCATAGGAGGCCACTGGCAACAGCTTATGGCTTGAAGTGGCCTGAATGGGTTGTTTCAAAAATTACACTGATTGTAGGAGGGTTATCAGCAGATGTGCAATTCCATGGTCACTCATGTGTCATGTTACATTTTTTAAGTTTTGGGCGGGACTCTTACTTACCAAACGTGTACACTCATAATATACATTTCACTCATTAATTTTTTCACAGTAGTTGTATGACATGTACATATGTACATGTATGTATACCCAGACCTTACTCAGCACAAATTAAGAATTTTAGAAATTTGTTATGTGTGTTATAAGACAAAAAGCCACATTTTATGCATGTCCGAAAAATGTAACGTGAGTAACCAATATTATTCGCTTATGAAGCAATAGGCCTCAGTGTAACAAATTTCTGAACTAACTTTTTTGTGCTGAGTAAGGTCTGGGTATAATGCAACTACTGTGACAAATCTGATGAGTGAAATATACATGTATATGTATAGAAATTATGGCATTAAGAGTGGGACCAATACCTAACAAATGTCACATGAGTAACCATGTATATTAACCAACCTGTGAAAATGAATAGCTTTTTTACTGTGTCATTAACACTTCACTAATTGAACTCAAATGATAGCATCTGAGACATAAATACCAGAAGGGATGCATCATCAACTTCACACCATGTAATAATATTACATGTAATGGACATTTATAATGCGCCATGTCTGTCAAAAATTACACTCCTGGCGCAACGAAAAAGCACTCTGCCTCTGCCTACATGTACACTCTGCCTACAGCGACCAGTTTTGGGAATTGTTTGGCAATGTTTTTTGATATGTTTAATCTAATTTTTATTGTAGATTGGTTTAAACTTTTAATATTGTTTTAATACAGGGCCCTCCAGGAAAGCAGTTTCTTAACTGACGAGGCTACCCTGTTAAAATGGGGTGCCATGTGCATGCGGTTTAGTGCAACGGACTTGTGTTCTGATGGCCGAGTCGTCAGAATGTGGGTGCTTGTGTCCCTGAGCAAGACACTTGACTTTATTTGCTTCTCTTCACCCAGGAGTATAAATGGGCACCTGTGAGGGCAGAGATGGTAATTGTGTTTGATTAAGCTTGTTGCACTACACATTTGGCAGCATGGGCTGCATACTCCCCAGGGAGTTGAGATGGTTCTAGGAATGATATAACTGGCCCGATGACAGCTGGGTAATAATGTTCATGCGCCATGAGCGTCAAACTTGGCGATACGGGCGCAATATAAGTGTCCATTTATTATTATTATAAAATAAAACAGTAAATAATGGTTTTAAGGTTCGTTTTAAATGTGTCTGCTTGTCCGAGTTGGGGTGGGAGACTGATCAACAGAGAAGGCCCAGAGTGTGAGAAGGAATGGTCCCCACGTTTTTGTAAAACTGTGATCATTTGTGTTTTTCAAAATTACCAATAGTGTATTTAAAACTGCTTTAACCCTCCTACATGTACATGTACTTCTGGTACCTTTTTCATACAAGTTGATCCACCATTTGAAACCATTCGCTTTTGTGGTTTTGAATGGTGAAATAACTGTGTACAGTATTGATTCCCCCAAATGGTTTTGAATGGTAGGTCAGCTAATACAAAACCTTGTTTGGATCTTTCCAAATGGTAGTACAGCTAACACAAAACCTTGTTTGGATACTTCTAAGTGGTGAATCAATGGACCCTCTATGCATTTGAATGGATTTGAATGGTAGTAAAGCTTGCTACCAACACTGTTCAAATGGTATCACCATGTGTGTACAAAACCAATGGGCATTTTGGTAAGTGGAAATTTTGAATGGTTTCGAATGGTTTCAAATGGTCAATCAGTAGGAGAGTTAATAATTCATCTGAACATCTGTTAATAAGAAAAGATTCTTCCCTTTCATAGTTTCAGTAATTAATACATTATGCTCTTATTTTCGCACCCTCGAAAATAAATGTGTACAAATTTATATACAAGATGACTTTGATGTGCCAAAAATAACCCAAACTGTACTGAAAGTCATAATTGGTACAATTGCTATTAACATAATTTATGCAGTGTCCTGGATATATATTGCCTGCTTCCTGTTCTGGCCTTGGTGTTGAACATGTGTTTTAAGTTCTTCTTATCCCATTCCATTATTGGTGACAAATTGAACTGTTTAAAGCTACATGTAGTATACACTTTTGGTAAAAATATCTGTAAATGTTTCCATACTTTTGATTAAATTTTGCCCTTCACCGACGCAAGAATTTCACCAACCTATATGTTTCCATACTTTATCATGATACGTGCTAAAAACAAACCTTTGAAAGGTTTCAGATTATTTCATTGTGTTGTTAACAAGGGAAAAATTTAAGACACATTGAAACTGTTTGTTTGAATGTGTTTTGTGCGTGGTCACGGGCGATAAGGACCTCGCCTTCAGTTTGGTCCGTATCGCCTGTGACCACGCCCAAAACCGGCCATTAACTTGCGGTAAAGACTGCGAGACAAACCTTTATTTCCTTAATAAATGTCGGTCAATAAGTGATAAAATACATCCCCTTTCCCTCCAATAAAATTTATTATTAACATATAGGGCTCAGTCACTTGGCATAAGGACAATAAAAAAAAGTTTCCAGTTTTTGGTCTCTGTATCGGCATTTAAAAAAATTTTTTTTGCTATGTAACCATTGGCGGATCTGGGGGGGGGGTTAAGGGGGCCCCCCCAAATCGAAAAAAAAGGAGAAAAAGAGAGAAAAAGGGGGAGGGGAAACGCACTCCCATTCCCACAGTGTGCTTTGTTTTTCTCTCCCTTTGATTATTTCATTGTAATTTTTGTAGTACTGAAAAATAATTGTTTTTGATTCTCAGCCCCCCCCCCCTAAAAAATGTTCTGGATCTGCCCATGGTAACAATGTCTAATTGCAGGCATAATTGCTGGATCAATTGGAATTCTGCCACACTGTTTTAGATGACTTTTTCACATAGGAGTATGAACGTTTGCCCGATTTGTGTGGCTTCTCTTAGTCAACATACTTTGTGTAAAATGGGAAATTTGGTCTGGTTCCAATAACCACATATCACGTACATGTATTTCACTAAACAAATATTTAAAAAACCAGATTACCAAAAAAGAAAGAAAGAAAGAAAAAAAGAAAGAAAAAAAGAAAGAAAAACACGTCACCACCGACCTACATGTATGGCCAGAAACCAGAGACTTTTTTTTTTGGCCTCCACCCCCCCAACTTCTTTTCAATCTACAGGGTACCTGTATATCTTTATACTATACACCATAACAAAAATAATATATTTGCCTAAGTACACACCCTGTCAACAGAGTCAAATCCTTTGTATCAACACCAAATAATGCCAGGAAACCATGAAGTGCCGATCACTATGGTTTCCTCTGTCCTTAACGTTTATTTTAAATGGAGCCCTGCCCAATCACAATGTACATGTAGGTCCCTCTATATTAGAAAATGAATATGTGTACACGTGGATGGACGTACATAAACAGGGTCCCAGCATAATTCCACAGTAGACACTATACAGGGTGCACATAGGAATAAATGGTCGAGGTACATGTATTAAATTGTGTTATAATTAATCTACCAGTATCACCCTTCTTAGCACAGCTGTTCAATGGAAGTTACTGCTCCGTTTTTGAATTCCTTCAAAAACGTGTACAGTTTAAATTAAATGATTGCATTAACCGACTGACCTCAACCTGAAAAAGGATATCTTTTTAAATTTTCCATTTCAACTGTTCGTACAGAATTTAAAGCCACAAATATGTAATTAGTGATGTTGGCAAAACTGATTCTAAAAGTATCCTTGCTTGCTTTGAGTTAAAGGGACAATATCATCACGATCAACAGGGCATGGAATCAGAGTGCTAGTTTTAGATTAACTCAGTGACTGAAATTAATACCACACATGAATAAGGTCATATTATCGTTGCCGCTGCATACATGAGTCAGTAATTTTAGGTCACCGTGTTCCTCTTAAAATAGAACACCGATTCCATGCCCTGTTGAATGTCTGCTCTGATCATGACAATACTGCCCCTTTAAGGTTTTAAACATTAAACAACCACCCTGTGAAGGTGTCATCTTCAATGACATTGTATTGTTCATTAACACTCCTAGTTCTGGTGCCTTTTTCAGACAAGTTGATGAACCATTTGAAACTATTCGTTTTGTGAAACACACCAAGGTGTAGTGTATCCACCCATGGAGGAAAAAATCCTCCATGATCCACCATTCAAAAACCATTGAATGGATTTGAATGGTAGTAAAGCTTGCTATCAACACTTCAAATGGTATCACTATGTGTACAAAACCAATGGCCATTTTTGCAAGTGGAAATTTTGAATGGTTTCAAATGGTCAAACAGTAGGAGGGTTAAGATTCAGAACAATACAATGACATTGTATTTTATTGTTCATTCTAATGGTTCAGTGAATTTCAGTCTGAAAATTACAATTTACATATATGACATAAAACACAATAAATGGGGCCACTTTGCATCCGTCACGTTAGCAGTTTTTTCAATGGTTGTCATTTATTTTTAAGTACCTGAAACCGACCAAAAAGTGTTTCAACATGTGAATGGACATGCAGGCTTATACTAGAACTAATTTGAGTTGATTTATTTTAGTTTTTTATTTTTTTATTTATTTTTTTACCCTCAAATTTCCATAAAAATTGGACGGAAAAGTTACCTCACTTTTCCGTCCATTTGTTGATGGAAATTTTAGGGTAATTAAAAAAATAATAGTAATAATCAACTCAAATTATCTTTAGGATAAGCATGCATGTCTATTCAAATGTTGAAATTCTTTTTGGGTGGTTTCAGATATTAAAAACAAAATTCCAACCATTAGAAAAACTGCTAACGTGACGGATGCAAAGTGGCCCCCTTTATTGTGTTTTATGTCATTTCAAGGGATGTTTGATTGTGCCATCATCAACTTTACACCAAGTAAGTTTCATGCAAAGCTGTCATCATATACATGTATGGTGGGTTTTTTTCAGGATTACCAATAGTGCAAATAGTGTACAGGTGAAAATTCTGGTAAAGTTCAAATACCTTTTTTAGCTGTTCTTGTATACCATCACTGATGTCTTTGGCCCATCTGAATATTCCAAAGAAACCACACTAGTATTAGCAGAAGTCACTGTACATGACGTTCGCCAGTCGTGTAATAACACTGTGACGCAGTGTACTCCCCAATGGTGCAATCATAAAAGCCCTCTAACCCTCCTACTCTAGCTGCACTACAGAGGTCAAAACCAGTCAACTGTCTGTTTTGACTGTTAACCCAAATGTGCACACAGGGGCATTTTTGACTGGTTTTTACTGTCATTTTGACCACCCTCAACAATACAAGACAATGCTTTCACCAGTCAAAAATGGTCGACTCATATTGACCTGTAAATGTACTTACTACACTTACTACAAGGTTTGACAGTGTTTAAGTGCACTAAATATACATTGGTGCACTAAATATACATTGGCAAGTATATCAACATTTTGACTGATTTTGACCCTTGTAGTAGTAGGATGGTTAACGTACCTATAGGAATGAGATTGCCTGGGTACCATTGGGGAGTACCCTAGGTGACAACCCAACCCCTTCGGCCATAACAACTTAGTCCACAGCATAGCACTCCAAGAACAATAGTCATTCATGACATTGTATTCTACAGACAACTACATCAATGACAACTTGGGTGCCTGAGCAATATCCTCCGCAAGGATCCCATCACCCAAGGACAAGATTCTCCCTGTATCGACCCCCTCACGACCATCACAGCGATCTACCCTAACCCCTCTTCCACACTTCTCATTTTCACACAGAATTAAATTTTGTGTTATTTCTACATTACACGGTGCAATTTGTTTGGCTTCAAATATGACCAAAAAAAGAAATGATAATATACACAGAATTGAAAAACTAGTTTTTGATTGACTATCAAATATAAAATGTTCATTAACTATGCAAGACACTGCTCAGAATTCCCAGTAAATATTTTTATTTAAAAAAAATGCACTCAGAAAATTTTGTGTTTGAGCCTTATAACAGCAATTAAATTTTATTATTATTCTATTTATTATTTTGTTTTTAATTTTCAGCAAATATAACACTTGATATCTAATAAATCATTAATCAATGTTAAGAACCGTAATGATATCATACTAACTTTGAGTCTTCTTCTTCTCCTTGAATTCCACATAGGAAGGCTGCAAATCAACAATAAATTTTCATTCATTTTTATGCATTCAGATTCAGTCCCTCACAGTATAAACTCATTCCCATTGAAAATAAACTTCAATTTTTTTTTTTTTTAAATCAATATACTTTTGCACAATTTTGTATTTGAGGAAATTGAATGGCAAGCCCATAAAGTTTAAACAGACGTGCAACTTTGTAGTGTTTTCAGTTTTCTATAGCACTATTATTAAAGAAAAGGGTAGAATGTTGTATCCGACCGCCACTTTTTCTCATTAAATATAACCATTAATGTAATCTTACCTACATGTACCTAGTAAGGTGGAGAACATATGGATGATGATGGACATACTGTATACTTCAAATTATTCCAGGATATTTATTTCATGAAAAATCGGGCATTTTTGGTATACGATGACTTCCTCAGTCATGTCAGTCTGATCTTGTCAACTCCCTGATAAGTGACCAACATACATGTAGTCATTGTACATGCGCAGTGGCAACTATAATAGTATCCTATTTTCTGAAGGGGAGGATTTTTTTTAGAAGGGAAATCAAGTCCGAAAACCATCATAAAAGTGGATTTTAAAGATAGTTTTTGCTTTCTGTACCCCAAAATATCGATGGAATCATTTTTTAACTGGTTAGTGGTGGCAATTTTTTTTTCAAAAACCCCTTAAAAAGTGGCGGTCGGATACGACATTCTTTCCAAAGAAAAAAAGAGGAAATCAGCTGATCAGCTGAAAAGTTGCATGCCTGTATAAAATGATTAAAAATAAAAAAATAAACCATTGCCAAACCTCTTTCCATTGACTCCATTCTGATGCTTAAGCCTGCAGCAGACAACGGAACCTAGTAACATGCATGCCCTTTTAGAATGAATAACGGAGACACAGTGGTTTTCACAAATTACATGCCTTTTCATTGCCTCACTCTAGAACAAAAAGCTGCCGATAGAATCCCATCCCATAAAAATACTGGTACCATCTTGTCTTTTAAACCAAATTTGCATAAAAACACATCTACAGTATGAATATTCATACCAGCAACTGTTAAAAGGAAGGTACAGCACTGGTAATTACCGGATTATAAAATTGAACAAATATTTATATCTAAGCTTGGGTGACAACACGATAATATCGAATATCGCGATACCTTTTGTATTCAATTACGATATCGAGAACCTTTTTAAGTTAGAGATATCGGCAAATCGCGATTAAAAAAATAGAACGCGAATAAATAAAAAAATCGACATTGTGAGTCAAGTCAGAAATTCCATGGAAACAAAATCAGAACAGTCTTTTTAGCTTTTGTGTGAAAGTGAGAAAAAAAGCAAACTACTTCAGAAGTACATACACGCTCTGCAAACGAATTTGCGATTTATTGTGACGCTTGTAGAGGGGTACACACCTGTGGTTATCGGCTCTAAAGCAATCATGCATGAATGAAAAAATAATCGGGATATTATCGAAAATTGCGATATATGTTTGCAGATATATCGTGGATGAAAAAAAAATTGATATCGCCCAAGCGTATTTATATCTAAAAGTTATG
The DNA here is from genome assembly GCA_029582265.1 of Zoroaster sp. YZ-2022. Lineage (NCBI taxonomy): Eukaryota > Metazoa > Echinodermata > Asteroidea > Forcipulatida > Zoroasteridae > Zoroaster > Zoroaster sp. YZ-2022. The sequence continues at coordinate 24,052,141 of CM055829.1, read as the reverse complement.
GTGGTGTCAACTTGAACAAGTGCATCCCGATTTTACTTAGTCAATAAACTCTTTCACGGTAATATGTGACACATATGTTTTTGACAGGGCAAATTTGTTCTTTCGAACACTTGTTGCTGTCTACAACCGGGCTCAAACTTCACGCATGAGTCCGGAGGGTGCGTGAAGTTTAAGTGCCTGGTCGCAGACAGCAATGAGTGTTCGAAATAAACAATTTTGTCAAAAACTTAAAAAATTTATTGTTTTCTAGGACTAGGTAACGTTAGAGATGTCGTGGCTGAGTTGTCACTGGGGAAGGGCCAAGTTGTCTGGGAAAGAATGTCGTATCCGACCACCACTTTTAAAGGTTTTTGGGGAAATTGTTTTGCAGCCACTAACTAGTTAAAAAATGATTCTATCGATTTTTCGGGGTACAGAAAGCGAAAACTATCTTTAAAATCCACTTTTATGATGGTTTTCGGACTTTATTTTCCCTTCTAAAAAAATCCTCCCCTTCAGAAAATAGAAGGATCCTATTAGTTGCCACTGCGCATGTACAATGACCGTGTTGGTCACTAACAGTAACACTAACAGTAACACTAACACTACAGAGGAGTTGACAAGATCAAACCGACATGACTGAGGAAGTCATCGTATACCAAAAATGCCCGATTTTTCATGAAGTAAATATCCTGGAATAATTTGAAGTATATGTCCATCATCATCATCATCATTATATGGAGTGTCGTGGCCGAGCGGTCTAGCGCACCGAACTCAAGTTCTGGTGTTGCCAGCAGCAGGGTGTGGGTTCGAGCCCCGGTCGTGACACTTGTGTCCTTGAGCAAGGTACTTAACCATAATTGCTTCGTCCTTCGGATGGGACGTAAAGCCGTAGGTCCCGTGTGTTGTATAATGCACGTAAAGTGGATTGTCGTGCGGTCTAGCGCACTGAACTCAAGTTCTGGTGTTGCCAGCAGCAGAGTGTGGGTTCGAGCCCCGGCCGTAACACCTGTGTCCTTGAGCAAGACACTTAACCATAATTGCTTCTCTCCACCCAGGGGTTAAATGGGTACCTGTGAAGGCAGAGATGGTTTGCTCTATATGCGCTAGAAATGGCAGCAATTGAGCTGTATACTCCCCAGGGAGCTGAGATGGTTTCAGGAATGATTTATGAGCCTTATGAGCCTTATGAGCAGGGATAATAATATAATGCGCCTTGAGCGCCACTTAGTTGGTGGATACGTGCGCTATATAAATCTATACATTATTATTATTATTATTATCCATATGTTCTCCACCTTACTAGGTAGGCCTAGGTAAGATTACATTATTGGTTAGGCCTATATTGTCTTTTTTTATTGAATGAGAAAAAGTGGCGGTCGGATACGAGATTCTACCCTTTGTCCGAGTGTTGAACCCAACCGCCACTTGTGCACAATGTCTAAGCATGTATTTTTAGCAGATGACAAAATGGCCAACATCTCATTGAAAGCGCATGCATAATACATCGCTCAAAATCTGCCAAAATACTTTTCCAATATTCATTTTAGTCACTTGACTAAATGAATACACTTTCCCAAAATTTGTTGTATGTTTGGATCATAGAAAAGTGGCGGCTGTTGTTCTCATGGGCATCAACAGCTTATGAAAAGTGGGGGGAACATGAGCCCCAATTAGTGATCTGTGTCCTCGGGAGTTATCTAAGGGGAGGGGGTGTCCCCTTGCCCTTAGAGATTGTTTGCATAATTAAGGGTGCTTAGGTGCTAAATGGTGCTATATTTTGTTAAATAATTGTATATTTCTTGAAGAAAAAATATTGAAATGTATACTATTTGTTCAAACTAATCATGCTACAAAAAACTGACCCCCCCCCCCCCTGGATCCGCGATCATCCGCTCCTGAATTAAAGGTCCTAGTTCTATTATAATTCCACGAATAATTCAGATTATATCTACTTTTTGCCTGTCCCAACATTTGTGTTAGTATTTCACATGCTCATCTCAATGTTAAACTGATGAATGTTGTCTTTCACCAAAACTGAAGCTCTACATTTGATAATGAGTCGAAAAATGGCTGTTTTCACTAATATCGAGTTTGATTCTATTTGAGTCAGCAATTGATACAAAAAAAATCGAACATATGCCTGCCATTTTTTTAAATAAACCCTTTCACGGTAATATGCGCCATGTTTTTGACGGGGCAAAATTGTTTATTTCGAACACTCGTTGCCGTCTGCGACCCAGCGCTCGAACTTCACGTACATTCCAGACGCGTGCTTGAAGTTCGAGCGCTGGGTTCGCAGACGGCAACGAATGTTCGAAATAAACAATTTTGCCCCGTCAAAAACATGGCGCATATTACCGTGAAAGGGTTTATTATTGTTCTGAAAAGTGGGGGGGACAAACGATATGATATCCCCCCACTTTCAAAAGTGGGGGACACATGTCCCCCCCGTCCCCCACCTGTTGACATGGTTGACGCCCATGGTTGTTCTACATTCTTTCCAAATTGTTTCATTATTTTAGATATAGGCCTATTCAGTGAATGAGTGACAAGAAAAATACTGACCTAGAATGAGTGCTACAGCCACTCCAAATACGAGGGCCAAGCGAAAGCGTTTCAGGAACATCGCGACGGTGCTCCAGTTGAAATTCATGCGGCTGAACCCTCCAAACAATCGCGGTCGAGTGGTGCTTCCACTTCCCGCTCTGAGTCCCAACGTGGCAGAAGATGCCGTCGTGACGGATTTTAATAGGATTGGATTGTTGATTCTTCAGCTCAAATGAGCCATGCCATAGAGATAAGATAAAGTTCAGCCAACTAGCTGTATAAAGTCCAATAAAACAAGCATACAAATGTGAATGACCGGCCACCGCGCCACGCTTGTGCAAATGTATCGCAAACGTACGTTCGCGCGAACGTTACAGCCGGATGGATGGGTTCAAAGTGGAACCGATTGTGAGCGCAACGTTCGCACGTACATTGTACTATACTTCGCACAACCGCAAACGCATCAATAACTAGCCGTTGGCCAACGTTCGCCAACGTTGGCGGCGCACAATTGGTTCCACAATTGGTTGGCGAACGTTTGCAACGTTCGCGCAAGCGGAACGCACTGATATGATCAGGCCGAAGTCAGCAGCACCGAATTTGGTGCTAGCACGAAATTTGGTGCTGCATGGAATTTCAATTACCGCCAAAGGCCGTCAATATTCGTCATTGAGTGTAAACGTACACAGTATATATAGTAAAATGCCGATTCGCACTAATAACGAGAAGTGTTCCATCGTAAAATGGCAAAATTGTATTTTTTTCTGCACAGATGTGTTCATCATATCTCTAGCTGTAATCTATTAGCGCCCCAATTAATTGATTCACTAATTAGCCCAGCCCAACTAATTAAAAATGCATACAATTAGCCAATCGGGATCTTAATTCATACAGTATATGTACGAACGGCATACCTATCTTTGACGGAAAGTGTTCCATCGTAAAGTGGCGAAATTATGATTTTTTTTCTTCACATTTGAATTCAGCACATCTCTAGCTATAATCTATTAGTGCCCCCAATTAATCGGTCCACTAATTAGCCCGGTCGAACTGATTAAAAATGCATACAATTATCCAATCGGGATATCTACATGCACAATGTACGAACGGCATGCCTATCATTGATGGAACGTGTTCCATCGTAAAATAGCAAGATTGTAATTTTTTCTTCATAGATGTGCCCAACTAATTAAAAAATGCATATTATCCAAACGGGAATGTACGAATGGCATGCCTATCTTTGACTAAAAGGGTTCCATCGTAAATTGGCGAAATTACAAACATTTTCTTCACGGATGCTATAATCTATTAGCGCCCCAATTAATCGAATCACTATAATTAGACCAGACCAACTAATTCAAAATTCATACAATTATCCAATCGGGATATCTATATGTACAATGTATTTTAAAGCAATATTTAGGTATAATTCGTTCAATTAAAGACAAGGATTGTATTAACAAGGGTTTTATTTAATTCTTCTGATTTTTTAAGAAAGATTTTTTGGACGACTATTTATATTTTTAATATTTTAGTGAAAATCATTTTCCATTACTTTCTTTTTCCTGCAATGTTGTTACTCTCCGGAAAATAGTGCGGGCAAATACAGATTTAAGTTTTGAGGCTTTGCATGGTGGAATATCGATATCGTTTCGGTTTGCGGTAACACCATGTGTTTATCTCAACTAACATGAAGCTGAGGTACAGGTTCTGAAAAGAACCGTATCGCACAACTCGTATCTCAACCTTCGTTAAGTAAGAAAGGTTCAAGGGAGAACCAATTTCGGGCAACTCGTTTTTTTCTACTGTCGCTAAGTGAGAAATATGGTTCAGGGAGAACCATGGGGACTTCACGGGTTAATATGGTTCAGGGAGAACCATGGGGACTTCACGGGTTGAAATACGAAGGTTGAGATACGAGTTGTGCGATACGGTTCTTTTCAGAACCTGTACCTCAGCTTCACGTTAGTTGAGATAAACACATGGTGTTACCGCAAACCGAAACGATATAAATACAGATTTGTACTTATTTTTTATTAAATCCTGAAATCAAGAAAAATAGTTTAAAAATGTTCTTCAAACCTTTTTTCCAATGCAGAACCCAGTTAGATTGATATCCTGTGAGATTGAAATGTCCCTCCAAAAGGACCAAAAACGTTTCTAACTTCAAAACTGGGATAGTGCTGGTGAAGGTGGCCATGCACCAATGAATACATGTGGTCATCACACTAAATACACTAATTCCATGTCCTGTCAAAAGTCTGCTCTGATCGTGAACTGGTCCTTTTCATTTACTGGCATAACCATGCTCAGTCATAGGGCATGGAATCGGATTACTAAATTTAGAATAACTTATTAGTAACTGAAAATACCACACATGATGATGAGGTCACAAACCATCACTGCTGCATATAATGGATGAGTTGACAAGATCAGATTGACATGACTGAGGAAGTAATCGTATACCAAAAATGCCTGATTTTTCATGAAATAAACATCCTGGAATAATTTGAAGTATATGTCCATCATCATCCATATATTCTCCACCGTACTAGGTAGGTAAGATTACATTATTGGTTATATTGAATGAGAAAAAGTGGCGGTCGGACGACATTCTACCCGAATGATATCTAGTGATTTGCCCTATTTAAATACACAACTTTTAAAAACTTTTTTAAGCTTACCGCATAACGCCATAAACTAACCCGGTGAAGAATCTCAGAATCTATCATGTAGCGGTGTTTTTCGCTCGGTAACAACTAACATGTAACCAAAAATGGCGACGTTCTAATCTCTGTGCAGGCGGTTTTTATACCGAAAGCTTTGCGCGGGATCGTATGCCTTTGTTGGTATTTAAATAATTAAGAATCCAGCTGGATGACGTGGCCTTAGTTCAAGACGTCTGCTGATAAACACGCAACGGCTGCAATGTAAGCCACATGCAAGTTGAATAAGACTAGGTCTATGCGAGTTTGCGACTCGTTAGCAGTTGGGGACTGAATAAGTGCAACTCCTCTAAATTAATGGTCGATCGCAAATGACCAGTATAATTATCTAGCAGCTTGGGCGTTTGAACGTTTAAATTTTAACGTTAACTAGAACCTTTTTCGCTGAATTGTGTTCAAATTGTTTTAAAGCATCAGAAAACATTATTGCTGAACATGGTAGATGCCATTATCTTTACGGTTATCTATAATGCTAGACAATCACCAGGTGCGCGTGGTCACAGTCACTTTCGATGATACACCTTGTTAAACATAGTACTGAGTCTGTGGTTGAGAGGAAAATGTAGAAGTGAAGAGTGGAAACGATATTTCAGGAGATTTTGAGCAATGAATGCACATCCAGTGAGATGTTAGTCACTTCACCTGCTAAATGCTTTGACATTGTGCACAGGTGGCGCGAAGTATACGACAGTGTACATGTAGGCCTACATGGAGATGAACACTTTACAGTGCAAGAAAGCTAGAAGGATTTTAATCAAATCATTTCTACAATACTAAAATTGTGGAAATGACTTGATTAAAATTTAAAAAAAATAGACTTGCTTCAATGCAATCGATGAATAAATTTTGATATGCTTTTTATTTGCCACGTTTGATGCCGTGTTCATGTTTTGCCATTGCTCATGTTTTAATTGAGACTCCCTTAACCGAATTAATTAAAATAACGACCATGAATCTTTGAATAGATGACTATTAGTATAGGCCTGTAATACTTTATTACAATTTTTGTATCTATTCCTGGATGACCTTTTATATTAATTTAAAAAAATCTCTGCTAACTGGGCTGGGCTAATTAGTGGATCGATTATTTGGGGGCGCTAATAGACTATAGCCTGAGATATGACGAACACATCTATGAAGAAAAAGATTACAATTTCGCCATTTTACGATGGAACACTTTCCGTCAAAGATAAGTAGGCCTATGCCGTTCGTACATTGTGCATACGGAGATCCCGATTGGCTAATTGTATGCATTTTTAATTAATTCGGCCGGGCTAATTACTGGATCAATTAATTGAGGCGGTAATAGATTATAGCTAGAGATGTCATGAACACATCTGTGTAGAATTTTTTTTTTTACAATTTTGCTATTTTACGATGGAACACTTCTCGTAAAAGTTTTGCGAATCGTCATGTCCATTGATAGCCTACTGTACGTTTACACTCAATGGCGGATATTGACGGCCTTTGGCGGTAATTGAAATTCCGTGCCAAGCACCAAATTCGGTGCTGACTTCATAAGCCTGGTTGTACTATTGTATGGCCGGACGGACCAGGCTGAAGTCAGCACCGACTTTAGTGCTAGCACGAAATTTGGTGCTGGCACGGAATTTTAATTACCGCCAAAGGCCGTCAATATCCGTCATTGAGTGTAATGTAAAATGCACAGTAAAATGCACAAAGACGATTCGCACAACTTTGACGGGAAGTGTTCCATCGTAAAATGGCAACATGGTAATTTTTTCTACACAGATGTGTTCATCATAATCTCTAGCTATGATCTATTAGCGCCCCCAGTTAATCGATCCACTAATTAGCCCAAACTAAAATGCATACAAATTATCCAATCGGGATATCAATGCACATTGTACAAACGGCATGCCTAACAACATGCGTAAAATGGCGAAATTATGATTTTTTTCTTCAATTTTTCTGCAAAAACTGAGGTGTTAAAATAACATCAGTGGTGTCAACTTTATTCTTCCATGGTGTTTATATTGTGCGAGTTGCCTAATATGATAAATTCTATTTTCAGTGTGATGTAGTTAGTGTAAGCTGCGACTTGGGTCAAATCCAAAGATATGCACATTTTGTTTCTATATGCATAATTTAAGTTGAATTTCAGTTTCTCATCAACATAAAAGAAATTAACTGGTATTGTGAGTTTGATACCGATGACCACTGTTTTACCACCTATACTAATCAAGACACTGATTCAGACATTAACAAGTGGACAAGTGAACAATTTGTTAAATTAGAAATGACTCTTTAAACTCATTGGAGGAATTCTATCACTATAATTGTTCTCTAGCTAATAGAATTTCAATTGATATAATTGCACCCTTCACTAACATAGTTCAGCACTACATACTTAGTGCTTCCCAGTGTCTACAGGCAACTCGGGTGGGACTCGAACCCACAACCTTCTGCACAGTAGTGCAGATGTCTTACCTCTAGACCACAGAGTTTACCAGTGGACACTCGAAAGCATACAGACTATACAGTGCAGACTATACAGACTATACAGTATCAGTGAAGGCACAATCATATCTATTTAACTTATATATCAGAGAACATTTAAAATAAAATAAGTACATGAAATGTCAATCCAATCTTAAACTAAGGAAAAGAATACCATACTAGCTTGTCAAAGTTGCAAAACACTTTCAAGAAACTGCTAAGACAGAACTATTATGTGCTTATATATATTCATTTGTATTGCTTGTTTCTTATGTTGACTTCCTTGATCTTGACTTTACGATATGCGCACTTTATAATAACTGGATGAATAACAAAGAAGATGGTACAAATCCAGAGATGACAACATTATTAATGATATCTATCGTTTGTAAATAGAAAGAACTAGAAACACTTTGCATCTTCTTACCATCTAGCATAATGACATCACACTCTAATTGACACTTCAGCACTCCACTGCATCTTCTTACCATCCAGCATCATGACAGCATGCTTCAAGACACTTCAACACTCCTCGGCGTCTTTTAACCATTTCATGACACTCCAAGACACTCATCACATCAAATCAGTTGGTCAAGGGGTGGCACCCCTCATCTGTAGAAAAGCTCCATCTGGGAAAACTGTCAATCCCAGACGCCACCACTATCAAGAAATTACTCAAGAAAGAACTATTTAGAGTTAAACAATTTGTTTTGTTTGTTCCTTTGTGCAATGACAACAATTTATGCAAAGGATAAAAGTTATTAAAATTTGTTTCTGAAAATTGTAAAGGTTTTTATTATCAAAGCAAGTTTTGTTATGAATAAATCTGTTCAAGATTTGAAATTAACATGTTTTTTGTTTGTTTTAATGATTCAAGGACTATCAAAATTACCCTCTGCCATGAACCCACAAATTTAAGTTTTGCAATAATCACCCCAATATTGTTTTATTGGTATTTTACTATTTCTGTTTATGGTGGTGGTGGTGTGTGTGTGTGTGTGTGTGTGTGTGGGGGGGGGGGGGGAGTGTGTCCCAAAACCCAAGTTGCACGTTAATTAACAAAATGATTGGGATCAATCAAAAAGTACTTTTGGAAATAACGTCTATATTACAAATATTTAACGTTTTCCCCCATAAATATTCATTTCAACCATTCTAATGTTCAGATCGTTTTGCTGTTTGATATGATCCACTAGCATGTGTAAAAACTTTCAAAATCACGAGATACATGTGTTTTAAAATCGAGGGCGGTTAGTTCCAGATGGATTTAGGAGTAAAAGAACAATATTCTAAAATTTTACCCTGAATAAATATCCCCATTTTCAACACCCCGATGCAATGGTGAACCTTCTCCAAAACGAAAAAAAAATGCTGTGAACACAATTTACAATACTGCCCTCTATTGACCCTATTTGCAACAGCAATCCGAACGGTCGTTGTATGGCTATTTTGACGTCAAAAAGTGTTGTTTTCATGTCTTACTCTGTTTTAGGCCTGATTTTTACCGCAGTTACATTGAAACACGCTAGTAAACTTTCAAACATATGAAGTACAATTAGTTTTTCTCCCCGATTGTTCTAAAAACTTCACAGAAACCTTATGAAATGTCCGTCTTTCACACAGGCTATTTGCACTTTGTATTTTCAGCAGCGAAAGCGATCAAACTGCTGTTTTATGTACAAACGCTGTGTATACTCTCATGGGGTTATTAAAGTGGAGTTGGCGCATGCGCAGAGGTTCAGTTCATTGATTTCTGGTAATGTTGAGTGGCCGCAGAGGTTTTTCTTTTTTCGTAAACTTTGGTCATTCGACAGTTCATTCTTTACACGAAAAAGTTTTGTTTACATACAAGATCAACAATTCAGAAAATACACACGCAAGTCTGACATGCACGACGTAACAGAGGCGTCCATGGTGCAAAACAAATGTTACGTTGTTGTAGGGGTGGTACAAAATACAAAGAAGGGTTTATTTTTACAAAGTCGTGAGTTCAAGATATTGTCTTAGTCACAAAATATTTTTGGTAACAGTATAAGTTAAATTTGAATTTTGTAGCAATTATCTCGAGCATTAATCAATTGAAACATTTTTTTTGTGTCCTCATAAAAATGTTACGACGTTAAACTTGTCGCGGTTCACATACTTGTAGTATCGCCCCCTTCGCCAAATGGTTTTTTCCATACCCCTCTGATGGCGGTCGGGAAACCCAGCTAGCCTTGTGAAAGTCAAGAGGCTCAATTCAGAAAAGTTATGAAGGACCAGGAATTTGTGTCGCCGTGTGACGTCGGTACTGTTTGTTACGACGTGTCATGACTTAAGCGATAGTTCTTCCTGGAGTTGGATTGTAAGCAAAGATCGTATAGCGCCGCAAGGCGCAAGATAGGCAACTGACGCAAAAACATGAAGTATCCAATGGGCGCGTTTGGCCGCCATTTTAGTAAGCAGCGCAGCTAGCGACACGACAACAGTATGCATGCACCGCGCGCAAACCAAGTTACACTCGCTGCTGCTCAAATCGTCAGTAAATGACCCGACCTTTCATTCTTCACGTTTCCAAAGAACAAGGAAAGGTAGGATACAATGCTATTTTTATTACGTATTCAGGCCAATGTTCGTTTAAATTGTTTATTTTCTTAAACATTTGTTAAATTGATGTTAAAATTGGGGGCGCCACTCGTAAATAAGTTAGCCTACATTGTAACGACTAACGTTATTTTGTTGACTCTGAGTCTGACTTCTGACTGTATTTGTGGCATTATGCATTGTCAGTCAGTGATTTACAAATTCAACAAAGGAATTTGATTCAGTAGCTAGCAGCACGCCAGCAGCAAGCCATGTCGGCATCGCTGTCATTCTTGTTTTAAATGTTTGTTTTTATCCCATTTAAAATTTAGGGCAAATTATTGTTGGACGTTGGACGTTGTAGCAAACCAATACTCCATCATGGCGTTAAGTTCTACATCATCTGCTCACTGTTCTTCAATAAATTGCTCAAATCGTCAAAGTAACCGACCCGATCTTTCATTCTTCAGGTTTCCAAAGAACAAGGAGGTAGGATAGAACATTATTTTATAATATTAGTAATATTACTTATTAGGCCAAATTGTTTAACGTAACAAAATTAGTATTAAACTTGGTGTAATGATGATGTTTTAAAATTAGTGGTGCCGATCGTTAAACATTTACGTTGCAAAGTTTTGTATTGCTTACCCTCTGCATAATGGTCTGATCCGGTGACATTAAGCAGCAAGATAGCAACCAATAGTACTCAATCCATAAAATCAATTTTGCGATCAAAACAACATTTTCCTGAAAGTTTTAACAGTACAATGCTGTCCAAGGCACTTTAAGTACAGAGTTTCTGTTACATCCTGAGTTTATTTTGTGTTGATGTCATGATCAAGCATATCATCCCATATTGCGATAATTATGCTATTATAAGCATAGCCTTAGCGTGCGCATTGTAAAGTGCAGCATGTTGAAACTCACGCAATGCCGCATAATGAGAATGTTTTGATATTGTTTTGATATGGAAAATAAAGAGTCATGATTCATTCATCGGTTGGGGTCTGACTGAAGGAGACACACATATCTATGCTGTAATGCTTTTATGAATCAATAAATGTTGAATCTATTTGATATTTATAATCAACTGGAAGTCTCTTAGTAATACTTCTTGTGAATGTGTGTGTAACCTCTACGGACGGCATTACAGAATCAGTTAACACGAATTCTTTTACTTGCAACTTCACGACAAAGTGAAGCAAGTTAACACAATTCTTTTACTTGCAACTTCACGACAAAGTGAAACAAGTTAACATTATTTGTACGTCTCCGAAAGCTTACCTCTTAGTAACCCCGACTAAGGATCACAACACAACGGAGTTAGGTTGTCCGGCAGATGAAAAGAGGGCTGTCAGTGGGTTGTCAGCTTTTAGTATGACCCATAATGTTAGTTCTGATTTCCTTTTTAACATACATTTTACCCATTTTTCTTTGCAGATGTCTTGCAGTGGGTCCCAAAACACTCGTCGCGTTGATCTGCTGAATAGAACTCCTCTGTGTTGTCAACAAACTGCTGTTTGTGCTCAGAACACTGAACTTGAACGGTTCTCCAACAAACGGACTAAAACAGACTGAACTGGAATGCGGTTCAACTATATTCAGGTGCCAAATCACCCAAACTTCTGTCCACCCCACGTAGGCCACTTGGAAGAGTGAGGACATCTCCACACCAAAAGCTCCAAAGCAGCAGAAGGTATAAATAATATAGAATAACAAATTTTTCTTTTGTACATGTTCATACATCGCAGTGTTGTAGTCGAGTCCTTTTCCGAGTCCGACACAAATGCTGAAATATGACGTGGCACAGTTAGAATCAAGTAACAAGACTGTGAGGTCCGAGCACATTGACTTTCAAGAAGGAATAGCAGTAGGCCTACAAGTGTTTGGAAAGACAAGTGTGCTGTAAATAGACAAAATTAAGCAAAAGGACTGACTTGAGTCCGAGTCCTTTTGCAAATATTTCTGTTGGCCCCTATATACAGCACACTTGTCTTTTTAAACACTCATACTGCTGTTCTTTCTTGAAGTCAATGACTCCTGATCTTATATGAACTGTTCAACTGTGCCACCTTATACTCTTTTTTTTTGTATTTGCGTCAGACTCAGAAAGGACTCGACACAACACTGCATGTACATACACACGTGTACCTGTTTGTTTATGTTAACCATATGTACTTCTATGCTAACCATGGAGTATTTGGAAGAGAAAAATCAATGTCTGGGTTTCTTACTTTTCCACAGGACTCAAACCCACAAGCTCTTGCATTTTAGAGCAGATATCTTAACCACTCGACCATCGAGCTTGCCCAATGATGAGAGGCCAGTTGAGTCTCATGTGGCAGTGGGTCCCGCTGTAATTATATTTTGTAACATTGAGACATTTGACTCTTGTTTTTTCTTTGCAGTATTTTGACAATGTGACTGACCATACATATTTTGAAGTTCCTGAAAACGATAACAAAGATGGTTCCAGGAGATTGTTATCATATGAATCATCTTGTGCCATCGATGATCATGCATCAAAGGAAGAACAGCAAACTGCTCAAGAAAGAGCGCCTTCGAACATTTAGATTGAAGAAAATGGTGCAACAGCTGAAAGGTCAATGGACAAAGTGAGCAGAGAGTCTCAATCAATCAGTGATTTAATCAAAGGAACAAGTGCTTTTTTTTTGAAGAGCCAGCATTGACCTTCTTTGCATCTCAATTGCGGAATTCATCACAGCGTTGCAAGGCTAAAGGCAGGAGATGGACTTACAAAGACAAAGTAATAGCACTTTCCTTTATCACCAGAGTCCTCGTGCTTACCAATTCTGTCTACGTATTTTCACACTTCCATCATGTCATCCACTCGAAAATGGTTGAGTAATGTGGAAGTAAGGCCTGCAGCTTTCCTCCCAAAGGTATTTGAACTGTTGAGACAAAGTAGCTGGCATGACAGAAAAGAATAAGTTATGTGTCATCACATTTGACAAGAAATGAGTCTACGTGCAGGCCTGTCATACAACATCACAGAGGATGCGGTGGAGGATTTGAATACTTTGGCTCACTGGGTGAAACATCAAACCTGCAAATCATGCTCTTGTGTATTGCATGGTTGGGGTTTGATTGGCAAGTGAAACAGCCATTGGCTATTTTTTGTCAAAGAGATGCCACACGTGCTGAAAATCTGAAGAAATTGCTCAACGAATGCATTCAGAATGTAAAAGGCACTGGACTGCAACCCTAAGGCTGTTGTTCGACTCTATAAACTCCTTTCGGTAACAGAAAAGCAGCCTTTCTTCATCCATGGGAGGACAAATCTTCTGTTTGCATGACCCGCCACACTTGTTAAAAACACAAGATCTAACTTGGAGAAATATATCTTCCATATCAATGGAAAAGATGGTGTAAGCTTACATCAGGTGGACACATATTCGTAATTTCTAAATTTGATTCTGGTGGCAATCAGAAAAGCGCACAAACTCACAAAAGGGCACTTTGAGCTCTCAAGCTTCTCCAAAATAAGAGTAAATAAGTCATGAATTAAATCAAAGCATGGATTGGCAGCGGCTCGATCAAAGTTGAGGGATTAGGACACTATTCTATTATACCATAAACATTATTAAGGCTACAAAACCTCTCAAAATTCTTTCGAATTAAGGAACCGAAGGCCCTAGGCCCAATTTTTGTACACTGTTGCCAGGGAGCAGAAGAAACATGTATGTTTCCAACGTATTTTTAAAAATAGATTTACTGTCGGTTAACCGTGTAACCTACCATTTAAAAAAACGGTTACAAAAATAACCGTTAAATTGCAAGTCTGATGGTAGAAACATGTGATCACAGTTTCACATGTGTCTGTCTGAGGTGTAATCATTTACGTAAAAAAAAAATATTTACCAGATGATTTGTCATCTCAGGAAAATTAGAATTCATCATTCTAATGACAACTCTGAATTATAGTTGCATTTACAGACACATTCCCATTACTTCATTAGAAAAAATTATTTTAATTTAATTGGAAAATGTTTATTTGTTGATTTGTCATTTAAATGTTGATTTGCTAAAGTATATGTCCCATTGTGGTTTTTGCTAAGTATTTTTATTTGAAGCCCTTTTTATTGTTCAAAGCTTATACTGAGTTATAGATACCTGTAATTTCTGTATTTTATTGAATATTAAATTTAAAAGTACTGTGCAATTCAGCCTTTTGGCTGTGCAAAGTGTTTTAATAAACCAATAATGCTAATAATAATAATATTGTTTCCCAATGTTCAAAAATACTTTAACTTTTTCCCTGAAGAATTTTCAGTTAATTAGGCATAATATTTCAGAGTAAAAAAATTGCTCAGGGTGGTGGTGTGGGGGGGGGGGGGGGGTGTATGACAGGATGAAGTTCCGGTTCCCTGACCAAATGTGAAAGAAAAATTTTGATAATTCCGATTTTCAAGATATGAATTTTATGTCAAGATATACGCCAACAATTAATGATTGAAGTCTGTGTTCTCTTATTTTATTTTTTTAACTTGTAGTTTCAATAAGTTCACTGTCGTAGTCCCGTGGAATGTTTTTCTTGGCTAGGATGAATGAGGAAAATTTCTATAAATGGACAGAATTTCTCAAGAAATTGTTGAAAAAGAAATTTGTTGAAATTAACATTTTATAGAAATTGACCATCTTATAAAAAAACAGGCCGGGCCCAGCATCAGCTAGTACACTGCGGAATACGTTTTATTAGAACTGAAAATTATAATTAATATTAACCCCGCCAACCCCACAAAATTATGTTTTTCGTTTACACGGAAAAGCCTGAATTCTGGCTATTGTCTAAATCTGGCATTTATAATACATCAACAAGTCGAGCATTGCATGCATCGTACATCATGAACATTATTGCGCGCGCAAAACTGATTGTGCTTCCTAAAATGGCGGCCGTTCCACTCCAGTGCGTACTTCAATCATTTACGTGCGTTTGCGCGTCAGTTGCCTATCTTGCGCCTTGCGGCGCTATACGATCTTTGATTGTAAGTAATTGTTTTAAAAGTTACGATGCTCTTATAACCCTGTAAAAGTAAACTATAGAGTTATTTTAGTTTAAAAGTGTGTATTTTGTGAATTATAGTTAAAACTGTAATATGGGTAAACATTAATCCACGGTGTCGTCGTTACGTAGGGAATTCTATGCCGAAGATTACGTTAGTAAATTTCCGACAAGTAGCCGACGATCTTGCAATGACATGTCGTAGGTATGTGAAGAAAATATTCAAAGTGAACCAATACCAATGCAATTAGTACCACTGGAAAGAGCTTGAAAAATCCTACACAGTGGTACCAAAATTATTGAGATATCTTAATTGATAAGGAAATTACAAGCATTTGAAGCTCGTTAATTAGCGTCATTTATCTTAAAGGTACTTGAATAGAATTTTGTGACCGAAAACGCGACTTTTTTGAATAAAAACGC
This sequence comes from Zoroaster sp. YZ-2022, assembly GCA_029582265.1. Taxonomy (NCBI): domain Eukaryota; kingdom Metazoa; phylum Echinodermata; class Asteroidea; order Forcipulatida; family Zoroasteridae; genus Zoroaster; species Zoroaster sp. YZ-2022. Next base: position 24,036,418 of record CM055829.1, on the reverse strand, counting down.
TTGTGGTTTGAACAAAAACGCTTGTGGTTCCTTCGTTAATCAAGATATCTCAATGAAACTTGCAGGCAATGTGTATCTTGTTAGAGTCAAAAAGATGAAAGAAGAATATGCTGATTTTAATCATCTTCTTGGCCTAAAATGAAATTTATAACATTATATAGTCTGAGCTTTCATCAATTATTTGGAGTCCTGTCTGGAGCGTCACTCTCGTCTCATCAGTTTCTTCCTCCTTTTGAAATACTAATGACTTCTTAGTCATTTTATGGTATTTTTTAAGCTCACGATGTTTCTTCTCAAGGGAGGCAATTCTTTTTTTAGAACTAGCATATACGCTTGCCTTGGTTTTGTACTGTTCAATTTGTTCATTTTTTCTTCTGATACTTTGGTTTAAAGTCTTTATTGCTCCCTTATTTTTTTGTTTCATCCTTAAGTTCTTGATGGCAATTATTCGGTCTCTTTGCAGTTCCAACTGTCTCCTCTTCATATCAGTCAGGCTTTCGTTAAGCTTCTTACAGTTTTTACATTTAGCAAGTTGCCTCGTCTTCAGTGGCGACTTAGACGCCAACTTTTTCACTGGTGTCTTTGGCAATTCATCACGACCAAGTGATGTCACTTCTCTACGCTTCAAAGAAAACTCTTCTTTGCAGATACCAGCAAAGGTACGAAACTCTGTTTCATTAGTTAGGTTATGAAATTTTTGTAGAGTTCTCGACACAATCCTCTTAACAGCAGCAAAGAGTGATGCACTCCTGGAAGAATCTGGAGTTGAAGAATCTGTGGGTAAAAGTGATAACTCCTGCACAGTCTTTGTCCAGCTTGAGCCACACCGACACGAGTAAACGTACAAAATATGTCCATTTAGAAAGTCACCATCTGTGGGTAGCTGCGAGAAGTTGTCCAGTAGGAACTGTTTCCCAATGCCTGGTTTCTTGGGTGGGGGAGGACGCCGCTTCTTCTTGGGAGGCATCTTCTTTAAGAAAAATAAAGTAAAAGACATTAAATTGTGAGAGAGAAAAAAATGACAAAAATTATAACTTGGCCCTGCAAATAAAATAAAGGCATTAACTTCTAATTTCCAGGGTGTAAGGGCATCCCTTTCTATTTCTGTGGTTCTCATTTCTGACCGACCCTATTTTAGGCTCCTGACCCACGAAAATTTTTTTTTTTTATTACCGCCGACCCTATCTGAAACCACATTCCAAAAAGAAAAAAAAAATTCAAAAAAAATAATAATAATAAATTCACAAAATCCGGCTTCGTGTTATTTGAAAGCTATAAGAAATATGCAAAATATATGGGGTACAACAACTGTATCTTGCCAAAAATGGTTTATTTTTATGCAGTGATATCCAGGAGTGACATCATGATATTGACAAACTCACAATAATTTAATAAACAAAACTGGAGAATACACACACTTCCCATCATTTAATTTGGCCATCTAATCTAGTGGAACTGCAATTTTTTTTCCTTCAAATTTTTATTCTTTTTCGACCTAAGGGCCCAACTTCAAAGGTTAAAAAATTAGAACCATAGAAATAAAAAGGGACGCCCTAATGATCATCAAAAATGAGGAAAAAGCTGAAAACAGAAGTTAATTAAATTGAACTGTCAAAACTGACCAATCACGAAGCAGCTAGGCGGTCACATGACCAAAATCATGAATGAAAATAAATGTGAATTGAATTGAATTGAAATCGCCTACCATAGCAGAAGAGAACTGCAGTTAAAATCGCCAAACATCGGCCGAATAAAATAATTTTGTGTACAAATAAGCACAATTCCTAAGTCTAAAGATGTTTATTTGTCATTATATTGTGTTATTTCCTGGTCTCGTGCAGTAATTGAGCCCTAAAATCACGCATGAACATGCATCAGATTTCATGATTTTCGGCTCCCGTTCATGCCGATTGCCCCCAGACGACCCAGCTGCGACCGGGTCGCGTCGACCCGGCCGCGTCAGACTGCGGGTAAGTCAAATTTTTTTTGGACCCATAAAATACAATGAAACTTTGGGATTTTAAAGATGAAATAACAACAATAATGTAGACTTACCTTTCAATAACGTAGGATTGGGCCTTAGAGTGGTATTTGTGCCGTCAAAACAGTGATTTCTTCAACTTTTCCAGCGAAGGTCAAAACATTCCAAAAATTAAAAAATCAAACATGGCGGATGTAAGAGGGGATTTTCCACTACGTCATCATCGTCTACAGCCAATCAGAATGCGAATTTATGGGGATTTCCCCAGCGCGCATGACGCGATGCGGAACAGAAATCGGGCAGAAAATATCGATGCGTATCTTCACATGTCGTCATGACAATAACCATAACAATTTATTGGCGTCTTTCTTGAGAAGAAAATATCTAAAATGTGTACTTTGTATTATAAACAATCCCGCAAATATGACAAATCCCATCTTACAAACCTTAATATTGGGGGAAAAAAAGTAATTATTTTTGATTTTTTTTTACTCCTGCCGCTACTGTCGAAAATACACGGTACTTGGCCTGCAAGTATGCATCGCATGCCAATTTTGCGATCTTCTCCCATGCGATGCGTCGTGTAATTTCGACAGCAGTAGCGGGGTTCAAATAGATCGCTAGAATTACTGAATGGTTTACTTGTGGCGACATTTGTTTTTGTTTATACCTTAGTTTTATGTAACTTGACACTTATAAATAATAGATTTGGGTCTGGGAAGTTTTCTTGGTAAAAATATAATTATAATATTAAATAAAGCAAAGGGGGCGGGGCAGAATCAATGCTACTTGGTTACTACACTACAGTAGGCCCTTAGCCTAAGGCTAAATTTGAATAATTTTCACTGCTAGTTTTTATGAGGGGGGGGGGGGGGGTGAACAGGATAAGGTAACCATTTGAAAATCGAATTGCTGAAGCCTTGCCCAAGGTCAACTTATATAAATAACTAAATCTAAATGCATCACAATAATAAGCCACTCATTCTTGGAATTGTTTTGTCAATCATATTAAATTATTATTATGCCTACTTATTTTTTTATATTAAAAATTTTTTTTTTTTTTTTTAAAGCTTGTCATATAAAATGTGCTACTTCCTTAAAATTAAACCCAGTTTTTTATGCTTCACATGAGTTGAAAAATGAAGTGAATTTTGATGTGTAACAATTGGGAAGTGCATACATTGTTTCTGTCAAAATTGCCTCGCATTGTTTTTCGTGTGAATATGAACTGGATTCAAGCTTACCTAATTTGCGTATACATGTATATTGGGTTTTGGGGACAAAAATAAAAAAACCAAAGCTCAAGTTAATTTTCTTCAACATAATTTATTTATTTTTCTTTTATCAATCAATGTAGATCGTAAGTCGTGATGGCTAATAAGTCATTTAATCTTAGAATCAGGCTTCGATCTTCTGATGAACTTTTAAGATCTGCTGAGACACAGCAATCTGTAGCCCGATCAAAGTCTTCGCAAAAAGTTGCCAATTGGAGACACAAGTTGAAAGAAAAAGACCCAGAGAAGTATGAGAGAATAAAAGAGGAGGATAAAGGAAGGTCTAGGATGCGTAGAGCATCGTTAACAGATGAACAACGAAAGTACCGCAATGAACTCACCAGGAAGAGAATGGCAAAGATGCGAAAAAGACAACAAAAAGGGTCAGAAGATAATTCTTCCAAGCCGTCAACATTGAAGAGATGTAAAAAAGGGGGAAAACCCATAACAAGAAGAGAACAAAAGAAAGAATATGAGAGGAGAGAAATGGCTAAACTGCAAAAAAGGAGGCAGCGTGCAAATTACTCGGAGGAAAAGAAAAGAGCAATTCTGGCCAAAAGAAGACAGAAGCGTCTAGAAGAAAAAGCTGAGCTTCTTAGGTATAGGAGAGAGCATCAGGAATTGCTGAAAAGACAAAGAGAAGAGCAACAGAGGCTGGATGCTGAGAAGAAAAAATTAGAAGAACTGGAGAGAAGACTAAAAGAAGAGGAAATGGTTCAAGCTGAGTATGCATTGAAGGAACAACAGAAGAGAATGAGATCCCAGTCGGCCAAGCGGAAGTCTTTATCTCGAGCATTCAAAGGCTTACCAAAGTCGCCCTCAAAATTTGCAGAAACGCTTACTGATGTTTTCAACAAAGCCTCCCCAATGAAGAAGAGAGCTCTACAATCTAAAAGTCTAAATAGCTCTGCAAAAACAGTTGAACAAGTTATCGCTGCAAATGTATCAGAAGAGCTGGCCAAACTGAAATCAAGTCGAAAGAAAAAAGATGTAAAAAAGAAGCGTCACATTGTCGGAGCACTTGGGGTATTAAAGAAATACCGGCTTCAAAGACGAGCCTGTCGCCTGTTGAATGTCAGTTCAAAAGTGTTTGCTGCCAATGGAAAGAAGAAAGTGCCCCACAAACGAGCATTGAGTGTCCAGACTAAGCAGATTGTCTATCACTTCTATGAAGAGTCTGCTGTTCAGCTTCCTGATAAGAAATACGTTTCAAAAAAGACCCTGAAGAAAACAGGATTTCTGCAGCAGCCTGTCAGTGCACTGTACCGCGACTTCAAAGACCAAAATCCCAATGTTAAAATTGGCGTGAAAAGCTTTTATAACCTTCGCCCAGACCACATTAAGCTGCAACATGAAATCAAGTACAGAGGATGTCTCTGTGAATACTGCACCAATATTGAGCTCAAAGCTTCTGCTATCAATAAATTGGCTCACTACCACAAGATGAAGTCTTTCTTCGAAGGTGTGTACGGAGTGTCTCGTGTAACACTTTGTCCAAAAGGCAGTTCAAAATACTATGATCGTAAATGTGTGGATCGAAAATGCAACAAATGTGGAACACACTGTTTGCATTTGCACATATCAGAGCTAGCTTCAAAGCATGGTGACCAAAAAAAGATGTCATGGAAGAAGTGGGGAAAAAGTGTCTGAGATGGTTGATGGAAAACAAGTCAAAAAGCAACAAATAAAAACAAAGGAGGGCACTTTGAGTGAATGCATGGCTGAGTTGGAATCCGAAGCTACAACCATTGCTAGGCATTTGTTTAATGCGAGATGGCAAAATGAACAGTTTTCAGCTATCTCTCATAAAATTCCAGATGGGTATGTTGTAATGGTACTCGACTTTGGGGAAAACTATGTCTGCAAGTATCAAGACGAAATACAATCGGCGCACTGGTACCACACCAATGCAACCATCCACCCTATCGTATGCTACTATTGTTGCCCTCATTGCAACCAACCAATACAACACTCTCTCGTCTTCATCACTGCAGACAAGCTTCACGACTACCATGCTGTCAGCAGTTTCAGATCGCAAGCTATAAGCCATCTTGACGAGCTGAATATAAAAATGAATAAAGTAATCTGCTTTTCTGATGGGGCTTCGGCACAATATAAAAGCAAAGGGCCCTTCCTTGATATTGCTTTGGCTGAAGAAGTATATGGCATTCATGTTGAGCATCATTTTTATGGTTCTCGGCATGGAAAAGGCCCAAGCGATGGGGAAACAGCTGTCGTTAAACAGCAAGCAACCACTGCCGTCTCATCTGGCATCAATGATGCGAAAGAGTTATACAGCTACTGTGTGCAAAACGTTACCAAGAAACCTCAAGACACCCAGCTTGCTTCTAAGAATTGCCTCCACTTCCAGAGAGAAGTTATGTATGTTGAAAATATCATTCGCAAGCGACATCATGAGAAAGTTGACCTTCACACAGTCAAAGGAACAAGACTCCTCCACTGTGTGAAAGGTAGTCAAGATGGAATGTTGAAAACCAGAAACCTGTCCTGCTTTTGCACTCCGTGCTTAAGAGGGGGACCTTGTGATAATTTGGCCAACGTGGATGGATGGAAAGATGTTCAGCTCTTCACTATAAAACCATCAGAGATGCAAAGTCAGCCAGAATGTAAGTAAATCTGTCACTTTTGGGGAAAACAAATTAAATGTAAAAGTTTTATCTGATGTAGAAAGCTACTTACCTGTTTTATGTGGTTTTCTTACCTTTGATTCTCCTAACAGCATCCAGCATTGATCTACCTACCATTGACAACCAGAGCAACCAGATTGACAGTGAAAACGTCCAAGATAAGGGTCGTGGTGAGCTTCATGACAACCAAGAGGACCAGCAGGGTGATATTCAGAAATCAGGTATTTTATGTTCACAGTTGTTGTTTTTTTTTTGTCAAAGTAACAAAACAAAATTTAACAATCATCTCTAGAGTTTATTATTTAGATCAAGGAACCATCTAAATTTGATACAGCATTTGTTATGCATTGTAGTAAGACAGAGTTTATTTGTATCAATGGCTAAATATTTCTTATTAATGTCTATGTTTGTCTGGTTTTTAGGTGAACCATCCATTGCATTACATGATTTTGTTGCAGTCAGAGTAAGAGTAAGCAACACTGGAGGAAAGAAATCTAAACCTGATAAAATGTTTGTAGCCAAGGTAAGTTTTAATTCACACATTTTATACCTGCAATTACAAATAATTGTTTGTACAATCAAGAAACTACTGTTTATTGAAACACAAGAAACTTCCACCAACAAATCAGGCTGGACTTGAGCCCAACACCTGTCGTCAGTCGTTTTTTTCACAAGACCCCCTGAGCTTGCTAACTTTTAAACAGCAAAAATTATCCTTGTGATTATGGTGTTGGTTAATGCAAAATTTGAGTGCATTCCTTGTGTAATCAACTGGTTTAATTTTCACCTTGCTGTACATTAATTTGTACAGGTTGGATCTGTTCTTGGAAACGATCAAGTGAGCCTCTCTTACATGGTTGAACAACAAAAAGACATGTATACGTGGCCTTCGGGAGAGGTTTTCTTTTTACATCCAACCGTTGACATCGTGGCCAAGCTTGATGAGCCTGAAATTACCATGATGGGATCCAGACTGTTTTCAGTTTTTGATCTTTCTGTTGCCAAGGGACTTTTTTCCTCTAGAGAAAACGAGCCTAACCCTAACTCCCTTAGTGTTCTTTAGTGGAACCTTCCTCAATCCTCCAAAATCAGCCATTGTCATTGTATATAGATCCTATTACATAACCCTGTACTCAAATTACCATCACAAAGCTCCACTGGAACAATAACAAAAGGACCCCATACAAGCTTATATTATTAAACTTGTTTTACAGTAGTTTGTATTACTTTATGAACATGAGTATAATTTGATTTTGATTCAGGAATAAAACAGCAAAAATGTTATTTAGAACCGGCTGTGACAAGACGTAGTGTCCACGTTACATCCGTAACCACCTTAGCATTGGGCCCTGAAAACAATTTTAAGGCATCTATGTCATATTTATCCAACTGGATAGTGAGTGTTGTTAGAAGTTCTTTGTCAGAGTTGAGGATTGAATTGTTTTATGCAGTGTTATTGTTATTAAACAACATTTCAAACTTGCCATTAAAGAAACGTTTTTCAATGTCTACTTGAATCCAATGAAGGAAGAATTTACTAGAACTAGAAGGTCATTGGCTGTTATCCAAAAGTTTCTGCAGAACTCAAAAAGCTTTATTAAATTTGTTTTACATCAGTTTGTATTACTTTATGAACATATTCAGGAATAAAACAGCAACAATTTAATTTAGTACTGGATGTAACAAGACGTCGTGTCCATGTTACATCCGTAACCACCTTAGCATTGGGCCCTGAAAAACAATTTTAAGGCATCTATGTCAAATTTATCCAACTGGATAGTGAGTGTTGTTGGAAATTACTTGTCAGTTGAGGATTGAATTGTTTTATGCAGTATTAATGTTTCTAAACAACATTTCAAACTTGCCATTAAAGAAAAGTTGTTCAATGTCGACTTGAATCAAATAAAGAATTTAATATATTATTTGTCTTGTGCCACTGGAAGTTACTGATTGATTTACCATTTATTTTCTTTAGAGGGGTATTCAAAGTGTCTTAATTGAACCTGATTTAGTGTTGGTATTATCATGATTAATAATGGTTATACCACATAGAAACATAGTGTGGTGTCCACTGTTACATCCGTAACCAGAAGTGTGCACTGTAATATGATCTGGCCAAATATTTTGTTCTGCTTGGGATATTTCTGAAGTTGTTTTTTTCTTGGACCCACAGTTCCTAAGGTACCCAAATATGTGATCAATCTTCATATTAACACTACTTGAAATTTTGACCCCTTTGTCACACTTTGATCCCCAACTTCATGGAATGACCCATATAACAAATATTACTTAATTCACTTAGATCCAGTACAGATAACAACTATTTATTGCCAAGATTTGAACCAAATTTGGCGTGGCAAGAGGGATTTGGCGTGGCAAGGGAGATTTGGCGTGGCAAGATTTGGCGAGATCCCTATGACTGGGTGTACTAAATGCCAACATAGGCTCCTCTTGAATGACAAGAGCAGGACATGTACAAGAATGTTGTAGTATGTACAGGGGTGATAGGCCCTGGGCAGAGACTTGACCTTCTTGATGGCTAGAAGAACAACTTACAAGCTGTGACCTGTGGACATGTGGTGTTTCTGTAGTTCCTATAAATGGTAAGTAAGAGTCATTATCACATATCAGGCAAAGTCTGAAAGTCTGTCTGCATGTAATGCCAGATTTTCAGTGCCGGAGAAGGCAACTGATAGAGTGAAGCTCTTGGTGTTTGTCTGCAGCTTCAACACAGGGATCAGTGGTTCAACCATTGTCTTACTATCAACATCCAGAGATGGGTCTCTCTGAATGAGTCTTTGGAGGCAACTCAGATGATTCTGTGGAAGGAATTCATGGGACAGGCGGCACTGAGGCTGTCTTCATCACCAGTCCAGATGAAGAAGATATCATCGATGTACCACCACCAGCCCAAGGCCCATGGAGCGGAGGTCAACATGCATCCTACTAGTTTACTCCTAAAGAGAACGGCAAAAGATGGTGTCCTCACTGCCCAACTGACCTGGATGTTAAGACCATACAGATTGAGTGAAGTGAAGACACTTGATCCACATCTTCTCTCTGCTGAGATGGTCAAGCTCTCTACAATTCTCAGGTGACACATAGCCCTGCATAATCATGCCAGAAATAGAGTAGATAGACACACAGAAGTGGTGGTCAACAGGTGTTTCTAGCTTACGGGTATTGACTGTGGATCTGTGGCCACAAAACCCTCTTTTGAGGGGGTTTTGTCTCACCAATGTTCAGTACCACACAGACCCTACAGGATATGAGATAGATGGAATTGATGATGATAAAGATAATGTGGCCTTTGGTCTTATATATAGCTATGGTGACATGACTTTTGAAGGAATCCGACTTCTTGACATGTCCTCAACAAGCAATGCAATGGGAATTATACCTGAAAGTACCCCATTGAATATGAGGATGAACAGTATCATGAATAGAGGGACCTCAGCCCAAACAATGAATTCCCTTACGCTGTGTGGATGTCTAAATGGCAACATATAGGCTCCCCTGAAATGGCATGATGAAGGCAATCTAAAGTAAGCAGGATATGATGGTTTTACAGTACTAGTTATTTCATGTATGGGAAGGAGAGAGAGGGGTGATAAGTGGCAATAAGGGGAACTTTCCAATTGGTACAATCTTGATGTCTGGGCTTCTCAGCAAAAACCAATGCCCTGGGCAGAGACTTGACCTTCTTGATGACGAGACGAACAGCTTACGAGCTCTGCCCTCTGGACATAAGGTGTTTCTTTAGTTCCTATGAATGATGAACAAAGTAGGGGTCAATAGAACATACCCAGTGAAATCTGAGGGTCTGGCTGCAACATTATACCAATTTTGCAATGCCGGAGTAGGCAACTGTTGGAGTGAAACTATTGGTGTTTGTCTGTGGGTTAAACTAAGCTACCAATGGTTAAGCCATTGTATTCCTTTCACACAGTAACATCCATAAAACAGGTCTCTGTGAATGGGTGCTCGATTGACGATTCTGTGGAAGGAATTCATGTGGATTTACAATGAAGTCAATCGAGCCTCTTTTTATCACTGATTTAGATGAGGAAGGCATCAACGATATAGCGCCACTAGACTCGAGGTTCGACATGGAACTGAGGCAAACATGCATTCTTCTAGCTAACTCCAAAGAGAAAACACCATTGATGGCATCTTCAATAGGTTTTCGCTTTGAGGTTATGCAGTAAAAGAACGCATGTTGATGCCATATGCCTCAGTTCGATGGAGCCTTGGGTCTAGCAGGGCTATATTGATGATGTCTCCTTCATCTGTACCAATGATGAAAAGAGCTTCATTGCCTACAAAGACCACATTAAATTCCTTCCACATAATCATCAACTGAGTACCCATCCAGAGAGACCCATTTTTCGAATGTTACTGCGCATAAGGAAGACAACGGCCGAACCACTGATCTCTATGTTAAACTCACAGTCAAACCCCAATAGCTTCCCTCCTCCAGTTGTCATCCCCGATACCGCAAAACCAGCAGAACATACAGTCGGGCCCCCAGATTTCACCAGATATCTTCCAATGACTCCGACTTTGAACACCATTCACAGGAATTAAAGAAATACCTTAAGTCCAGAGGTCACAACTCGCAAGTAGTTCGTCTGGCTATCAAGAAGGTCAAGTGTCTGTCCAGGGTCTCAGTTTTTGCTGAGAAGTCCGAACATCAAGACAGTGCCAACAAGAAAGATCCCCTCATTGTCATTTATCACCCCTCTTTCTCTGTCCTATACATAAAATAACTAGTACTTACCAACCATATTCTGCTCACTAAAGATCGCCTTTAACATATGCCATTCCAGAAGAGCTAATGTTGACATTTAGACATCCATCCAGTGAAGGGATCTCATCGTTCAAGCTGAGATCCCCCTATTCCTGACACTGTTAGTCCTCACATCCAACAGAGTACTTTTAGGTATATTTCCTTGTGCACTGCTTGTTGAGAACGTGTCCAGGAGTGGGATTCCTTCAAAAGCTATGCCATCAGAGCCATATACATGACCAAAGGTCATATCACCTGTACCACCACCAATCTCATCCGTCTCTTGTCTTGCAAGGTCTGTGGTGTACCGTGCATTGGTGAGACAAAGACCACCCTCATAAGACAGTTTCATGACCAAAGGTCCATGGTCAACGTCCGTAAATCAGACTCGCCTGTAGGCCATCACTTCGGTCTGCCTAACCACTCGATTCCTGGCATGATTCTACAGGGTATTGAGCCACCAGGAACATAGAGAGCCTGTCCATGTCAGTAGAAAGAAGATGTATTGATCAAATGGCCTCGCTCCATTCAACCCATGGCCTGAACATCCGGTCAAAATGGGTCAGTGCAGGGCAGCATCGATTGCTCGTCTCTTTAGAGCAACTAGTGGTGCATGTTGCCTCTAGCTCCATGTCCGCCAAGGGTCTGGTGGTTTGATACATCGATGATGTCTTCTCCATTTGGACCAGTAATGAAGAGAGCTTCAGTACCTCCCTTCCCATGAATTCCTTTCACAGAACCAACCAAGTCACCTCAGAATACTCATCCAGAGAGACCAGTTCTCTGGATGTTGCTGTTCGTAAGACAACAGATCACCAAAGATCTCTAATGTTAAACCCACAGCCAAACATCAAATGCCTCATTCCAGCAGTTGTCATCTCCGACACCTCAAACCAGCATAGCATACAGCCAGGCCATCAGATTTTTGCCAGATATGTTCCAATGACTCTACCACCATCCACAGGAACATGAGTCACAAACTTGCAAGTCGTTTACCAGCCAACAATTAGGTCGAGCCTCTGCCATCATCCCTCTCTTCCCCTACCTGCTCAAATGACAAACAAGAGCAGCCAATGTTAGCATAAAGTACACCCAGTCACCCCAACCACCCACCCCCAGGATCTCATATTGTTGGCAAGATTTGTTTGGCAAGAAAATTTGGCTTGAAAGACGTTTGGGTGGCAAGACACTTGGACTGGCAAGAGAGTTGGTAAGAGGGTTTGGCAAGATATTTGGCTCAGAAAGACTAAATGAACTGGCAAGAGATTTGGCTTGGCAATAGATTTGGTTCAATACAGAAATAAATTGTTGTTAAAATGTATAAAGGATCTCAAATTGTTTGGCAAGAAAATATGGCTTCCAAGACACTTGGTCTGGCAAGGTTTGGGTGGCAAGACACTTTGACTGGCAAGATATTCGGCTCAGAAAGACTTGTGAATTGGCGCGAGATTTGGCTTGGCAAGGGATTTGGCTCCACCCAGAAATAAATTGATGTTAAAATGTATAAAAGTATCTCATATTGTTTGGCAAGGTTTGTTTGGCAAGAATATTTGGCTTGCAAGACACTTGGACTGTCTGGCAAGAAGGTTTGGGTGGCAAGATATTCAGCTCAGAAAGACTTGTGAACTGGCAAGAGATTTGGCTTGGCAAGGGATTTGGGCTAACCCAGAAATAAATTGTTAAAATGTGTAAAAAAGTAAAAAGTAAATATTTTTTGTAAACTTAAAAACTTTGTTATGGTACAATCTAAAATACGCCATGTTAAATGACCTTCCACTGAGGTCATAAAATCCTTCTGGGTTTTAAAAAAGCAAACATTTCATTTTCAAGATTTTTGCCAGTGGCCTTGACCTTCATAACAGGCGTAGCAAATGTCTTGACCAGTTGGATACTGTTTGGCCCAAAAAAAACTGGTGCTGGTGCTGACACGCAGAAGCAATAGTAGGAGGAGTGGGAGTAGTTACCATGGCCTGGTTGTAGCTTCTCTTGAACCTCTTGTTTGTGCTCGTCATAGTCTTGGCCTTGGGCTTTCTCGCTGCTCTCCCTTCTGCACGTGTGATTAATCATCGCAGTCGTTCCCAAGCTCATTAATTTCATACTCGGTTGCCCAGCCCAAAGGACTGGCATCGACTAGCCTAAAGCTTTTTGGCCTTATATATTTCGGCATGAATTACTTCATTCATGTTTTACAGGGGTGAAACTTGTTCGGTGAAATGTTTGCTTTTTTAAAATCTTGCCCCAACATTGGGGGAAAAAAATTACCAAGGCTGGTGACTGTCATGGTAAGATAATTTCACATAATTTGAGTTCTGTAAGATAATGCAAAGATTGTGAATATCTTTTGTGTTTAATGAGATATGATTTTTTGAAATATTATTTTTACCAACAAATCCTTTCTGAATCGTTATGGTTAAAGCGTAAATCTTGACTACACAACACAAACATTTCTCAATAATGTTAGCCATGTCAACAAGAGTCCAAGCTGGTGATAGATCTTTCACTGTTTGTGCATCCAAGCTATGGAACAATCTTCCTGTTTATATCAGACAATCTGTTTCTGTTAATGCCTTCAAGAAGGCTCTTAAAACTCACTTGTTTCCTCATTAATTTTTCATCAATTTATCTCTTATTCTATCCTGATTTGTATTTATTATGTCATATTAACTTTTGTAAGCGCCATGAGCCTCTCGGGAATGGCGCATGATAAATACTTAATGTAATGTATTCACCCAGGAAATGCTGTTTATTGTGTAACATATCATTAATTTGTCATTCCAGTTCTGATTGATCTTTTTAAACATTTCTTCTAATTCCTTTTAATTTCATACCAAAACAACAGGTTGTTACTCACATAACTTGTACTTCTTGTTACACCATACACAAGTGCAATATTTTCTCCCTTCACATTTATATAGCACCCATCATTATAGACTGTACCATACTCCTGTACTTTTTATTTCCTTACTAAGTGTTTGTTCCACAAACACAATATACAGATTTTAGTCCAAATACCCTTCTTTTAATAGTATACAATTAAATATTTTGATTGTGATTTTGTTTTTCCTTCTAAAATAAATTATGCAAATGTTTCTGTTAGATTTAAGCGCAATTTATGCAAATTTATTTTGTTTTTCATTTACATGCAAATCACATTTTTTCTGTTAGATTTAAGCGCATTTCTTTTTGTTTTTCCTGCTAAAATAATGTATGCAAATTTCTTGTTTTCCACCCTAGAAAAATCACATTTTTTTTCCACGTTTTTTTTAGGATTGAAGCGTGAATTTTTCTTTGTTTTTCCTGCTAAAATAATGTATGCAAATTTCTTTTGTTTTTCATTTGCACGCAAATCACATTTTTTCTGTTAGATTTAATCGCAGTTTTTGGGGGTTGCCTATGACTGGGTGATCAGGCCAATCATCTGAACTGTCTTTACTGACAGACTCAATGCCATTGATAAAATTAATCATAAAATTACGTAATACAAATCATCAAATATTTATCTGGCCTAGATATGTTGCATCTTTTCTCCAGTCAACAGACTAAATTGGTTTGAAAGTTATGGACCTGAATCTCTTAAATAAGTGTTAAACAAAACAATACAAATATATAAACTCTAATTACTGTCTTTAGCAGTTTCTTGAAAGTGGTTGGCAAAGAACAACAGGATGTTGTGTTACATGTACTATTTATCTGGTTAATTCCATAACATCTTTGCTCCAGTCAATAGACTAAATGTTTGTGAATATTTGGCAAAGAACAACATACAGTAGTGTATGGTGTAAGACAATTGAATAGACGTGCGAGCAGATACTCAGATTTGGTTGCATGTTACCGACACTGAATTTGCAACCGTGCAGCAGTTCTAGGCTGTACCAGAACCTTTAATAAGGTAACAACAATTGACTTGGGGAAAAAAATAAAAGTGTTCAACCACAAGAAACACTGATAAACAGGTAGTAGGTGTTGTCACCAACAAGACGCTGTGTAAACTATAAGTACTCCCTAGAACTGATGGATTTTGTGCTGGCATTATTATGTGGTGAACCGGCATCATGTGGGGAAAGGACTTATAACTTATTTACAAGGCACATAATCATTTTAGCATTATAATTTGTGTATTTTTGCTAATTAATTAAATTACTTGACTTTTGTTTAGCAAATGGTGGTATAGTTCGTACTGTTCTGCTCCTTTTGATCTGTAAGGTCTTTCTTTGTCTAATCTGTTTTGTCTGTGATGTCTGCCATGGGAAAAACAAACCCATCGTGTGACAAAGGCATACCCCTAGATTTGGCCCTTGTTCCAATCCATTCTCTAATGAACTTAATGCAGTGCTGTGAAAGTGGTCATGGTATGGATGTTTCTTTGAAAATGTAAAGCTAGTTGTGAGACTAAAAAATAGCACAGCGCAAAAGCACTTACATAACTGGCTTGGCTCGAGGCCACATTACATAATTCCGAGCAGGCAACAAGTGGAGAAAACATAACTTTACACACTCAATGTGGATGCAGGCATGTACTTGAAGTATCCAACAAACAAGTACTGACAGCAGCATTTAACCATGGAGTAAGGGTTCATCATAAACTGGTCATGTTGGATGTTGTTCACGAAATGTGGATAAAAAGACCCCCTGGAAAGCTTGACAGAGATAATAGAATATAGCAACAGTTGTAGTCTATTAGTTGTAGCTACTGGTGAATTTTGTGCTGTTTGATTGACAGGCTGGATTGATAACCCCTAATATATACATGACTATACATAACTATGTTTGTACACTTAAACAATTGGCCATTTGGGTATACTTATAAGGGACAATATCATCAATTTTCAGTCACTGTGTTCATCTTAAATTAGGACTGTTCCAAGTCTGCTCTGATCGTGATGATACTGTCCCTTTAAATAAAACATTATACTTAAATAAATTTCTAGTCAGATAACCTCTTGACGTAAACATGAAATATCATGATCATGCATAGCATATAATTATTTCTATTAATTTTTTTTCTATATAATTTATTTTTTATTTTTTGTTGGTATTTTTAATTTTAAATTTTTTTTTGGAAATTAATAATTTTTTGGGGGTGTGGTCATTTTTTTAGGTTTCTTTTCCTTTTTTCTTTTAAGTTAATACTTTTTTTTCCTTTTTTTCTTTCGAGTTCTCTCTTTTTTTATATTAATTTTCTTTTTTTCATTATATATTTTGTTGTCGTTCTTTTTCATTTTTTTTTGGGGGGGGGGGTTATAATTCAAGCCAAGATAGATGACTTGTTAATCAGTGAACTCTTTCAGTTAAATTCAGTACAGTGCATGTCACAAAAGCTTATTTTCACTTAAAAACATACGGCATGCAATTCAATTACATACATTGTGGGTACATACGAGTAAGTAGGCCTATACTGCTTATTGACAGATTTTACATTTGTAATGAGTAAGCCAATGTAGTTTTAAAGAGAAGGTAATAATAATAAATCATTACTATATAGTGCAAATAATGTCCCAATGCACTTTACATCATTCATATAATCTTTCTCAGCTCTCTGGGGAGTATACAGCCCAATATGTGCAACCTTTTTCAATCTGTGAAGATATCCTGCTGATACGCAATCACATAGCCATCAACTAATCATATTCTTGATGCAGAATGAGGGTAGACAAACTTGAGACATCTTATCACCAGAGCAGAATGATAATGCCATGCTTAAGATGCTTAAGAGACAAATGACGCAGTGAAATAGAGGCTTAGCAGAGACAGTGCTGTTTCCCCACAGAGTAGGTATTTGATTCACAAGCACCATTGCCTCATTCAAGTCTCTTTCTGCATCATGACCAGAAACTAGCATCTCTGAAGTTGTTCACAGCATGCAGAAGTTATTTACAGGAATGCAAATGTTTGTCTCTGGCTTGTAAATTTGCTTCACCATCTCAAGCACTATAGCACATTTTTGCTGGTACACTGTAGACAGTAGTCCTGCATATTTTACAGTCGTATAATAAATGCATTTGTGTTAAAAATTGTAAGCCAGTGTCACCCAACCTTCTTGATGACCCTTGATGACTTCTTGATGAAATTAGTATAATTTTGATAATTGCTAAAATTATATAATAAAACTATTAAATTTACAAAATAGTGCTCTTTTTCTAATTATTGTTGATGCTAAGCAATTCTACTATTAGTTTCCTATGAAACACAGCAATGGAACAGCTTCTCAGGACACACAATATGGTTTATTCTCGGTGCCAAAATTTCCTGGATTCTTTCAGATTCTGTTTGAAGAACAAAACAAGCTGATGCCTTTTGTTTAACTGAGCATCCTGAAGCAGATGGAGAAGAGAGGAACCAGATGGAGATGCCTTTGCTTATTACTGAGCATCCTGAAGAATCATACTGAAGAAGATGGAGAAGATGAGGGTGAGCGCTAGTACACAGCCTTGTTTGACACATTTTATTATTTCTTTGATTTAACTTGGAGAAGGTCAAATGGACTTCCACTCAGTCTGGAACAGGATGAAGATGCCTTTGTTTATTTACTGAACATCCTTTGTTTATTTACTGAGCATCCTGAAGCGCTATACTGAAGAAGATGGAGAAGATGCGGGTGAGCACTAGTACACACACAGCCTTGTTTGACACCTTTACTTGTATCTTTGACTTTGGCTTGGAGAAGGTCAAACAGACTTCCATCAGTCTGGAACAGGATGAAGATGCCTTTGTTTATTTTTTAATTTTTTAATTTTTTTAAAGCAAATCGCCCCATACAAGGCCAATGGCCAATCCAAGGTGGGGGCTTCTAAGTCATTTGTTACAACAACTCCACACTGAAGAAACCAGCCCCTCGCACCGAAACAAGACAAGTTAATAACCAGCCTCTTCACGGTGCGAATAGGACTGGGTGGGGCAACTAGTCCAGAACAAACTGCCTCTGCCCCTATAAGCAACTATGGTTAAGTGTCTTGCTCAAGGACACAAGTGTCACGGCCGGGATTCGAACCCACATTCTGCTGCTAACACCAGAACTTGAGTCCGATAAGCTAGACCGCTCGGTCACGACACTCCACTGAATTATTATAATATTATAATATTACAGAGCATCCTGAAGCGCTATACTGAAGTAGATGGAGAAGATGCGTGTGAACACTAGTACACAGCCTTGTTTGACACCTTTACTTGTATCTTTGCAGTGACTTTGGCTTGGAGAAGGTCAAACAGACTTCCATCAGTCTGGATCAGGATGAAGATGCCTTTGTCTAATAAACTGAGCATCCTGAAGCATCATAGTGAAGAAGATGCAGAAGAGGGTGAGTGCTAGATGTAGATGCCTTTGTCTAACTGAGCATCCTGAAGTGTTATACTGAAGAATATGCTAAGTTCCATCGTGCGATGAAGATGTTCACTCAAAATCTACTCTGATTCTCCGATGTTTCTTTGGCAATAGTTGACACATCAATTGACTATAATAATGGAGGCCTTTTAATTCATGCCTTTAGTAGAATTGTTTAGCATAAACAAAATTTGCACATGATAATTTTTTGAGCACTTCAATAGTAACTTATTGTGTCAAAGGATGGCACATCTAAGAAATTTAATGTGACCCAATGCAAAATGAGTGGAATTTAGCTGTGCATGTCTAACATTGAACTTTTCATTCATTTTATATAACAGAAAATATCTTACTGTTGATAAATGATGTTTTAAGTCTGCCACGTTCCCGGCCTAGGTATAAGAAACCTGAGACAAGGCAAATTGAACATTAAATGCAGAATATCCTGCCTCTAGTGGCTATAAATGAAATGGCAACTCTAAACATTTGTAAAAATTTCCACTCATTTTCAGATGGCATGTCACAAATATTATTTATAAATATACAATTACTTCATTGGAGATTAACAACATAGAGTAATGCCATGCCCATTGCCCAGTAACTAGATGAAACTAGAAAGGCAATTGTAACCTAATGCAAAATGAGTGGAATGTAGAACATGCATGTCCAACACTGAGCTTTACATTCATTTTATTGAGATCTTCAACTGTTGCTTAAAATTAACATTTTTGATTTTGTCCCCAACCTACGTACAGTAGGCATTTTGAATCCCGACTTTAAAGGCATGTTTAAGAAATCTGGTTCTCTGACACATCAATGTGAAAAGAACCGGTAGTGAGGATAATTCTCAACATTTTTCTCTTGTGTGCACCGTCCCTCTACAGCATTACCAGTTTATTTGATGTGTCAGAAAACCAAGATGGCCACTGCATGCGTGATAAATGTCTGTTATCATTTCTGTTAGGTCTTTATTAACCCATATCCGCCGATCTACGTGATAACCCGTAGATATGTAAAATGCTACAAACGCCGACCTACGTGATTTTCCGTACCGTGTTTTTTGTCCAATTCCAATTTACTACGTTTTTCCCGATGACTATTTCATGATTATAGATATGAAACTAGACAAGTCTGACATCATAATAAAGTGCATGTTCTCCTCTTTCCATCAGTATATAATGTGTCTGTGTCAGTGATTGTAATATTCTCTAAATAAGGAATCTTTCTGATTGTGTGCAATAACAATGTATCTCTGTGCTGGGGCTTAGGCACAGTCTTTTGTGTGTTTACATGGTTAGACGGATATGGGTTAACAACCAACACAAATTTAATTTTATACTGAGTATAAAATACAGTACTTTGTCATCATTTTTTTTTTTAAATAACTGAAAACTGATCATACATGTACATAACCTATTAAGAAAAATTTGTGGTAGCACCATGTAACTTCTCTAACGAGTTGAAAATAGTGGTTCTGAAACCAAATAAAATGTATTCGGTCGATAAATACACCCCTGCTGCCTGTCAATCAAACAATACAGTAATACCTATAGCACCTACAAGATGACAAAACAGAACATTTGGATAAGTATGAAAACTGGATGTACAATCTGCCATGTCAGCTAAATTGTACAATGTGTGTGTACATGCGATTTTAATTCAAGCAATATAATGATCTAATTGCAGTAAGTTTAACTCACTTGATTAGATTGTTATCTGTTGCTATGTCCTACTAACATTGTCATGCATTGCAAGGGATGTGTATATTGATCTATCAAGGTCTACATAAAATTTTTATAGGTAAAATATTTAATGGATACCAAGTTATGGGGAAAAAATTGCTCTATGGTTAAATGCATGCTGTAGATGTTTGTCAGACCCGTTGGTCTGACACGCGATACCCACATCAAGTTGAGATAAATTTGCAAAGCGCAAAAACATAAGCAGCTAATAACAGAATGTTTGTAAGTAGCCTGCAATCCGATGCATTGTCTACCACATGCATCTTTAACATACAGCTAAATGATTTGCAGCGTATGTACATGTATGTTTCTATGATAAATTCTATTTTCAGTGTGATGTAGTTAGTGTAAGCTGCGACTTGGGCCAAATCCAAAGATATGCACATTTTGTTTCTATATGCATAATTTAAGTTGAATTTCAGTTTCTCATCAACATAAAAGAAATTAACTGCTATTGTGAGTTTGATACCGATGACCACTGTTTTACCACCTATACTAATCAAGACACTAGCTGATTCAGACATTTTAACAAGTGGACAAGTGAACAATTTGTTAAATTAGAAATGAGTCTTTAAACTCATTGGAGGAATTCTATCATTATAATTGTTCTCTAGCTAATAGAATTTCAATTGATATAATTGCACCCTTCACTAACATAGTTCAGCACTACATACTTAGTGCTTCCCAGTGTCTACAGGCAACTCAGGTGGGACTCGAACCCACAACCTTCTGCACAGTAGTGCAGATGTCTTACCTCTAGACCAGAGTTTACCAGTGGACAATCGAAAGCATACAGACTATACAGTGCTGAGTAACATCAGTGAAGGCACAATCATATCTATTTAACTTATATTATCAGAGAACATTTAAAATAAAATAAGTACATGAAATGTCAATCCAATCTTAAACTAAGGAAAAGAATACCATACCAGCTTGTCAAAGTTGCAAAACACTTTCAAGAAACTGCTATTAAGACAGAACTATTATGTGCTTATATATATTCATTTGTATTGGTTGTTTCTTATGTTGACTTCCTTGATCTTGACTTTACGATATGCGCACTTTATAATAACTGGATGAATAACAAAGAAGATGGTACAAATCCAGAGATGACAACATTATTAATGATATCTATCGTTTGTAAATAGAAATAACTAGAAACACTTTGCATCTTCTTACCATCTAGCATAATGACATCACACTCTAATTGACACTTCAGCACTCCACTGCATCTTCTTACCATCTAGCATCATGACAGCATGCTCCAATTGACACTTCAGCACTCCACTGCATCTTCTTACCATCCAGCATCATGACAGCATGCTCCAAGACACTTCAACACTCCTCGGCGTCTTTTAACCATTTCATGACACTCCAAGACACTCATCACATCAAATCAGTTGGTCAAGGGGTGGCACCCCTCATCTGTAGAAAAGCTCCATCTGGGAAAACTGTCAATCCCAGATGCCACCACTATCAAGAAATTACTCAAGAAAGAACTATTTAGAGTTAAACAATTTGTGCAAAGGATAAAAGTTATTAAACATACACATTCAATGAAGTTCTTAATTTCGCAAATGTTGCTGCTGTGGAGTTTTGTAAACTTGAATAAACACATTTATAAAAGCATAAAACAGCCTTCTTTCCCATTAAAATGCATAGGTTAACATGTACACATGTATTTTGGTACAAACACAACAGTTTCTAGAGGATTTGAATTGGAATAGTATTTTATAAACATCTATAACTGGTATGCCAATTCCCTTTGAATATAACAAATATTACTTATTTCACTTAGATCCAGTACAGATAACAACTATTTATTGCCAAGATTTGAACCAAATTTGGCATAGCAAGAGAGATTTGGCGTGGCAAGAGGGATTTGGCGTGGCAAGTGAGATTTGGCGTGGCAAGATTTGGCGTGGCAAGATTTGGCGTGGCAAGATTTGGCGAGATCCCTATGACTGGGTGTACTAAATGCCAACATAGGCTCCTCTTGAATGACACGAGCAGGACATGTACAAGATGTTGTATGTACAGGAGAGACAGGGGTTGATAGGCCCTGGGCAGAGACTTGACCTTCTTGATGGCTAGAAGAACAACTTACAAGCTGTGACCTGTGGACATGTGGTGTTTCTGTAGTTCCTGTAAATGGTAAGTAAGAGTCATTATCACATATCAGGCAAAGTCTGAAAGTCTGTCTGCATGTAATGCCAGATTTTCAGTGCCGGAGAAGGCAACTGATAGAGTAAGCTCTTGGTGTTTGTCTGCAGCTTCAACACAGGGATCAGTGGTTCAACCATTGTCTTACTATCAACATCCAGAGATGGGTCTCTCTGAATGAGTCTTTGGAGGCAACTCAGATGATTCTGTGGAAGGAATTCATGGGACAGGCGGCACTGAGGCTGTCTTCATCACCAGTCCAGATGAAGAAGATATCATCGATGTACCACCACCAGCCCAAGGCCCATGGAGCGGAGGTCAACATGCATCCTACTAGTTTACTCCTAAAGAGAACGGCAAAAGATGGTGTCCTCACTGCCCAACTGACCTGGATGTTAAGACCATACAGATTGAGTGAAGTGAAGACACTTGATCCACATCTTCTCTCTGCTGAGATGGTCAAGCTCTCTACAGTTCTCAGGTGACCCATAGCCCTGCATAATCATGCCAGAAATAGAGTAGATAGACACACAGAAGTGGTGGTCAACAGGTGTGTCTAGCTTACGGGTATTGACTGTGGATCTGTGGCCACAAAACCCTCTTTTGAGGGGGTTTTGTCTCACCAATGTTCAGTACCACACAGACCCTACAGGATATGAGATAGATGGAATTGATGATGATAAAGATAATGTGGCCTTTGGTCTTATATATAGCTATGGTGACATGACTTTTGAAGGAATCCGACTTCTTGACATGGCCTCAACAAGCAATGCAACGGGAAGTACACCTGAAAGTACCCCATTGAATATGAGGATGAACAGTATCATGAATAGAGGGACCTCAGCCCAAACAATGAATTCCCTTACGCTGTGTGGATGTCTAAATGGCAACATATAGGCTCCCCTGAAATGGCATGATGAAGGCAATCTAAAGTAAGCAGGATATGATGGTTTTACAGTACTAGTTATTTCATGTATGGGAAGGAGAGAGAGGGGTGATAAGTGGCAATAAGGGGAACTTTCCAATTGGTACAATCTTGATGTCTGGGCTTCTCAGCAAAAACCAATGCCCTGGGCAGAGACTTGACCTTCTTGATGACGAGACGAACAGCTTACGAGCTCTGCCCTCTGGACATAAGATGTTTCTTTAGTTCCTGTGAATGATGAACAAAGTAGGGGTCAATAGAACATACCTAGTGAAATCTGAGGGTCTGGCTGTACATTATACCAATTTTGCAATGCCGGGGTACCGTAGGCAACTGTTGGAGTGAAACTATTGATGTTTGTCTGTGGGTTAAACATAGCTACCAATGGTTAAGCCATTGTATTCCTTTCACACAGTAACATCCATAAAACAGGTCTCTGTGAATGGGTGCTCGATTGACGATTCTGTGGAAGGAATTCATGTGGATTTACAATGAAGTCAATCGAGCCTCTTTTCATCACTGATTTAGATGAGGAAGGCATCAACGATATAGCGCCACTAGACTCGAGGTTCGACATGGAACTGAGGCAAACATGCATTCTTCTAGCTAACTCCAAAGAGAAAACACCATTGATGGCATCTTCAATAGGTTTTCGCTTTGAGGTTATGCACTAAAAGAACACATGTTGATGCCATATGCCTCAGTTCGATGGAGCCTTGGGTCTAGCAGGGCTATATTGATGATGTCTCCTTCATCTGTACCAATGATGAAAAGAGCTTCATTGCCTACAAAGACCACATTAAATTCCTTCCACATAATCATCAACTGAGTACCCATCCAGAGAGACCCATTTTTCGAATGTTACTGCGCGTAAGGAAGACAACGGCCGAACCACTGATCTCTATGTTAAACTCACGGTCAAACCCCAATAACTTCCCTCCTCCAGTTGTCATCCCGATACCGCAAACCAGCAGAACATACAGTCGGGCCCCAGATTTCACCAGATATCTTCCAATGACTCCGACTTTGAACACCATTCACAGGAATTAAAGAAATACCTTAAGTCCAGAGGTCACAACTCGCAAGTAGTTCGTCTGGCTATCAAGAAGGTCAAGTGTCTGTCCAAGGTCTCAGTTTTTGCTGAGAAGTCCGAACATCAAGACAGTGCCAACAACAAAGATCCCCTCATTGTCATTTATCACCCCTCTTTCTCTGTCCTATGCATATAATAACTAGTACTTACCAACCATATTCTGCTCACTAAAGATCGCTTTTAACATGCCATTCCAGAAGAGCTAATGTTGACATTTAGACATCCATCCAGTGAAGGGATCTCATCGTTCAAGCTGAGATCCCCCTATTCCTGACACTGTTAGTCCTCACATCCAACAGAGTACTTTTAGGTATATTTCCTGGTGCACTGCTTGTTGAGAACGTGTCCAGGAGTGGGATTCCTTCAAAAGCTATGCCATCAGAGCCATATACATGACCAAAGGTCATATCACCTGTACCACCACCAATCTCATCCGTCTCATGTCTTGCAAGGTCTGTGGTGTACCGTGCATTGGTGAGACAAAGACCACCCTCATAAGACAGTTTCATGACCAAAGGTCCATGGTCAACGTCCGTAAATCAGACTCGCCTGTAGGCCATCACTTCGGTCTGCCTAACCACTCGATTCCTGACATGATTCTACAGGGTATTGAGCCACCAGGAACAACAGAGAGCCTGTCCATGTCAGTAGAAAGAAGATGTATTGATCAAATGGCCTCGCTCCATTCAACCCATGGCCTGAACATCCGGTCATAATGGGTCAGTGCAGGGCAGCATCGATTGCTCGTCTCTTTAGAGCAACTAGTGGTGCATGTTGCCTCTAGCTCCATGTCCGCCAAGGGTCTGGTGGTTTGATACATCGATGATGTCTTCTCCATTTGGACTAGTAATGAAGAGAGCTTCAGTACCTCCCTTCCCATGAATTCCTTTCACAGAACCAACCAAGTCACCTCAGAATACTCATCCAGAGAGACCAGTTCTCTGGATGTTGCTGTTCGTACGACAACAGATCACCAAAGATCTCTAATGTTAAACCCACAGCCAAACATCAAATGCCTCATTCCAGCAGTTGTCATCTCCGACACCTCAAACCAGCATAGCATACAGCCAGGCCATCAGATTTTTGCCAGATATGTTCCAATGACTCTACCACCATCCACAGGAACATGAGTCACAAACTTGCAAGTCGTTTACCAGCCAACAATTAGGTCGAGCCTCTGCCATCATCCCTCTCTTCCCCTACCTGCTCAAATGACAAACAAGAGCAGCCAATGTTAGCACAAAGTACACCCAGTCACCCCAACCACCCACCCCCAGGATCTCATATTGTTGGCAAGATTTGTTTGGCAAGAAAATTTGGCTTGAAAGACGTTTGGGTGGCAAGACACTTGGACTGGCAAGAGAGTTGGTAAGAGGGTTTGGCAAGATATTTGGCTCAGAAAGACTAAATGAACTGGCAAGAGATTTGGCTTGGCAATAGATTTGGTTCAATACAGAAATAAATTGTTGTTAAAATGTATAAAGGATCTCAAATTGTTTGGCAAGAAAATATGGCTTCCAAGACACTTGGTCTGGCAAGGTTTGGGTGGCAAGACACTTGGACTGGCAAGATATTCGGCTCAGAAACTGGCACGAGATTTGGCTTGGCAAGGGATTTGGCTCAACCCAGAAATAAATTGATGTTAAAATGTATAAAAGTATCTCATATTGTTTGGCAAGGTTTGTTTGGCAAGAATATTTGGCTTGCAAGATATTCAGCTCAGAAAGACTTGTGAACTGGCAAGAGATTTGGCTCGACAAGGGATTTGGGCTAACCCAGAAATAAATTGTTGTTAAAATGTGTAAAAAAGTAAAAAAGTAAATATTTTTTGTAAACTTAAAAACTTTGTTATGGTACAATCTAAAATACGCCATGTTAAATGACCTTCCACTGAGGTCATAAAATCCTTCTGGGTTTTAAAAAAGCAAACATTTCATTTTCAAGATTTTTGCCAGTGGCCTTGACCTTCATAACAGGCGTAGCAAATGTCTTGACCAGTTGGATACTGTTTGGCCCCCAAAAAACTGGTGCTGGTGCTGACACGCAGAAGCAATAGTAGGAGGAGTGGGAGTAGTTACCATGGCCTGGTTGTAGCTTCTCTTGAACCTCTTGTTTGTGCTCATCATAGTCTTGGTCTTGGGCTTTCTCGCTGCTCTCCCTTCTGCACGTGTGATTAATCATCGCAGTCGTTCCCAAGCTCATTAATTTCATACTCGGTTGCCCAGCCCAAAGGACTGGCATCGACTAGCCTAAAGCTTTTTGGCCTTATATATTTCGGCATGAATTACTTCATTCATGTTTTACAGGGGTGAAACTTGTTCGGTGAAATGTTTGCTTTTTTAAAATCTTGCCCCAACATTGGGGGGAAAAAATGACCAAGGCTGGTGACTGTCATGGTAAGATAATTTCACAATTTGAGTTCTGTAAGATAATGCAAAGATTGTGAATATCTTTTGTGTTTAATGAGATATGATTTTTTGAAATATTAAACCTCTATTTGATGCCAACAATATCAAATTATCATATAATTTGTCTGATGATAGAACTACTAGTAGAACTAATGCAATTATTTTAAACGATTTTCTGATTTTTGTCTTCAACAAATTTGAACTTCCCATTTGGAGTAGATGTCAAGGTCATTTTAGATACATGTACTGTATGTGAAGATCGAAACACACAGTTCACGTTATTTACGATCATTAAAAAAGAAAGGATTTATTTATTTTGGTTTCAAGAGATATGATTTTTTCATGTTATTTGAAACCTGGTGATGCAATTATTTAAAAACATCATCTACATGGTAAGGTCATTGATGCTGTAAAGTATCCAGTCTCATTTGAGGTTCACTTGTATAGAGTTAAATCTCTAATCCTTAAATTAAATCATGTCATCTGTGTGTTATTTATAAGCATTCATTAGTAGTGGGTACGAGGCTGGTCATAAGCCCCAGGAATGATGATAGTTTTGGGAGGTTCTTATATACTTTGCTCATAAACTTCTCTTATGTGCTTCATCATGGTTACAATTTGTTTTTAAGAATTTGCCTCTTCTTGAAGAATCCGCAACTTTTCCAGAACTGAAAAATTGCTAATGAAACACCTGAAGTTTACTAGGTATTTTTAAGGTATTTTGCAAATGTGATAAATTATGCAAGCTTGTTTGTTTTCGAAAAAACCTTTAGACGATAACAGAATGTGTATTCAGCTTTGTAGACAATGTACACTGTATTATGTACATAAACAGTACAGTGAATGTGATGTGTGCATACAATACATATAAACAGTACACTTAATTGTGGCACACATGCATATGACCGTTGTGTCTGAGGCATTGAGGGCACAATGTATGTATTAAAATGAATTACTAATAATTAAATAGAAAAATCAAGTAGTGTTGAAACTCTTACATCATCATTATTAGAGTTATCTAGGAGTGTAACTGCAAAATGTGATGTCATTCTGAACTTGACAAGAATGAGCATTTCCGGGAAAATTAGGTTCACCGAGAAGGAGAAGTAAAGAAAGAAAAAAAAACGAACAGTTTCAAGAAAGTGTTTGTGCATGAACACTTAATAATCAATCCTTACTTTACGTCAAAAATAAACTTCCTTGTATGTTTAAAATATAATATAAAATATGTTATCTAC
Organism: Zoroaster sp. YZ-2022; assembly: GCA_029582265.1. NCBI lineage: Eukaryota > Metazoa > Echinodermata > Asteroidea > Forcipulatida > Zoroasteridae > Zoroaster > Zoroaster sp. YZ-2022. The sequence goes on along the minus strand of CM055829.1, from coordinate 24,008,839 downwards.
CCTTTAAGTTCATTTATTCATTGTGCCTAGTGGAGTTATATAGGCTTGGGCGATGACACGATAATATCGAATATCGCGATATTTGTTTTACGCGATTATGATATCGAGAACTTTTTAAATCATCGAGATATCGGCAGATCGCGATGAAAAACCGTTCGCATGCGCTACTGGCTCCATTTTAGTATTAACGGTTACCAGGGAAAAGTTTTCACTTCTAACAAAATGGCCGCTGAGATCTCATTTTTTCAGGTAGAAATTCTTCATACTTAATGATAAGTTAAAAAACATAGGAAAAGGTGTGAGATTGTGAAAGTAATGGATGAGAGGGTGGAATTCAGCAGTGAGAATTTCCGGTTTGCATATAAAATGACTATTTAATCATTCAAGTGACGCCGCCGTGACCGTACTGTTGTGATATGTTTGTACAGTAAAGACACTGTAAATGGAACCGTGTAAAGCCCCCGGAGCTCGCAGCTTAAGTACATTTCACCACTAGAGGGCTACAATATGCACAAGGCGAATACTGAATACCTTGGGTCTTTGGCTCACACTGTCTAGATCATTCTCCCTCTCTCTGCTTGATGAAGTTGGGGTTGGGTCTCTCTCTCTCTCTCTCTCGATGTAGTTCAGTGATTACCTTGGGTCTCTGGCTGACACTGTCTAGATCTTCTCTCTCTCTCTCTCTCTGCTTGATGTAGTTCAGTGATTACCTTGGGTCTCTGGCTGACACTGTATAGATCATTAGACTGGGGGTAGAAAAACGAAGTTTATTATTATAACGAAGATGGGTTAAGTTGCACAAATAAACCCCAAAATGTTTAAATTTATAGCATTTGAAAAGGGAATTATTAAGTAATGTTTTTCTATTTGGAACTAGTTTGTAAAATAAAGGGTTGGGAGTTATGAACATGTACCTAAATCCCTGTTTTTAAGGAAATTTGTACACGGCATTGCAGAGCGCATAAAACTTGACATGACATATTAATATTAACAGTGAAAACCTCTAAATGCTGAGGTGCCAATTGAAATGATCACTATTAGATTTAGTTTCTAACCAATTACCATATCTCACTATGAACAACTTCACCTTGAAAATACCCTGAAAATCTGTTTTGCCTTGAAATAACAGTTCACTGTAATTTCACAGTTCCTCTTCCTCTCAGATATTAGCAATAATGTCCACGGTGATTTCACTGCAAATTTATGGTGCTCTTGAGAATTAATGAGCTGCCCCAAAACTGCCACAAGAAGTTCATGGCATTTTCACGGCGAAGGAATTCCAAGAGTATTTTATGGCAATTTCACGGTGTTGTGTCATCATGAAATTGTCATGAACTATTATTCTGATAAAGATTTTCAGGGCATTTTCAGGGTAAAGTTATTCATAGTATCTGGGGGTTTAAAATGGTTCTCATCATACACTGCATCCCATATCATGCAAATCAAGGCCCACAAGTATTCACATGTCAAATATTGGGATACCATGTTTATTATTGTGCATTTGACTTTAAGAAAAACTCTTCTCGGGTCGAAGTGTAAGACATAGGAGAAGGGGAATCACCCACCACCCTCAACCATATTACTTGATCTTCAAATCCTAACCATGCTGAACACAACATGATGCAACAAATGTAACAATTCTGTTCAAGGTGTTAGCCAGAATTTAGAAATAGACGACGTCGTCGTCGTCGTCGTCGTCGTCGTCGTCATCATGTTTTAGCACAAGATATTTATTGCTCTAATGCATATAAGATTTGGGGTTCAATGTGTGAAGGAGTAAAGAAAATTTGATCCAATAAAAGTGTTATGCATAACACTTGGTATTAGGGCTGTGCCGGGTATCCAGGTATTCGAATACCCGACCGAAACGGTCATTACCCAGTTCCATTTTTCAGTTTGAATTATCCGTAAACGACTTTTTAAAATTCGGACTTAATATATGAGCGGTGCGAACAGAAATCTGTGACTCTTGAACAATGTAATGTTTACACTTTTACAGACAATTATCTTTAAATTCAAGAGATTACACTCCAATGAAGAAAAGATCGATAGTATGGTATCTTCCGTATAATATAAGTCAATTTATTACCATTTACAGTACATGTATTTCATGTTACAAATAATTTGTACATCACCAGAGGCATGTTTTCAACATAAATGAAAACGGGTATCCGGGTATCCGAAGTTTGCTGATTTCAGGTATCCAGTTCCAAAAATATCCAAAAACGCACAGCCTTACTTGGCATCTATGTGTCACGATTTAATCATTTTTGTTAAATGTAATTTTTGTATTATGTAACCAAAAATAAAAAGTTTTCAGGGGGGTGGGGGTGACACCCTATATGTATTGCACTTTTAACCCTCTGACTACTAAAAGGGTCAAAATCAGTCAAAATGTTGATATACTTGCCAAGGTATATCTAGTGCACTTAAAAGACAAACATTGTCAAACCTTACATGTAGTAAGTACATTTACAGGTCAAAATGAGTCAACCGTTTTTGACTGATAAAAGCATTGTCTGGTATTGTTCAGGGTGGTCAAAATGACAGTAAAAATCAGTCAAAAATGCCTGGCCTGTGTGCACATTTGGGTCAACATTCAAAACAGGCAGTTGATTGATTCAGACTTCTATATAGCAACTTCCCACTAAAGTGCAGCTATAGTAGGAGGGTTAAAAGTTATAGTTCAATGACTGCTCATCAGATTAATCAAAAAATTGTGAAGTTTACTACAATTTCTTGCCACCAAAACCACTGTATATCTTGACTACGATGGACAAATCACTCTGTGATATTTGTTCCATTGTTTTTACTGCAAGTTCTCTTTGCTACCTTGATATTGATGATTCGGGGTGTTTCTTTTTCAACACTATTTTTGGATATTGTTGGCAGCTATTATTTACATAGCAGGAAACAATGCAACATCATGTTCGTTTTTGCATAACAATTGAACAAGTACCTTGTCTAAATTTTATTTCACAAGTTTGCAATCAGTCAACTTATACAGGCTAGCAATGATTTGGTTATTTTTTTTTTTTTTACACTTTCACTGCTGTGACACTGACTACACTGACTAAATCTTAACTGTATGTCAAATAAATAGTCTTCTCGTTTTGTTAAAACTCTCCATGCAAAGATGGCACAAGTTTTAAACACCTAACATCTATTTAATGCATCCATATTTGATTTTAAGAATCAATTAGAACTAGAGGTATTGAGTTTGTAGAAAACAAACTCAGTGTTCTAAATTTGTTAAAAGACAAGACTTACTTCAGGAGATATGAGTTTTCATAATATATAATTAAAATGACATATAATGTGCTATACTGAATACATTAACTTCGGGTTCAGTCACGTGACTGAATTTATACTTCACACAGAAGTAATACATTTGATGTATTTTACCATCATCCTAAATGTGATGAAATTCTGTTTGATAATTTCTGAGATATGAAAATATTCCCTTTTAAATACTGCTGCTAGGGAGCGCTCTGATCTGTGATGACGTCATCAAACAATTGTTAATGAAGAGATATGACTAGTAACTTTATTGACAGAAATCCAATATTCATCTTCCCTAGATCACATTGGCTGCAGACTATATAATAGTGCTGAAGAATGCTTTTTCTGTTGAACTTCCGGTTTCAACTGAAAAAAAAGTCAAAATTGGCTCATGTCTGTGTACGAAATGTCACATAATTCGAGGTCACTATGATGATGCCAAGATAATTAATTTATCTGGTGTGGTTCATGAGATGACTTAAAATATTAAACCTCTATTTGATGTAATTTGATATCTTATGACATCATCATGACATCACAAATTTATGACATTAAATATATTTACCTTCATGTCAATGTAAAAGTATTTGTGAAGTATGTTAGTCTGAACACTGCAAATATGGTTTTCTCTTCAGAAACGTTTCACGACAAAACTCGCATCCATGGTGCTGTGTGCAACTTGACATGAGACTATTTATGGCTACATGTACACATGGAGGAAGAACCTTCCTCCATGATGTACACATGGTGGAGTTCAGTTTGGCGTGCGACTCGACTTATAAGACTACTGTATCGTGCTGTATGTGTGCACAAAATGATAGGTCTGTGTGGGAAATGGCTGTGTACTTGCGAAAGTGGCCTGTACAAATGTACAGAATGAGTGCTTCAGAATATTTTTTCACTTAAACTTCTGGTTTCGACCGGAAGGAGAGGTCAGATTTTGAACCGTGAAGTTGTTATTTTAGGCTATAAAGTACTCTTGACCTCACACTGGGACATCCAGAATAAAATTCACATTCTTACATTGCAGTATAAATAAATACTATATAATCCTGGCCCTATGTGATATTGTGATATTTCAGAATGATTGACAGAGGAATTATTGAGTCATTTGTGAAGCGCTACACTTGATGTCTGACATTAGATCCCTTTGTCAGTAAACAATGAATGTGGATGGTCTATAAATGAGTAATACCAACTTGAACCATTCACTGCATGCTCAAAGTAAAATTGCAACATTGTATCATGCATAAAGTAGCAGCCAGCAGCTGCAGGTCTGTGCCACATAACTTGGCGCTAAATAAGTGTATGAGTGAAATAAATGGAGGTTAGATTAAAAACAACGGCATACCATCAAGTGAAGTCGTGTCATCCTCATGCGCTGATGCAGCTAGCTATAGCTGATTCTGCAGCCATGATACATAGTCCAGTCGAAAGTGTCATCGTGATAGACACTTTAACTTTGTTGACTTTCGACTGTCTATGTTGACTGGCGTGCATTGAAATAGACACTTAACTTGCGAACTCAGAAAGTGCATGCAAATCACTCCATGCAAATACGTAAACAACTGCAATGCAAGATAACAGTGGAACAAAAAGCCTCTCTTTTGTGTCACTGCTCAGGAGTTTTGGTGCGCCAAATAACGAGTTTACGAAAACAAAACTTTGTGCACGTGGGAATGTAGGCCCTTATACCAAAGATCGTATAGCGCCGCAAGGCGCAAGATAGGCAACTGACGCGCAAACGCACGTAAATGATTGAAGTACGCACTGGAGTGGAACGGCCGCCATTTTAGGAAGCACAATCAGTTTTGCGCGCGCAATAATGTTCATGATGTACACGATGCATGCAATGCTCGACTTGTTGGATGCATTATAAATGCCAGATTTAGGACAATAGCCAGAATTCAGGCATTTCCGTGTAAACGAAAAAACATAATTTTGAGGGGGGGGATTGTCGGGGTTAATATTAATTAGAATTTTCAGTTCTAATAAAACGTATTCCGCAGTGTACTAGCTGATGCTGGGCCCGGCCTGTTTTTTTTATAAGATGGTCAATTTCAACAAATTTCTTTTTCAACAATTTCTTGAGAAATTCTGTCCATTTATAGAAATTTTCCTCATTCATCCTAGCAAAGAAAAACATTCCACGGGACTACGACAGTGAACTTATTGAAACTACAAGTTAAAAAAATAAAATAAGAGAACACATAGACTTCAATCATTAATTGTTGGCGTATATCTTGACATAAAATTCATATCTTGAAAATCGGAATTATCAAAAATTTTCTTTCACATTTGGTCAGGGAACTTCATCCTGTCTTACCCCCCACCCTGAGCAATTTTTTTTACTCTGAAATATTATGCCTAATTAACTGAAAATTCTTCAGGGAATAAGTTACAGTATATTTGATCATTTGGAAACAATAGTATTATTAGCATTATTGGTTTATTAAAAATCACTGCACAGCCAAAAGGCTGAATTGCACATGACTTTTAAATTTAATATTCAATAAAATACAGAAATTACAGGTATCTATAACTCAGTATAAGCTTTGAATAAAAGGGCCTCAAATACAAATACTTAGCAAAACCACAATGGGACATATACTTTAGCAAATCAACATTTAAATGACAAATCAACAAATAAACATTTTCCAATTAAATTTAAAAAAAAATTCTAATGAAGTAATGGGAATGTGTCTGTAAATGCAACTATAATTCAGAGTTGTCATGTCATTCTAATTTTTCCTGAGATGACAAATCATCTGGTAAATATTTTTTTTTTACGTAAATGATTACACCTCAGACAGACATGTGAAACTGTGATCACATGTTTCTACCATCAGACTTGCAATTTAACGGTTATTTTTGTAACCGTTTTTTTAAATGGTAGGTTACACGGTTAACCGACAGTAAATCTATTTTTAAAAATACGTTGGAAACGTACATGTTTCTTCTGCTCCCTGGCAACAGTGTACAAAAAATGGGCCTAGGGCCTTCGGTTCCTTAATTCGAAAGAATTTTGAGAGGTTTTGTAGCCTTAAAAGTTTCCATATTTAATATGGAAACTTTATTTTATAAACCAAAATTGCATTTAATAATGTTTACATTATGTTCATTGTCACTGTGCCAAAACAAATACAAATTTTGAAATTAAACTCACCACTTTTATTTTTAACAAAAACACCATTACCCCAATTATTTACGGTTATTATATTTGAAAAGATATTTGTGACTGGGTCATAGTATAAACACATGACGTGACTAGGTTTATTCCGTAGAGAATAAAACCATGTGAACGTCATTTGCACTTCAGAAAATGTGGATTGTAGTCACACTATTTTAAATGAACGTCACATGGTTTATCAAGAGTACATATATGTGTTTTGTCTAGACAAGAGTCCCAGTATGGTATAATAGAATAGTGTCCTAATCCCTCAACTTTGATCGAGCCGCTGCCGATCCATGCTTTGATTTAATTCATGACTTATGTAGATTTTTAAGGTAACGCCCATATTCTGCATATGTATGATATAATGTACTCGCCAGTTTAAAGTCACATTGACTGATCTCAGTGTACAGCTTAACAACTTTATTTATGTCCCACTTTCGGAGCTTTCCTACATTTCCTCTTGAGAGTGACATCATGTAGTTCTCTGTTTTTAAACTTCAGTGCATAATGTATTCGAACATTTACAAATATAGCTACAATTTTGGCTTTTATTCTCTCACTGCACACATGCATCTCCTTGTACAAATCTAGATCCTGCATCGCTTGATTGAGCAGGTGGGAGATGTTGCTCCTTGTCATCTTTATGTCATCAAATTCAGTGCGAAACAACTTCTCACATTCAGCACAGAAAGCTAGGAAGCACTCTGAGGGGACCATTAACGATCCAAAGTCAGATATGGATGTGTCATAGGCTTTGTTATGTATGAATAGTAGCACTGGGTTGTCTAACTTTGCATTGCCTTTCAGCAGAGCTTCTCTGCAGGTCTGGCATGATGAGAGTACTGTGTCCGGTGATAACTTTGCGACACAGATACCCAGCGATGTATGCAAGCGTGTTCTGTTCAGGGAGGTCAATTGGAATATTGTTGACTGCGATGGCTTTTCGTGCACTGTTGATACGTGTGACACGTTGAGATTGTTTTATTCTTCCTGTATTGCTTGTTAGAGAGCGCAGCGTCAGGACAAATTTGTCCGAGTCAGGTAAGCAGTTGGAACCAGCAACTGGCTTAATAAGCGCAGCTACCATTACCATCCTGAAGGCGCAACGAAATTCCTTAGCCGATGGATTATCTCTAAAGCCACCTTTTCGTCGAATGGTACAAAACATATTTTCTACAATATCCTGGTTAAGACGAGATGTTAGCAGAAATCGGACATCAGTGGTTTCCTTCAAGTGCTGCCATAGCTGAGAAATACATGAAATAGCCAGACACCATCCCTTGATAAACAGAACATTCTTAGCTCCAACTACTTTCAAGCTCTTGAGTATTGGCTTGCATGACTCAAAGAATGATTTGTGTTCAGAGTTTTCGGACAAAGGCCTTCTCAATTTTTGTGGATCCTTGAAACATCTACTGTTAAATGCATCAAACAAGTTGTTGATCATCTCAATGAAATCAGCTGTGTATGCAGCTTCTGCAGGTAATTTACCAAATGCTACTGAATGACTAAGCACCTGTGCTGCCTTATTTACTCTCATTTTGGAGAAGCTTGAGAGCTCAAAGTGCCCTTTTGTGAGTTTGTGCGCTTTTCTGATTGCCAATTGTGAATCAAATTCATAGAAATTACGAATATGTGTCCACCTGATGTGTTTGCCACCATCTTTTCCATTGATATGGAAGACATATTTCTCCAAGTTAGATCTTGTGTTTTTTAACAAGTGTGGCGGGTCATGCAAACAGAAGATTTTGTCCTCCCCATGGATGAAGAAAGGCTGCTTTTCTGTTACTGAAAGGAGTTTATAGAGTCGAACATTGCTGGACCCTTGGTCACATACAACAGCCTTAGGTTGCAGTCCAGTGCCTTTTACATTCTGAATGCATTCGTTGAGCAATTTCTTCAGATTTTCAGCACGTGTGGCATCTCTTGACAAAAAATAGCCAATGGGCTGTTTCCACTTGCCAATCAAACCCCTAACCATGAACACAAGAGCATGATTTGCAGGCTTTGATGTTTTACCCAAACAGCCAAAGTCTTCAAATCCCTCCACCGCATCTTCTGTGATGTTGTATGACAGGCCTGCACGTAGACTCATTTCGTCAAATGTGATGACACATAACTTATTCTTTTCTGTCATGCCAGCTACTTTGTCTCTCAACAGTTCAAATACCTTGGGAGGAAAGCCAGGCCTTACTTCCACATTACTCAACCATTTTCGGAGGGATGACACAGATGGAAGTGTGAAAATACGTAGACAGAATTGGTAAGCACGAGGACTCTGGTGATAAAGGGAAAGTGCTATTACTTTGTCTTTGTAAGTCCATCTCCTGCCTTTAGCCTTGCAACGCTGTGATGAATTCTAATTGAGATGCAAAGAAGGTCAATGCTGGCTCTTCTAAAAAAGCACTTGCTCCTTTGATTAAATCACTGATTGATTGCGACTCTCTGCTCACTTTGTCCATTGACCTTTTCAGCTGTTGCACCATTTTCTTCAATCTAAATGTTCGAAGGCGCTCTTTCTTGAGCAGTTTGCTGTTCTTTCCTTTGGATGCATGATCATCGATGGCACAAGATGATTCATATGATAACAATCTCCTGGAACCATCTTTGTGATTGTTTTCAGGAACTTTAAAATATGTATGGTCAGTCACATTGTCAGCCACTGCAAAGAAAAAAGAGAGTCAAATGTCTCAATGTTACAAAATATAAATTACAGCGGGACCCACCGCTACATGAGACTCCAACTGGCCTCTCATCATTGGGCAAGCTCGATGGTCAGTGGTTAAGATATCTGCTCTAAAATGCAAGAGCTTGTGGGTTTGAGTCCTGTGGAAAAAGTAAAAACCAGACATTGATTTTCTCTTCCAAATACTCCATGGTTAGCATAGAAGTACATAATGGTTAACATAAACAAATAGGTACACGTGTGTATGTACATGTACATGTATGCAGTGTTGTAGTCGAGTCCTTTTCTGAGTCTGGCGCTTAAATACAAAAAAAAAGAAGAGTATAAGGTGGTACAGTTGGAATCAAGTCTGGGTAACAAGACTGTGAGCTCTTAGCACATTGACTTTCAAGAAAGAACAGCAGTATGAGTGTTTAAAAAGACAAGTGTGCTGTATATAGAGGGCCAACAGAAATATTTGCAAAGGACTCGGACTCAAGTCTGAGTCCTTTTGCTTAATTTTGTCTATTTACAGCACACTTGTCTTTCCAAACACTTGTACTGCTATTCCTTCTTGAAAGTCAATGTGCTCGGACCTCACAGTCTTGTTACTTGATTCTAACTGTGCCACGTCATATTTCAGCATTTGTGTCGGACTCGGAAAAGGACTTGACTACAACACTGCGATGTATGAACATGTACAAAAGAAAAATTTGTTATTCTATATTATTTATACCTTCTTGCTGCTTTGGAGCTTTTGGTGTGGAGATGTCCTCACTCTTCCTCTTAAGTGGCCTACGTGGGGTGGACAGAAGTTTGGGTGGATTTGGCACCTTGAATATAGTTGGAACTGCATTCCAGTTCAGTCTGTTTTTAGTCCGTTTGTTGGAGAACTGTTCAAGTTCAAAGTGTTCTGAGCACAAACGGCAGTTTGTTGACAAATACAGAGGAGTTCTATTCAGCAGATCAACGCGACGAGTGTTTTGGACCCACTGCTGACATCTGCAAAGAAAAAATGGGTAAAAATGTATGTTAAAAAGGAAATCAGAACTAACATTATGGGTCATACTAAAAGCTGACAACCCACTGACAGCCCTTTCATCTGCCGACAACCTAACTGTTGTGTTGTGATCCTTAGTCGGGGTTACTAAGAGGTAAGCTTTCGGAGACGCATTAAATAATGTTAACTTGCTTCACTTTGTCGTGAAGTTGCAAGTAAAAGAATTCGTGTTAACTGGATTTGTGATGCCGTCCGTGGAGGTTACACACATTCACAAGAAGTATTACTTCAAGAGACTTCCAGTTGATTATAAATATCAAATACATTCAACATTTATTGATTCATAAAAGCATTACAGCATAGATATGTGTGTCTCCTTCTCAGTCAGACCCCAACCGATGAATGAATCATGACTCTTTATTTTCCATATCAAAACAATATCAAAACATTCTCATTATGCGGCATTGCGTGAGTTTACAATGCGCGCCGCTAAGGCTATGCTTATAATAGCATAATTATCGCACATGGGATGATATGCTTGATCATGACACTAACACAAAAATAAACTCAGGATGTAACAGAAACTCTGTACTTAAAGTGCCTTGGACAGCATTGCACTGTTAAAACTTTCAGGAAAATATGTTGTTTTGATCGCAAACATTGATTTTATGGATTGAGTACTATTGGCTGCTATATCTTGCTGCTTAATGTCACCGGATCAGACCATTATGCAGAGGGTAAGCAATACAAAACTTTGCAACGTAAATGTTTAACGATCGGCACCACTAATTTTAAAACATCATCAATCATTACACCAAGTTTAATACTAATTTTTGGTTACGTTAAACAATTTTGGCCTAATAAGTAATATTAATAATATTATAAAAATAATATTCTATCCTACCTCTCCTTGTTCTTTGGAAACCTGAAGAATGAAAGATCGGGTCGGTTACTTTGACGATTTGAGCAATTTATTGAAGAACAGTGAGCAGATGATGTAGAACTTAACGCCATGATGGAGTATTGGTTTGCTACAACGTCCAACAATGAATAGCCTAATTTGCCCTAAATTTTAAATGGGATAAAAACCAAACATTTAAACAAGAATGACAGCGATGCCGACATGGCTTGCTGCTGGCGTGCTGCTAGCTACTGAATCAAATTACTTTGTTGAATTTGTAAATCACTGACTGACAATGCATAATGCCACAAATATAGTCAGAAGTCAGACTCGAGTCAGCAGAGTCAACAAAATAACGTTACAATGTAGGGATTGTAGGCTAACTTATTTACGAGTGGCGCCCCCAATTTTAACATCAATTTAACAAAATTACAAATGTTTAAGAAAATAAACAATTTAAACGAACATTTGCCTGAATACGTAATAAAAATAGCATTGTATCCTACCTTTCCTTGTTCTTTGGACACGTGAAGAATGAAAGGTCGGGTCATTTACTGACGATTTGAGCAGCAGCGAGTGTAACTTGGTTTGCGCGCGGTGCATGCATACTGTTGTCGACTACTTGTCGTGTCGCTGCTTACTAAAATGGCGGCCAAACGCGCCCATTGGATACTTCATGTTTTTGCGTCAGTTACTTATCTTGCGCCTTGCGGCGCTATACGATCTTTGCTTATACTGTAGTACTGTCTTGAGTACAATCATCTTTGGTACATACAATGTGTTGCGCTTTTGCATTGTGACCCGGCCCAGATCTCTCGGAATTGAGCGCGCAATGAATTATGGGAGTTGGATTTTGGAAAAACGCTGTCAACAAACGCACTATGTTTGTGCACCAAGTCAATGGAGGAGAAAGGTTGTTTTCTTCTTTTTTAATGTTTTATAGCAAAATTATGGAGACAATCTTTATGAAATCAGTTAAATTATAAACAGAACATTTTTGTAATCAAGAAAAGAATTGATTTCCCCCCTCCCCCCAACCGAAAACTACGCAAATGGAGGAACTCTCAGCTAATTTCTGATCCCCGGGTGTGACGACGATATTTTAGTCTCTTATTTTTTCCTTTAAAAAGGGGGTAAATTGCAGATAATTTCATCGTTTTTTAAAAACAAATTAAGCATTATGATCAAACCGTGGTTAAACCCACAACAGATTAAAAATAATGATGATTATAAATTTGGGGTGTCAGTCGAGTGTAAAATTATAAACATTAAAATAATAATAAATAAATAAATAAATAAATAAATAACTTTAAAAATTAATCAATCAATCAATCAATCTAAAATCTAAAATCTAAAATGAGACTTGCCTGTTTTAATACCCTCGGATGAAATATTGTATTAATTATAGCTTTTGACAAACGCTAACGCTGAATATCAGGAACATATAAAAAAGGCAAGTGGCACAATGCACTGTTTTTTCTTTTTTACCATCCTTTAATCGCAAAAGACCGTCAATATACGTCATTAAGTGTAAACGTACAGTACCATAGAAAAATACACAATGATGATTCGCACAATTTTGACGAGAAGTGTTCCATTGTAAAATGGCAAAATTGTATTTTTTTTCTTAATAGATGTGTTCATCACAAGTCTAGCTATAATCTGTTAGCGCCCCAAATTAATCGATCCACTAATTAGCCCAACCCGACTAATTAAAAAGTGTATACAATTATCCAATCGGCATATCCTGATGTACAATATACAAACGGCATACCTATCATTGACCGAAAGGTTTCTATTGTAAAATGGCAAAATTGTAATTTGTTTCTTCACAGATGTGTTCATCACATCTCTAGCTATAATATATTAGCGCCCCAATTAATCGTTCCACTAATTAACCCAGCCTAACTAATTAAGAAATACATACAATTATCCAATCTGTATATCCAAATGCACAATGTACGAACGGCACACCTATATTTGACCGAAAGGTTTCCATTGTAAAATGGCAAAATTGTATTGTTTTTCTTCACAGATGTGTTCATCACATCTCTAGCTATAATCTATTAGCGCCCCCAATTAATCGATAGACTAATTAGCCCAGCCCGACTAATTAAAGAGTGCATACAATTATCCAATCGGCATATCCTTATGTACAATATACAAACGGCATACCCATCTTTGACCGAAAGGTTTACATTATAAAATGGCAAAATTGTAATTTTTTCTTCATAGATGTATTCAACACATGTCTAGCTATAATCTATTAGCGCCCCCAATTAATCGATCCACTAATTAACCCAGCCAGACTAATTAAAGAGTGCATACAATTATCCAATCGGCATATCCATATGTACAATGTACGAACGGCATACCTATCTTTGACCGAAAGGTTTACATTATAAAATGGCAAAATTGTAATTTTTTCTTCATAGATGTGTTCATAACAAGTCTAGCTATGATCTATTAGCGCCCCCAATTAATCGATCCACTAATTAGCCCAGCCTAACTATTTAAGAAATGCATACAATTATGCAATCGGCATATCCTTATGTACAATATACAAACGGCATACCCATCTTTGACCGAAAGGTTTCCATTGTAAAATGGCAAAATTGTAATTTTTTTCTTCATAGATGTGTTCATCACAAGTCTAGCTATAATCTATTAGTGCCCCCAATTAATCGATCTACTACATAGCGCAGCCCGACTAATTAAGAAATACATACAATTATCCAATCGGCATATCCATATGTACAATGTACGAACGGCATACCTATCTTTGACGGAAAGGTTTCCATAGTTATAAAATGGCAAAATTGTAATTTTTTTCTTCATAGATGTATTCAACACATGTCTAGCTATAATCTATTAGCGCCCCCAATTAATCGTTCCACTAATTAACCCAGCCTAACTAATTAAGAAATGCATACAATTACCGGGTATCCAATCTGCATATCCATATGTACAATGTACAAACGGCATGACCTATCTTTGACCGAAAGGTTTCCATTGTAAAATGGCAAAATTGTATTTTGTTTTCTTCATAGATGTGTTCATCACAAATCTAGCTATAATCTATTAGCGCCTCCAATTAATCGATCCACTAATTAGCCCAGCCCGACTAATTAAAGAGTGCATACAATTATCCAATCGGCATATCCTGATGTACAATATACAAACGGCATACCTATCATTGACCGAAAGGTTTCCATTGTAAAATGGCAAAATTTTAATTTTTTTCTTCACAGATGTGTTCATCACATCTCTAGCTATAATCTATTAGCGCCCCCAATTAATCAATCGACTAATTAACCCAGCCTAACTAATTAAGAAATGCATACAATTACCGGGTATCCAATCTGCATATCCATATGTACAATGTACAAACGGCATGACCTATCTTTGACCGAAAGGTTTCCATTGTAAAATGGCAAAATTGTATTTTTTTTTCTTCATAGATGTGTTCATCACAAATCTAGCTATAATCTATTAGCGCCTCCAATTAATCCATCCACTAGTTAGCCCAGCCTGACTAATTAAAATTACATACAATTATTAAATCGGGATCTCTATAAACAATGTACGAACGGGATGCCTATATAATGATGCCCGTCTGTATAGGTAAAGCCCCGCCTCCTTTTCCCCTTTTTCCGAGACTCTCGACCAATCAGAATTAGCATAATATGAGGAGCCGGCCCATACCATTTTTAGTAGGGGTGTTCCATAATTACTGAGGGTCGGTGTCTGTTTAACAAGTAATATTTAAAAAAATAAATTGTAATGTTTGTTTAATATATATGATGAACACATATATATGAAGAAAAAAGTTACAATTTTGCAATTTTACGATCGAACACTTCCCGTCAAAGAAAGGTATGCCGTTTGTACATTGTACATATAGATATCCCGATTGAATAATTGTATGTAATTTTAATTAGTTGGGGTGGGCTAATTAGTGGGTCGATTAATTGGGGGCGCTAATAGATTATAGCCACAGATGTGATGAACACATCTATGAAGAAAAAAGTTACAATTTTGCCATTTTACGATAGAACACTTCTCGTCAAAGATAGGCATCTATGTGGAGATTCCGATTGGATAATTGTATGCATTTTTTTATTAGTCGGGCGGGGCTAATTAGTGAATCGATTAATTGGGGGCGCTAATACTATAGCCACAGATGTGATGAACACATCTATGAAGAAAAGAATTACAATTTTGCCATTTTATAATGGAAACCTTTCCATCAAAGATAGGTATACCGTTTGTACATTGTACATAAGGATATGCCGATTGGATAATTGTATGCATTTCTTAATTAGTTAGGCTGGGCTAATTAGTAAATCGATTAATTGGGGGCGCTAATATATTATAGCTAGACTTGTGATGAACACATCTGTGAAGAAAAAAATTACAATTTTGCCATTTTACAATGGAAACCTTTCGGTCAATGATAGGTATGCCGTTTGTATATTGTACATATGGATATGCCGATTGGATAATTGTATGCATTTCTTAAATAGTTAGGCTGGGCTAATTAATACATCGATTAATTGGGGGCGCTAATAGATTATAGCTAGACATGTGATAAACACATCTATGTGGAAAAAAATTACAATTTTGCCATTTTATAATTAAAACCTTTCGGTCAATGATAGGTATGCCGTTCGTACATTGTACATATGGATAATGCAGATTGGATAATTGTATGCACTCTTTAATTAGTCCGGCTGGGTTAATTAGTGGATCGATTAATTGGGGGCGCTAATAGATTATAGCTAGAGATATGATGAACACAGCTATGAAGAAAAAAATTACAATTTTGCCATTTTATAATGGAAACCTTGCGGTCAAAGATAGGTATGCCGTTCGTACATTGTACATAAGGATATGCCGATTGGATAATTGTATGCACTCTTTAATTAGTCCGGCTGGGTTAATTAGTGGATCGATTAATTGGGGGCGCTAATAGATTATAGCTAGAGATATGATGAACACAGCTATGAAGAAAAAAATTACAATTTTGCCATTTTATAATGGAAACCTTGCGGTCAAAGATAGGTATGCCGTTCGTACATTGTGCATAAGGATATGCCGATTGGATAATTGTATGCACTCTTTAATTAGTCCGGCTGGGTTAATTAGTGGATCGATTAATTGGGGGCGCTAACAGATTATAGCTAGAGATGTGATGAACACATCTATGAAGAAAAAAATTACAATTTTGCCATTTTATAATGGAAACCTTTCGGTCAATGATAGGTATGCCGTTCGTACATTGTACATATGGATATGCCGATTGGATAATTGTATGCACACTTTAATTAGTCCGGCTGGGTTAATTAGTGGATCGATTAATTGGGGGCGCTAATAGATTATAGCTAGAGATGTGATGAACACATTCTACGAAGAAAAAAATTTAAATTTTGCTATTTTACGATGGAACACTTCTCGTCAAAATTGTGCGAATCATCATTGTGTATTTTTCTATGGTACTGTACGTTTACACTTAATGACGTTTATTGACGGTCTTTTGCGGTATTTGAAATTCGGTGCCAGCACCAAATTTCGTGCTAGCACCAAATTCGGTGCTGACTTCAGTCTGGTTATGGCGCGGTGAATAGTGAAGCTAGCTAACGTTAGCATAAGTAAGGTTCGATTTGTAAACAAAAATTCATTTAAATATAATGTATTTGTCGGTTTAAGATATTTAAAAAATATAAAATGTAATATCATAGTTGTTTTGATTAAAATAAGTTGTATAATATTGCCTTATCATATGTTTATCAATAAATCCATTTACATGTTTCTGAGTGTGCCTAATAACTATCTTATTGACCAATCAAATGAGTCGTTAAAAAGGCGGTCAAGATAGAGCGCCATTTTCAATCGTGTGGTATTTTGAAAAAATTAAATTGGGTAAGTTTCCTGTAACAATTACACATTTAAATTTGCTTCATTATATAAAAGTATGTCCAATTACTGTTTTATAATTAGTTGAATAATAAAAGTATATGTTGATTAAAATGATTACATTTTCTGACAGTTGACAGTTTACCGGACACCGCCGCCGGATCGTCCGGTAGCTAACCAGTAACTGTCATGACTGCTAGGCCTATGTGATGTTGACGAGTCAACTCGCCCAAAAAACAATTTACCGCTGTTCCCTTGCCCCTAACGTTAAAACAGCTCGCCACAAGATCAAATCGCCCCAAAAACAAACATAAAATCAAATAATGTAAATAACATTGCAAGCAATTGCCATTGCCCCTGGATTGGAATGGGGGTGACAAGTTTTTGGTTAAAAAAGGTTAATTTAAAACTTATTAAAAATAGCCACCAATTTAACAATGTCAATGCAGACATTAATTGGGTAATTTTTAATGGCCATTTTTGTCATTGGTGAACGCAACCATTTTTAACCAGAAACTTGTTTACAAATTAATGTAAATAATCTTTTAAAGGAAAATCTGTGATATTTGTCATAGGCCTACTCATAGTCATACATAGGAGGCCATGAGAATGAAAGTCATAGATTTGCGTCCACCGCCCGCATGTCCCGAAAGATACCGCCTAAATTTTTCATTATTTGCACAAAAAAGGTATTTCCACCAAACAAATTTAGTTCCAAATCATCCACATCAGTAAAACGAAGTTTTTACCAAATTTCCACCAGTATGTCACTATGTGCACTATTACTAGTATTAGCACATGTTCTCTTACACAGTCTTAGTCCCGCGTACGTCGTTCACAAAAAAGGTCGCATCGCGCTAAAACTGTATGGTAAACTCCGTCCGATCCGCACCTGCAACTGTACCGCCTTCACACGCACAACACGTTCGCTGTTGAGCCTAGTACTAGTAGTAGTAGTACTAGTAGTAGTAGTATGCCTGTGTGTGCGGCCCGCACGTATAATGATGCACGTACATACACAGATTAGAAGAAACATCTTGTGATTGCGCTGTTATTAATGATCAATGGAAATAATTAATAATGAATAATGAAAAAAAGCCTGATGTGTTTTCGAAAATTCCCAGACGCAAATCTATGACTTTCATTCTCTTGGCCTAACTGTTATTCAGGCCTGATACTATCTATTGCAGTATTGGTAGGGGCAAGGCAATTTAAGCTAGGTTAAGGGCACCTCTATGAGGAAAATGTAAATTTCTATTGGAACACTTTAAGGGGCACCAAAGCAATGACCAGGGTGCACCAAGGCAATGACCAGGGTGCACCAAGGCAATGACCAGGGTGCACCAAGGCAATGACCAGGGTGCACCAAGGCAATGACCAGGTGCACCAAGGCAATGACCAGGGTGCACCAAGGCAATGACCAGGGTGCACCAAGGCAATGACCAGGGTGCACCAAGGCAATGACCAGGGTGCACCAAGGCAATGACCAGGGTGCACCAAGGGAATTGCCTCCGTTGCCTCCGTATAGTATCACTCATATCAGGCCTGGTTATTTGGATCTATAGAAAAGTAACAATCCACAGAATAACAGATTATTTTGTGAAATGTGTTATTTTACTGTACGTTACTGTAGGTTCATTTCTTCAATAAATAACGTTAACCCTAACCTCACTGAATACTACAAAATACTACTTGAGTAAACTGCAGTATGGAGTACTTTTACTACACTGGTCTATAAGAGAATTGAGTAGTATTTTGTAGTACAGTGTACTGGACCCCAAATGAATGCCTAGGACGTTAAAAATGTTCTGAATAAAGAATGTCAAACCCAACTGCTACTTGTGAGCAATGTCTAAGGGTAGAATGTCGTATCCGACCGCCACTTTTTGTCATTCAATATAACTAATAATGTAATATTACCTACCCAGTAAGGTGGAGAACATATGGATGATGGTGGACATATACTTCAAATTATTCCATGATATTTATTTCATGAAAAATCAGCCATTTTTGGTATATGATGACTTCCTCAGTCATGTCAGTCTGATCATGGTCTGATCTTGTCAACTCTCCCGTTTGTGACCAACATGGGCATTGATTGTATGCGTAGTGGCAATTATAATAGGATCCTTCTATTTAGAAGGGAAATAAAGTCCGAAACCATAATAAAAGTGGATTTTAAAGATTTAAAAAAAAGTTTTGTCTTTCTGTACCCCAAAAAATCAATAGACTCATTTTTTAACTGGTAATGCCCCAGTCACATTTGCCCTACGGCTAGGATACGGCAGCCGTAGACCCCCAAAATGGAGAGATACCTGCGGCGGCCGCAGAGGATTTGCGGGGGCCTCAGGGTGGCCTTAGGGCGTATCCCTATCTTTTACGGACCGTAGGGGTCGCCGTGAGATTATAGCGCGGCGTTATAACTTTTTTCTTTTCCAGGTTCGCCGTTGCAATTAGACACTCCGTAGCCATGTGTGAGAGACTTTGAAAACGCCCTGATATAAATACTCCAGGCGCTGACGTCAGTCTGGCCGCAGGGTCGCCGTACGCTCGACGTAGGGTCTCCCTGCGGCGACCGTACGGCGACCGTGGGTCTGCCTTGCTATTTGTCAAAACCCTACGGCCGCCGCAGGGTCGCCTTGAGGCAACCGTACGTCATCACTTAAAAGGCCATACGGCAGCTGCAGGTTTTCTGTCTCCAAAAATTCTAAATACGCCGTGCGGCTACCTTTACATATGTGACTGCTAGTGTATGACACTGTGGGAATGCTGCGGCGGCCCGATAATTGCTACTGGCCGTAGATATTATAGACCCTACGGCCGCCTTGGCAAATGTGACTGGGGCATTAGTGGTTGCAAAAAAATTCCCCCCAAAAACCTTAAAAAGTGGCGGTCGGATACGACATTCTTTCCATGTCTAACGTTAAGCATGTGTTTAATGACCAACATCTCACTGGATTGGCATATATTCATTGCTCAAAATCTTTTACACTTTCCTCTCATTAAGTGTGTCATCTTTTAAAAGAAAATCTATGATATTTGTCATATTTGGATAGAAAAGTGGCAATTTGTAGTTTACATTCTTTCCAAAAAATAGTAATTTTGTGAAATGTGTTATTTGTCAGAACTGAAAAACAAACATAAATATAAAACATTGCCAGTTTGAATTTAGCTTGGGATACATCTTGAACCCTAACCCCTATGTACTCTGGCTAGGAACCTTCCTGGATCCTCCAAAATCCATCAGTGCACTTTTGGAAACATGCCCTTATCTTCAAAATGCTCCGTACACCATCTTGCCAGGTAGTAATTTTGTCCCATTTGAAGAGGTGAAAGTACCAGTTTCCAACAGTGCTGAATTCTTCCCAAAAAGTGCCCCTTGGAGGATTTTGCAGGATATGGGGTGGTTAGGGTTAATGTGTCTAACATTATTGATTGTTGGCATTTGTTTTACGGTTGTTTCCCATAAAATATTGAAAGTAAAATATATATACAGTGTGGTGTTTCTTTTGTTTCAGAAATTTACACACTAAAAGGTCACTCAAGATGGATGGTAAAGATACTGAGCCTATGGAGACAAACACAGAGTCCCAAGCAGATAAAGGTAGACCCTAAGTGAAAATATGAGATATATTTTAAGTCTTCGAAATTTCTTCTAATTTTCTTTGTTTACAACCTTTATTTTCCTCAGTTTTTTTCTGTTATAATTTTGAACATTTTTGATAGTGAAATTTACATACCAGTAGTCGGTTCATACAGGTAAATATTCAGTGTATTAACCCTACTATTTATTACAAGGGTCAAATTCAGTCAAAATTTTGATATACTTGCCAAGGTATATCTAGTGCACTTAAAAGTCAAACACTGTCAAACCTTATGTGTAGTAAGTGCATTTACACTACAGGTCAAAATGAGTTGACCGTTTTTGACTGGGAAAAGCATTGTCCTGTATTGTTCAGGGTGGTCAAAATGACAGTAAAAACCAGTCAAAAATGCCCCTGTGTGCACATTTCGGCCAACAGTCAAAACCAAACAGATAGTTGACTGGTTTTGACCTCTATTGCTACTTGCCACTAAAGTGCAGCTATAGTAGGAGGGTTAACCAGGGTGTCCAAAGTAGTTATTTGACAAACAATGTTCAGTGTCCAAATATTTTAACTTAAAGGTAAGGTATAGTATTGGTAATTAAAAAATAGACACATATTCAAATATTAATTTTAAAAGCATACATCTTTCCCTGGAAATTTTTTTGTCTGAGGTTCTGTCATTTTTAAGAAAAGTGGACAAGTTTTCTTTCCTAAAATTTCATATTAGAATGAGTACAAAATGTCTGACTGCATTATTACAATTTCCTTGTGAGTGACACAATATACATGTATAAATTAAAGCTGAAACATTCATAGGATGGCTTTTTAACCCAAACCACCCCATATCCTTCAAAATCCTCCATGGAGCACTTTTTGGGGAAAATTCAGCACTGCTGGAAACTGGTACTTTCACCTCTTCAAATGGGACAAAATTACTACCTGGCAAGAAGTATAGGCCATAAGTGCTGAATATGAAAGATCAACAAAATGCATGGTGCATTTTGAAGATAAGGGCATGCTTCCAAAAGTGCACTGATGGATTTTGGAGGATTCACAAAGGTTCCTAGCCAGAACACCTAGGGGGTTTAGGGTTAATGTATATCTTGATTACAAAAGAGTAAGCATATTCTTAGAAAAAGTTTTGCCAATACAACCAAGGAACAGGGTATGCCTTCCAAAAGACATCCAGATTCAAATTATTTTCAGATCATATCAATTATTTCCTTTTTCCAATAAGAAAATGAGCCGTCACCACAACACAATGCCTCAACCCAGGGCACAAGTGTAGACACACCCATGGATACTTCACAGACAAGTAACGGCGTTGTTAAATTACCTGCCCCAGATGAGCCCAGACTCATGATCTCCAAGATCGTGACAGAAAATTTCAAGTCGTATGCGGGGAAGATCTCACTTGGACCGTTTCACAAGGTATTCGTCTTCATGTATTTTAGCTATTTTTATACCTGTGAATTGTTTTTCTAGTTAGCGGAAGGTTGTGGTTTGGGAGTACCTCATCAGGCCCATCTCGCAGTCCATTTTATCAGTGGGTTGACAGACGCACCAAAACCCTGTGGCTGCCAGTTTTTGAAAGATTAAATAAATGTGGAAAACAGTATGTTTTCCATAGTACTATATTTTCACCACACGAAACCACTAAAAATCACTGGAAATTACTTTTTATTTTTCAAAACCTTTCAAAAGGCTTTGAGAGATCAAACTATAAAGGGGATTTGAATCATTATTATTTTGTTTCTATTTTTTTTTCATTTATTATTTTTTTTCATTCAAATTTTTACTTTAAATGTGAAAACTTTCCAAATTCTCCTTTCAGAGTTTTTCCTGCATTATTGGACCCAATGGCAGCGGTAAATCCAACGTAATCGACTCCATGCTGTTTGTATTCGGATATCGAGCCACTAAGATCCGCTCCAAGAAACTCTCGGTGCTGATCCACAAATCGGAAAATCACAAGAATCTGACCAGCTGCACAGTGGCAGTGCACTTCCAGAAGATCATTGATACTGGGGTAAATAGATTGGGGGAGGGGGGGGGGGGGGTTAATCAAATGGTTAATATTGGACAGGT
The DNA here is from genome assembly GCA_029582265.1 of Zoroaster sp. YZ-2022. Taxonomy (NCBI): domain Eukaryota; kingdom Metazoa; phylum Echinodermata; class Asteroidea; order Forcipulatida; family Zoroasteridae; genus Zoroaster; species Zoroaster sp. YZ-2022. The sequence continues at coordinate 23,986,225 of CM055829.1, read as the reverse complement.
AACTTATTTTGCCTTTGAGAAATTACTAAAGGAGTGTCGTGGCCGAGCGGTCTAGCGCACCGGACTCAAGTTCTGGTGTTGCCAGCAGCAGGGTGTGGGTTCGAGCCCCGGTCGTGACACTTGTGTCCTTGAGCAAGGTACTTAACCATAATTGCTTCGTCCTTCGGATGGGACGTAAAGCCGTAGGTCCCGTGTGTTGTGTAATGCACGTAAAAAAGAATGCGCCTTGAGCACCACTTAGTTGGTGGATATGTGCGCTATATAAGTCCACACATTATTATTATTATTATTATTATTATATGCGCTGTAATGGCAGCAATTGAGCTGTATACTCCCCAGGGAGCTGAGATGGTTTCAGGAATGATTTATGAGCCTTATGAGCAGGGGTAATAATATGCGCCTTGAGCACCACATAGTTGGTGGATACGTGCGCTATATAAGTCCACACATTATTATTATTATTATTAAAGGCAAATTGACAGTTTGAAAGGCATCAGTCTATTATGGACATGAGCCTCATTTCGATTCCCATAGACTTGTGTATTACAAAACCAAGATGGCTGCTCTGTTAAAAAAAATGTTCTTTACATTTTGGTCTGCTTCCCTGACTGCCCATTAGGGTGGACGATATCACGATAATATCGTAACGATACGATATTAAAAAAATTATCGGCTAAATCGGTTATGGTTTTGAAGATATCAAAATATCGCCATATTGACGATATTCCTAAATTATCGCCGATATTCCCAAAATATAGCCGATATATCACATTTATATCGCTCTTTTTATTTAAAATATTGCCGGAGTGATAAATTGTCTCAAAATTTCATGTCATTATATGGTAATATCAACGAAGTTAATCTACCGTGAAAAACTAAAAACCGTTCGAAATCACAATACTGCCCCGCTCATGTTCCCACTTCTTGCGTGCGTTGTGCTCCCGGTTGCTGCGTGGACCATAACTAAAGGCTAGTCCCAGGATCATGTGGTACACTCTCCTGGAATAACCAGCAGATATCGGATACCAGGATAAAAGTGTAGATGATGAACGCTGAACTGTGCATGCATTTATTATGGACGTCACGGTGAGTTCTTTTTTATGAAATGTTTGTCGCACCGAGCGTCAAAAATCTAAGAACTCGGCTCGTTTTGGAGCGACTGTTTGGAGTAACTGTTTATTACCTATGCAGTGTTTTCCCTGTAGAACTTGCATGTAAAAGTAGTTGTTTCGGTGTCCAATATCGTTAATGTATGATACATACATTTGTTAATGTACGATACATACAATCCACGTATTGAGACGATAATAATATCATGGGCGTCGATAACTGACTCACAAAAATTCAATATCGTCGTCCCCTACTGCCCATCAAAACAATTACTATAGGCAAATTGATAGTTTGAAAGGCGTCGGTCTATTATGGACATGAGCCTCATTTCGATTCCCACAGACATGTGTATTATAAAACCAAGATGGCTGCTCCGTTAAAAAAAAAAAAAAAATGTTTGTATTGTTTATAATTTCAGCCTGGGGATAATGACTACAACGTCGTCCCAAACAGTTCCTTCGTCGTGTCCCGTACGGCGCATCAAGACAGCAGCAGCAGCTACTATGTGGACGGCAAGAAGGCCACGTTCAAAGAGGTGACGGCCCTGCTGAGGTTGAGCGGCGTAGATCTGGATCACAACCGCTTCCTGATCCTACAGGTGAACAAAAATGGCAATTCAGGGAGGGGGTCATTAAGGGTTACCCAGTTGCCCAGCTCTCCTTAAAATTCACTGGTGTGACCATGTGAACTGATGATTCAATGTATTGATTAATTTTTTTCAAATGTGCAAAACGGGGAATTGTGCCCCCATTTTGTGGCCATGCATGTAAATTTACCATATGTTTTATTTTGTGCCCCACCCCCTTTTTGGCAGTGTTTCCACCCCCGTGTCCCCTCTCCTTTTATGAGACCCCTGATCTACCCATGGAGTGCCATGGTCGAGCGGTTTAGTGCATCGGATTTGTGTTCTGATGGCTGAGTCGTCAGAATGTGGGTTCGAATCCCAACCGCGACCATAGTGCTTGTGTCCTTGAGCAAGACACTTTACCATAACTGCTTCTCTCCACCCAGGGGTAAATGGGTACCTGTGAGGGCAGAGTTGGTTGTTGTGTTTGATTAGCCCTATATGCGCTGTAATGGCAGCAATTGAGCTGTATACTCCCCAGGGAGCTGAGATGGTTTCAGGAATGATTTATGAGCCTGATGAGCAGGGATAATAATATAATGCGCCTTGAGCACCAGTTTGGTGGATACGTGCGCTATATTGTTATTAATATTATACACCCCATGCATTCTCCCATAGATATTCTGATATTTTAATGGAAGAAGTTGCCTTGCCCACTGCAAGAGTGAAATTATAGGCCTACATTTACAGACATTTTACCAAATGTGTGTATTGCTTCAGGCCTGGAAATTTCATTCTTGTAGGGGCAAGGCCACTTTTACTGAGGAAAGGGCACTTCCAGCTTCACTGGCTTCACATTCAAGACCGGATTGATTTCAAAACATTGACTATTGCCTATAAATGTGTTACTGACTCTGCGCCATCCTATCTCTGTGAGCTTAATTATTACACCATACCAACCTAACCACAGTGGACTCCATTCAAATTCTGATTCCCGGATCTTCAAAAAGCCAACTACACATTTAACTGCGGCTAACAAGGGTTTCTATACTGCTGCACCCAGCATTTGGAATGAACTACCCTCTGGTATCCGTCATGCTGCTTCATTGAGTCAATTTAAAACATCTCTCAAGACTCATTTTATTTTAGGCACTGTGTATTTTTAAATTGTACTTGCATCTCACTGTAAAGCGCTGTGATACCGTTTGTGTAAGAGCGCTATATAAATGCCTTCATTGTATTGTATTGTATTCCATTAGCATAGCAGAATGTCTATGGGAACAGAGGCACCATGGAAGTGACCTCCGAAATATTCCATGCTTGTTGGCTATAAGCATCTGTAATAACCGTCTCATTTGTGATGCGATCTGGGAAAACCCGTCGGATGTCGGCGAACTTGTTTTGAAGATAATGGCAAAATAGTCTCCCAATTTTTTTGGACAATTTGAGTTTTTGGTACCATTTTAATTGTTAATATCTAAATGATCATTCTTGAAAATATTAAATAAAAATTCCATCGTTTTATATGTAAAAACATAGTTTTAATTTATGATGACAGATAATTAAAAAGCCGTCTTTGTTTTTCGTTTCCGCCATTGTTTTTTCAGGACAGTGGCAGCTATAACTTCCCGAGAGCATAACTCAAGTTATAGACAACCTAGAATCATGAATAAAACAGTTTTGAAAACAGCACAGCGTCCTCGTTAATCTGATGTATATAACACAAAAATGACAAATTTCACCATGTGAAGGGTTTTCCCAGATCACATCACATTTGCAGGCCTGTGATTTCTCAGGCTTTTTCCTGATTTCAGGACTTTTTACAAATCTCCCTTTGCCTCAAAATCTTTTTGAAAGAGGAGAAGTAGCCATCAAGGAAAGAAAGAAGTAGCCTGTGTTGTGTCCAAACTTCTAGTTTTTTTTATTTGTGGGGATGTGGAAAGTCCATAAATCCTCCAAAATTAAACATCCAGGGAGACCCAGGCCCGCTACCTATTTTTTCAGGATTTTTAACTTTTTGTCAAATCACACCCTTGCATTTGTAATATTCCAACCCCTCAGGGAGAGGTGGAGCAGATAGCCATGATGAAACCAAAGGCTGTTACAGAGCACGAGGAGGGGATGTTGGAATACCTGGAGGACATCATCGGTAGTAATCAGTTCAAGGAGCCCATTGAGGAACTCGCCAAGACTGTCGAACTACTCAACGAAGATCGAGGAGAAAAGGTAGTTAAAAGCCTTTGTATCAGAGCAATTAACATCACTCCCTGAATGCTCTAGCGTGATATGCCAGATTTTTAGATTTTCGGATTTAGCAGTCAGTGTGATCCACTGATAGACTTACTCAGTGTCTATTATAGACTAAGGTCTCCCAAAGAAGTGTCCACTTTCTTGACCCCACACACGTCGCATCAGATCTGCGCATTTTTAGGGGTCAGCATTTTTAGGGTGTTTTTTTTTGCTATGAAACGGTGTCCAATTGCAGCCAAATTGCTGGATTGATTGGAATTCTGCCGTGCTGTGTTATAAATGATTTTTTTACATAGGGGTATGAACGTTGTGATCCACTGATAGACTTACTCAGTGTCTATTATAGACTAAGGTCTCTCAAAGAAGTGTCCATTTTCTGGACCCCACACATGTCACATCAGATCTGTGCATTTTTAGGGGGTCAGCATTTTTAGTTTTTTTTTTTTTTTTTTACTGTGAAACGGTGTCCAATTGCAGCCAAATTGCTGGATCGATTGGAATTCTGCCGTGCTGTGTTATAAATGATTTTTTTTTACATAGGGGTATGAACGTTTGCCCGATTTGTACGTCCTCTCTTAGTCACCATACTTTGTGTATAGGAAATTTGGTCTGGTTCCAATAACTGGGTATAAAACAAAAATGCATCACCACACAGATTTGTAACCTGAACTAGGGCCAGAAACCGGACTTTTTTTTTTTTTTTTTTTGCCTAATCTGCAGACCACAGTTTTTGCCTCAAATGCATTATGGAGTGCCATGGTCGAGCGGTTTAGTGCGTCGGATTTGTGTTCTGATGGCTGAGTCGTCAGAATGTGGGTTCGAATCCCAACCGCGACCATGGTGCTTGTGTCCTTGAGCAAGACACTTTACCATAATTGCTTCTCGCCACCCAGGAGTAAATGGGTACCTGTGAGGGCAGAGTTGGTTGTTGTGTTTGATTAGCCCATATGTGCTGTAATGGCAGCAATTGAGCTGTATACTCCCCAGGGAGCTGAGATGGTTTCAGGAATGCTTTATGAGCCTGATGAGCAGGGGTAATAATATAATGCGCCTTGAGCACCAGTTTGGTGGATACGTGCGCTATATAAGTCCACATTATGATTATGATTATGATTATGATTATTATGATTATTATGATTATTATGATTATTATTCTTATTCTTATTCTTATTCTTATTATTATTATTCTTCTTCTTATTCTTCTTCAAAGGGAAGGTACAAAACTGGTATTTGGTAACGTACGCTCATTTATTTCAACCCTCTAGTTTTCAAGTGGCTAACCTGTGAAAATTTCATGACAATGTGAACATACACATGTTTTTGAAAGAACAAAGTAAAACTGTTTTTTCTGTTTTTATGTTTTTTGCAAAATTTTTGTTAATTGGGAACTGCTCTCATCTAATGCCTCATTTGTCTGATTGGTTGTAGTTGGGCCGTGTTAAGGCTGTCGAGGCTGAGATGGAGGAACTAGAGAAACCAATGAAGGAGGCCCAGGAATTCGTCAAGATGGAAAACGAAATCACCAAGAAGAAACACATGCTCTACAACAAATACGTGTAAGTCCCCCTATCTTCTTCTTCTTGCGTATGTCTTTAGATCCTCAGCTCGGTTGTAGCAAGCCATTCCAGCGTCTCGTCGTCCAGGTTCGTTATGCCAAGGTCGCCATTTGGTGGCCTGTGTTTGGGACAGCTGGTCAGGACGTGATCTACAGTCTGTAGGGGGTCTCCACATTCACAGTGGGCGCTGTCCGCAAGGCCCCACCGCTGCACCGATTCTCCGAAGCGTCCCACACCTGTCCTCAGGCGGTTGAGGGTTGTCCACTGCTTGCGGGGTAGGTGCTCGCCGGGGACATCTGTGGGATCCTCAATGTAGCGGTGGAGTCTGGATGGTACTGCTGCTCTCCACTGTTCCGTCCATCTGGCCTTGACCCAGGAAGCTCTGCTGGTGTCAGCTGGTGTAGTGCTGAGCAATTCCTGGGCATGTATGGCGCTTGCGCTGCGGTCTCTCCGTGATGGTCTTGTGGAGGAGGTGGGATTCACTCCTCTGTGCCTTCTGAGCAAGAGCCAGCATGGCTCCTCCCGCCTGACCTCGGCTGGGCGATTCCAGCTAGGACAGGTAGTTGGTGGGTTGGGGTGGCTCGTAGGCATCCGGAGACCCGTACGTGGGGCTTCATTGAGGGCAGTGTCGAGCTTTTTTACATGTGGACTGCGGCACCAGACTGGGGCACAGTACTCAGCAGCAGTAAAGACCAGGGCCTCGTGGAGATGCGCAGTGTCTCGCCGTAGCTCCCCATGTGGTACCGGGTTAGTCGACGTATAAGTGCAGTACGGGCGGTGGTCTTTGCCTTGGCACTGTCCAGGTGTTGCTTAAATGACAGTGTTCTGTCTAGCTTTACGCCGAGGTACGTAGGGGAGGCTTGAGACTGTAGCCGGGTGCCATCAGCCATGATGTTGATCTGGCGTGACGCTTCCCTGTGTTGTGCTGTCAGTACTGTAGTCGTGGCTACTAATGGAGTGTCTCATCACTCGGGGAATTCCTGAAATGCCATGCCATTTCATACACTGCCTGTTTCCATCAGGAATGCACGCTGTTCTCATTGGGAACAGGGAGGCATTCCATTTGGGAATACATTGTGTTCCAAAAAGGAACATTCCATTGGGAACATTCCATTAACCCTAACATTCCCAAATCCTCCAAAATCTTTTCTGCTAAAGTGAAGGATTTTGAAGGATTGAGGTTACATTCTACATGCTCTTTGCTAAAGTGAAAGATTTTGCAGGATTGAGGTTATTAGGCATACTTGCCTTTCCATGGTACATGTACATCCATGTTTGTTGTAGTGATTGCAAGGTCAGTGCTTGCGTCAGTGGACACTGTTTATTGCTCCATGCGTGCAGGGAGAGTCCCTGGCCATGTACATGTATCACAGATTAGAAACACGTGTGTGCATACATGTCATGTGCTTGCTTTACTACTGAAGGATTTTGGAGGATTCAGGTTATGTGTTAAGCAAATGGGCCTATGGAGTTAGGAACGATTCAGGTTATGTGTAAGCAAATGGGCCTAGGGAATTAGGAAGGATTCAGGTTATGTGTTAAGCAAATGGGTCTAGGGAGTTAGGAAGGATTCAGGTTATGTGTAAGCAAATGGGCCTAGGGAGTTAGGAAGGATTCAGGTTATGTGTAAGCAAATGGGCCTAGGGAGTTAGGAAGGATTCAGGTTATGTGTAAGCAAATGGGCCTAGGGAGTGTCGTGGCCGAGCGGTCTAGCTTACCGGACTCAAGTTCTGGTGTTAGCAGCAGAATGTGGGTTCGAAACCCGGCCGTGACACTTGTGTCCTTGAGCAAGACACTTAACCATAATTGCTTCTCTCCACCCAGGGGTTAAATGGGTACCTGTGAGGGCAGAGTTGGTTGATTAGCCCTATATGCGCTGTAATGGCAGCAATTGAGCTGTATACTCCCCAGGGAGCTGAGATGGTTTCAGGAATGATTTATGAGCCTTATGAGCAGGGGTAATAATATGCGCCTTGAGCACCACTCAGTTGGTGGATACGTGCGCTATATAAGTCCACACATTATTATTGTTATTATTATTATTATTATTAGGGAGTTAGGAAGGATTCAGGTTATGTGTAAGCAAATGGGCCTAGGGAGTTAGGAAGGATTCAGGTTATGTGTAAGCAAATGGGCCTAGGGAGTTAGGAAGGATTCAGGTTATGTGTAAGCAAATGGGCCTAGGGAGTTAGGAAGGATTCAGGTTATGTGTAAGCAAATGGGCCTAGGGAGTTAGGGTTAATGAGTAAGATCGCTGTAGTTTGTGTAGTTTTTTTAAAAGTAAGACTTGTAGCTTTGCATGGTGAAAAGGATAAGTAAAGACTGTTTGCTTGTGGTAAAGCTACAATCATCCTGAAAAATGTTGTCTGAAGAGCTCTCATTTAAGAGAAAACATGAACAATTAGGTACATTTTGCTCCCACTGTTTTCTTTAATAGTTTTGGTATAATGTTATTTGTTATGCATCAACCCTATTAAGGGCATGCTTTGATGAGGCAAGAAAGTCCCAGAGTAAGACTTGTAGCTTCGCATGGTGGAAAGGATAAGTAGCGACTGTTTGCGGTGACAACATGTAGAAATTCTCTTTTGAGTAGTAAATGTTCTGAAAAGAACCGTTTGGTTACAACTCTGTTTCAACCAGTATGCTCTGATCGTCTTCAGGAGATATAAATCTTGAATACTCACAGTTTACACTATTCAGTTAATTCACATTCTTGTTGTAACATTGAAGCTTGGAGTGTAATGTGAATGAGACAAAAGCTGTGGAGAAACGAGACAAGGTGGCAGAGTCTTTCAAAGAGATGAAAGAGGAACTGGATAAATTTGCTGAGGAAAACAAACTAAAGACAAAGGAGAACAAGAAGACATTCAGGTAAGAGTCCTCGGGTAACATACTTTTCAGCTTTTGAACTAATCTCTGTTTGCTTGAGTTAGGATTTCAGCTTTTATTTTATCTTGATTAGTGGTTTCTAAATTTTCTTTTCGTTGTTAATTGATTTATCTTGAAAGTCGTCATGTGAATAAGATTATTTATATGCATCACTTTTAAAAAAATATCATTTTTTATGAAGGTTGTCCATCTCAAAGTGGTGGATAGAAAAGACTAATGAAGAGAAGCAGGGTAGAGTGTAATCTCTTGTCCTTAAAAACCTAAATTTTCATTAAGGTTGTGACATAACTTAATTTTCTGTGAAGAACATTGGATTTCAGACATTGTCGGTCCAAGTTTAGGGTTATCTGGAGCCATGTAAATCCGGTTTAAAATGTAATGTTAGGAGTGTGATGATGTTACACTTACCAACAGACTGTTCAAAATGCATTGTCTGTGCCGTGCTGCACGGACATGTGTGACGTTAACAACGTTACGTGTAGTGCAGGACAAGCACGGTGATTGTGATTGGTCAATAGCTGTTGGATTTCCCAAGATGGCACATTTTTCGTTGGTCGCTTTTAACTGTCCTCCATTTGAACATCTCTCTAAATATTCCTGCGGTGAATTTCAGGACGTACGAAAAGCTAGCCGAGATCGCAGAAAACAAGAAGGCAGACTTTGCCGAGTTTGAACAACAGGACGTCAAGTGCCGGGAGGACCTCAAACACACCAAGGAAAAACAGAAGAAACTTGTGAAGAGCCTACAGAAAGAGAAGACCAAAGTAAGATTGGAATCAAGTAGGGACAGTATCGTCACAATCAACAGGGCATGGAATCGGACTACTAGTTTCAGATGAACTCAGTGACTGAAAATAATACCCTACATGATAAGGTCACATTACCGTTGCTGCTGCATAAATGATAAATGAGCCAGTAAATTTCAGTCACTGTGTTCTTCTTAAACTAGGACACTGATTCCCATGCCCTGTTGAAAGTTTGCTCTGATTGTGACGATACTGTCCCTTTCACTTGCATTATAAACTGAAGATTACAAATTTAATTTAAAACCCTGGGACTCGATAACTAACCATTTTGTTTGGGTGTACATTATCTCTTCGTCTCAGCTTGAGGAACTACGCGCCGTCCCAGCAAACAGCGAGCAGCAGATTGAAGACCTTGAGTACGCCAAGGAAGCCCTGGAGAAGAGACTGAAGGTTGAGGAGGAGAAGATGAATGACATCATGGCCTCATTGAAGACGGAGACGAAAGACCTCCAAGAAGAGAAAGACGTAAGGAGAAACCATGGGAATATTTTTTTTCTTTGCTTAACCCCGGACGAGATCAAGGCAATTCGTGCCGAGCAAGACGTAGCTGCACGTGACCGCCCTCGGATCCGGCATCTGGTGGATGGTGTGATCGGTGGAAGACGTGCGGCAGCAGTCCGATGTCAATCAGAGAGATTGTCGAATCTTCTACGCCTATACCCGACCATACTTCACACAATCGCATTACACACACTGGCATAGCACTTGAATGATATTGAATGATCATTAACCCTAACCATGCTCAATGCAACAAGATGCAACAAATGTAAAAAGTTATTGAATTTTGTTGCCCTCGGCACAGAACAAAAGAAAAATTGTTCTAGCTGTTGGATCGTGTTGCATTTTGTTGCATTCAGCACGGTAACTGTGAAATCCCTGTAGGGAATTAGGGTTAATAGCTAAAAAATTTACTCGGTGAGTCCGCAAAGAAGCAGATTTTGATCTTTTTTTTTCTTGATGCATCTTCGATCCTTATTACCAGGTGAAAGAAGAGCAACTGATGGGCATGCAAAAGTCGGTGAACGAGGCCAAGTCCAAAAAGGCAGAGGCGGACTTTGAGCTGGACACCCAGATCAAGAAACAGGAAGGGGCCAAGGCCAAGCTGGAGAAGGCCAGAGCGGACATGGAGAACGCCGCCACTATGCTGGCCGAACGCAAAAGGTTTAATAGGAGTTTCATGAATCTAATTCCTTGTTGATGTGCCAGTGAAAAGGATAATAAACTTAAAGCCACTTTACACTATTGGTAATCCTGAAAACAATACGTAAATGATCACAATTTTACCTAAAACTTACTTGGTTTAAAGTTGTCAACGGTGTCGAACATCCCTTGAAATATTTCTGTCTCTGGCACTATCCTTTTTAGTAAAATTCAAGAAGCATTTTGTCATCGGGAGACAGAAATTCCACTTGGAATATGAACAAATTGAATGCATTTTCACTATTTTTCTCATTAACGGCACAATTTGAAATAAACTTAAACTTTCACAGGTTGGTTTGTATACATTTATCTATTTATATATTTAGTTTACAGACATTTTACCAAAATATGTACTGGCTTATAAAACGATGTATTGCTGGTGTTTTAAGGTTTTATACCAGCAATATCTGGCAATTTTCTTTTTCATCAAAACATGTCCTGAAATAAAGTTTATGGTGGGTCTACAAAAAAAATAATTAGTGAACAAAAAAAAACAGATATTGCCGGTTAAAATAACAAAATATAAACTTCCCAATGAACGTAATGTGTTCATTACAACTTAATATGCAATATGCAAAGCCATTGTATGTGAAATACCATACACGACGAAATGTTTGAATTTAATATTGGTGTGACTGTCGTCATCACACAGCTCCATTAAGGACTTGGAACGCCAAATCCCTGAGCTGGTCAAACAGGTGCCCAAGGCCCAGAGCGAGCTCGCCACCGTGAAACAAGCCGAAGCCAAGATGTCCGAGGAGCTGCGTGCCCTCGTCACCAAGGTGGAAGAGGCCCGTAGCTCGCTGCAGTCGGCAAGGGATCGAGGGGCCGTACTGGAGGGACTGATGGAGCAGACCAGGAAAGGAAAGATACCAGGAATCTATGGCAGATTGGTAAACATCTGGCCCTGATTTCATAGAGCTTCTGAGCAGACGATATTGCTCAGCAAATTCATCTGCTAAGCAAAATTTTGCAAAGAACCTGCCAGAACCAATATACGTTATGTGACACTTTGGCTGGTAATCTAATTTTGCTAAGCATAACTTTTCTGCAGATTTGTATGCTGAGCAGATGTGGATGGTTACCAGCTAAACTTCCATGCAAACTGTGTGTATTTTGGCTGGTAGCCTACTTTATATTGCTCATCAAAAATGTTTGCAAAGTAACATTCTCTGCTTAGCAGGTCTATGAAGTTAGCCCCCGGGTCTTTGTTTTCCTTCAAAAATTGTCACATTACTTGAATAACGTAATTTTACAATGGTGAAGAGTCATGTGTTTAATAACAATAATGGAGTCTTAATTTCCTTGAATCAAGATTCAAGGTTCAAGGTTCCATTTATTCATCATATAATAAAAATACATGAAATTTGTGTTCTTGGGTCAACAGCAATGAATACAAAAATAAACAACACATATCTAATTTAAACTACAAAAACAACCATAAAAACTAATACAAATTTACAATAAGCAACTTAAGGTACTATTTAATATCAATAAACAGATCACTATCTTTGAAATAAATTATTGAAAGAACGAATTGCACTGGGCAAGAAAGAGTTAACATGTCTATTCGTTTTTTTCTTACTAGTGACTAGTCTACCAGATCTGCTTACTATGATATATTTGTTAAGTGGGTGGGTAACGTCATCTCTAATTGCACTTAATTTGTTGTTCATAAATTTTTCACAGATACTCTTTAGATCCTTTACATCAGTACCGATGACTTTAACAGCTGACTTCCTTATTCTAGATATACAATATAACAATTAAACAATATTTTATTTTTAATTCTTAATATAGCGCATTTCACATAATGCCCCATGATTGAGGGGCGAGGCTCACATGTTGTTCCCACGTGTGTCGTTGCTAGGTAGTTACTATGATGGGCGGGACTTAATCAGTCTAGTACAGTAATTCAAAAGACAATTCTGTTAACTTATTACATTTGTCTACAGTTTCTCAGCTCTTTAACACTAACCACCCAATATCCTGCAAAATCCTCCAAGTGGCACATTTATGGTAAAATTCAGAGCTGTTGGAAACTGGTACTTTCGCCTCTTCAAATGGGACAAAATTACTACCTGGCAAGGAGTACAGCCCATAAGTGCTGAATATGAAAGATCAACGAAAATGCATGGTGCATTTTGAAGATAAGGGCATGTTTCCAAAAGTGCACTGATGATTTTGGAGGATTCAGGAATGTTCCTAGCCAGAATACCTAGGTGGTTAGGGTTCAGGAAGGTTCCTAGCCAGAATACCTAGGGGGTTAGCGTTAAGACAAACGATAACAGCTATCCTAAGTGTCTTATATCTTTAGAAAGCTCTTTTTCAGCTTAATCCAGTGATACCAATATCTGAAATTTGAAGAAAAAATAATTGCGTCTTTTTACCCATTTTGTGGTACCAGGTCACATAGTTCTCCGAAGAAATCCCATGCCAAATTTGTTTTAAACAAGTTGCACCATAATTGGGCTCACAAATGAAAAAACAAAATTTTATTTGTGCTTGAAGGGTGACCTTGGTGCGATCGATGAGAAGTATGACGTAGCTATTTCCACTGCCTGTGGAGCTCTGGATAATATTGTCGTTGACACCATCGAGACGGCAGAGAAATGCGTCAAGTTTCTACGTGATAACAACGTCGGTGTGGCCACCTTCATTGCTATGGACAAGGTATTGTGATAACATTTTGAGCAGGATTGGAACACTTTATCATTCTAATTATTACTCTTTTTTTTTCAAGATTTATTAAAAAGAAAACCTTCATTTCATTCATATTTATTTCAATTTCACAACTTCCCAGTTACAATGTAAGTAATCTTAGGGCAAGATGGCTCAGTTGGTAGATTGCCGTAGGTCACAGATTCAAATCCCACTTTAGTCAATTTGGCTTTGTTCACTCCAAACAATTTTATTATGCACTTAATCAGTTTCTTGCATTTTTTTTAAGGGTTTTTTTTTAAATAAAAAGTTGTCTTCTCTTCTAGAGCTCCCCAGACTGGCGCTTCCCAGGTTGTATCGTAACATGGGGTGTGTTTCCTGGGTAATACTGCATGCTTTAGTTCAATGACTTCTTACAAGTGCCCCCTGAACAAAACATGAGACTACCAACATAGGGCTAGATGGCTCAGTTGGTGGAGTGCCGGGATGTTAACCTGTGAGGTCGCAGGTTCATATCCCACTGTAGTCAATTTGTCTTTGTTCATTCAAAACTATGCTTGAGTTAGTGATGCCACAGTACAAGACAAGACCAGACAGACAAACAAGACATAAATGCACTGAAACAACCCTATGAACACATGTAACATATTTATTCTTAACATTTTATATCATGTTTTTTTCTGAGTTAACGTGTAATTTTACATTTTCTTTCAGATGGTTGAACGAGCCAGGAATGCACAAGCCAAGTTCAATGCGTAAGTGTCTATATGAAACCCTTTTGACGTTAATTTAGATTCCTTATGTAAACTTCAACAGGGCATGGAATCAGTGTCCTAGATTAAGATGAACATAATGACTGAAAATTACTGGCTCATTTATGCAGCAGCAACGGTAATATGACCTTATCATGCGGGGTATTATTTTCAGTCACTGAGTTAATCTAAAACTAGCACTCTGATTCAATGTCCTGTTGATTGTGACGATATTGTCCCTTTAAATTATTTAAATGAGCCAGTTATAAGTTATTAAGAGCTAAGCATTATTAAACAGACTACCAGCCAGTACACTGTTTTTATGCACAAATTTGGCTGGTAATCAAGACAAATCTGTAAATATTTCTGCTAAGCAGCTCTATGAAATTAACTCCTGAGCAATTTTTTCCCCCTTTTTTCCATTTTTTTATTTATTTATTTATTTATTTTTTTGTTCAAACAGTCCAGAAAATGTACCCCGCCTGTTTGATCTGGTCCGTATGAAGGATGCCAAGTTTGCCGGATCCTTCTACTACGCCCTGGGGAATACCTTTGTAGCTAAGGACCTGGATCAAGCCACCAGGATCGGTCTACAGGGTAGCAAACGTCATCGTGTGGTCACCCTTAGCGGACAGCTCATTGAGGCTACAGGTACAAAGGATGCTTAAAGATGTTTTTTCACAGTAATATTCGGCAATTTAAATTTTCATCGGAACATTGATATTTTACTTGAGGAAGGGCAACCAAATGCTTTAAAATGACAAATTTCTCAAAAAAAAACCATGAGAAATAGGGTTTCACCGTAAATATTTCCTGCAATAAATTAAAAAAAATTACTGTCAAACCGAGCTTCTGACAACTTTTTTATTTTAAATATCTCATTTCAAAGTATTTGTTTTTCTTTCTAAAAGGAAATTATCGATGTTCAAATGAAAACAACAGATTTCAGAATTGCCAGGTAAAACACAGGCAATACATGTACATCTTTAATGCCAAAAACTTATGTATTTTACTGTTACTTATCTCATGACTTTTGATTCTGCATTAAACTGAAACCTTCACAGGTTGTATGGTTCAACTTCAATGTATATTTTGATTCATATATTTTGATTCAAAGTATAAAGCATACTCATAGAAGCAGTTTTGTCAAGATTACCAATGCTGTACCTTCCCTTTAATGTATATCTTGATTCAAAGAGAGTAAGTATACTCATAGAAGCAGTTTTGCCAACATTACCAATGCTGTACCTTCCCTTCAATGTATATCTTGATTCAAAGAGAGTAAGCATACTCATAGAAGCAGTTTTGCCAACAGTGCCAATCTTGTACCTTCCCTTTAATGTATATCTCGATTCAAAGATAGTAAGCATACTCGTAGAAGCAGTTTTGCCAACATTACCAATGTTGTACCTTCCCTTTAATGTATATCTTGATTCAAAGAGAGTAAGCATACTCGTAGAAGCAGTGTTGCCAACATTACCAATGTTGTACCTTCCCTTTAATGTACACTCACGGAATTTAAAAACGCATCAACTTATATTTCTCAATAAATATGTATAACTTATATGCAGTGATAAATTGAAGCCATAATTGTACGTAGCACTTTTATTGTGTCAGTATGATGTGAAAATTTGCGCTCATGCTTGACTGAGAAAGTATTGATTAAAATATCACAAATATCTGCTGTTGAAAAAAATGTGAAATATTGGGATGATGCGTTTTTAAATTCCGTGAGTATATATCTCGATTCAAAGATAGTAAGCATACTCGTAGAAGCAGTTTTGCCAACATTACCAATGTTGTACCTTCCCTTTAATGTATATCTCGATTCAAAGATAGTAAGCATACTCGTAGAAGCAGTTTTGCCAACATTACCAATGCTGTACCTTCCCTTTAATGTATATCTTGATTCAAAGAGAGTAAGCATACTCGTAGAAGCAGTTTTGCCAACATTGCCAATGTTGTACCTTCCCTTTAATGCATATCTTGATTCAACGAGAGTAAGCATACTCGTAGAAAACTTATATGAGAGTAAGCATACTCGTAGAAGCAGTTTTGCCAACATTGCCAATGTTGTACCTTCCCTTTAATGTATATCTTGATTCAACGAGAGTAAGCATACTCGTAGAAGCAGTTTTGCCAACATTGCCAATGTTGTACCTTCCCTTCAATGTATATCTTGATTCAAAGAGAGTAAGCATACTCGTAGAAGCAGTTTTGCCAACATTGCCAATGCTGTACCTTCCCAATGCTGTACCTTCCCTTTAATGTATTTCTTGATTCAAAGAGAGTAAGCATACTCGTAGAAGCAGTCTTGCCAACATTGCCAATGTTGTACCTTCCCTTCAATGTATATCTTGATTCAGAGATAGTAAGCATACTCGTAGAAGCAGTCTTGCCAACATTGCCAATGCTGTACCTTCCCTTCAATGTATATCTTGATTCAGAGATAGTAAGAATACTCATAGAAGCAGTCTTGCCAACATTAACAATGTTGTACCTTCCCTTCAATGTATATCTTGATTCAGAGATAGTAAGCATACTCATTGAAGCAGTTTTGCCAGCGTTACCACTGTTGTACCTTCCTTTCAATGTATATCTTGATTCAGAGAGTAAGCATACTCATTGAAGCAGTTTTGCCAGCGTTACCACTGTTGTACCTTCCTTTCAATGTATATCTTGATTCAGAGAGTAAGCATACTCATTGAAGCAGTTTTGCCAGCGTTACCACTGTTGTACCTTCCCTTCAATGTATATCTTGATTCAAAGAGAGTAAGCATACTCATAGAAGCAGTTTGGCCAACATTACCAATGTTGTACCTTCCCTTCAATGTATATCTTGATTCAGAGATAGTAAGAATACTCATAGAAGCAGTTTGGCCAACATTACCAATGTTGTACCTTCCCTTCAATGTATATCTTGATTCAGAGATAGTAAGAATACTCATAGAAGCAGTTTCGTCAACATTAAGGCTGTGGTGTCCCTTCCCTTGAAAAATCTCTCCATTGTACATCCTCCCAGGAACCATGAGCGGAGGTGGCAAGCAAGTGTCCAAGGGTCGCATGGGCTGTGCCGTCGTCATCGATGTCACCCCTCAGCAGTTGGCCGCCATGGAGCGCGAGCTGGAGACGAGACGTACCAGCACGGCGGAGCATCGCGACAGGCTGCGTGAGCTGGAGCAAGGCGCCCACGAACTTGAGAAACGCTTGAATGAGACCAAGCTGACGCTGAAGAAGCATCATATGGATATTAAGGTAAAACAAAGATTGCATTTATAAAAACAAAGGGCTTTGTCACAAGGTCCACCACGATTGGGACGAAGGGAGGTCTTTTATTAAGTTAGATGGAAGGTCTAGGGGGATGAACAGCACTGGCAAAAGACACCAAGGCACAAGGATGATATATAATAACAAGATTATTCAATTCCAACTAATACATTTAATGAACCCATACATAACGTCTATACATTTTTACAACATACATGCAGTACAATAGAAGTTACATTAAAATAAATACAAAGAACTCCCGTTTGGATGCTCCGGTGTGCGAAAGACGCCCAGCTCAGAAGTTGATGACCCTCAGTGGATAACGCTTGGTCTCGGGATATTACCAAATGTGTGTACATATACTGGCTGTACTGTACTTATAAATGTTCAGGTCTGTCATTTCGCAGGATCTCTTGGAATTTCAGGATGTTTTACAATCTTCCTTTGCCTGAAAATTTTCTTGAAAGAAAGAAGTAGTCATCAAGGAAAGAAAGAAGTAGCCTGTATTGTGTCCAAACCTCTAGTTTCTTGTGGAGGGTCTGTAAATTCTCCAAAATTAAACATCCAGGAGGTTCAGGGGGCTTTGTCCTCTAGACCAAAGGGAGACCCAGGCCCGCTACCTATTTTTCATGTTTTTTTTGGGTTTAATTTCACACCCTTGAATGTTACGTTCTTGTAGGCCAAATCAGAGCAGGAGGTGACACTGCGGGAGCAGATCAAAGGATTAGAGATTGAATTCAAGGACTCTGACAAGAATGTAGATATGGCTGCACTGGAGAAGAATGTGGCAAAGTACACAAAAGGTACACATCAGCTTCATCCATCCTACTTGATTAGACCCACCTAAGTTTTATTTTGTAATAAATGATCGTTAGAAAACTGCTGTTCCTATTAGTGCTGGGACGGTAAACCGGTTAATCAACCAGTTAATCAACTGGTTAATCAACCGGTTAATCAACCGAAACTGCACTAACCCATAGCTGCCAACTATTACGAATTTTTGGTAATTATTTTAAAAAAAATTCATGTATTACGAAAGTACGAATTGCACTTTAAAAATAAAAAATTTCAAGTTTTCTGCCCAACGAAAAAAAAAGCCCTTGATAAAATACCATTTTATGAGCATTCGGGTAAAATCACGTATAACGATCGTAAAAATCAGAATCGGTACCCATACCGAATATTTTTGTACGTGTAGGGTGCTATAATAAATAAGTTCTGAATTACCGAAAAGTGTTATGGATGTCAGTTAGCATAGTATCGATACCTTGTTTGTCAGGGTACCAATTTGTGCGATGTAGTAATGGGTAATAAACAGGAACCAGCTAAGAGCCTACGGTTTCATCATGGCGCCCGCCAATGTGTAATCAGAAGTGAGAAAAGTTTCATTACTAATTGGAATTTTGAAATGTTGGCAGCTATGCTAACCATTTAGAAATTTGCTAACTGCTAACCGAAACAAATAAAAAATGTTCTAGACTTTCTTTTTTGCCGCATTGGTTATTAAACAATCATTGCAGTTTATTGATGCTTTTTGATCAAAAATTAATATATGTAGTGCCATTTGCCGACGATCCAGCCATCAGGTGCAGACTTTTGGTTATTAACCGGTTTACCGACCGTGAAAGATTTGGTTAATTCCCAGCACTAGTTCCCATTACATTTCCTTCCCATTCATCACAAGTATGAGATCAGAAACTTCTCTCTAGTCCTTGCCAGATTGAAATGATAACAGAGCTGCTTTAATGGGAAAAACAAAATCTCCCCGACAGACCTGATATCTGTTTTCTGAAGGACGATCACCAATTATTATCTCAGGCCTGGGAATTTCATTCTTGTAGGGGCAAGGCCATTTTGCCTGAGTAAAGGGCACTTTCAGTATCAGAATTTTAATTATGTGCACAGCGCCTTGAAGCAGATTTTTTTGTGCAAGTGTTTTTTTTTCTGCAAGTGTTTTTTTGTGCTTTATAAATTTACTTATTGTTATTATATTTAAGAGGCACCAAGGCCAGGCTAACAGAGGCCATAATTCGAGGCCTGTTATTTATTTCCATTGGCCTTATTGTAGCATGGCACAATGATGATGCTCACGTACATTTTGATAACCTCTCTGTATCTAGAATACAACAAAGTGGCGGACGCAGCAGCCAAGGTAGAGGCCGAGGTGAAAGCCCTTCATGATAAGATCATGGAGATTGGCAGTACCAAGATGAAAGCTCAGCAGGCCAGACTGGATAAGGTGACCAAGGAAATAGATGAGACGACCACCGCCAGCAACAAGGCCAAAGTGGCTATCAAAAATGCTAAAAGGTCAGTTAGATCTGTGCGTCTTTGTGAATTAGTGGGGAAAAAATTGTGAGATTCGAGCATCAATACATTGGGGAGAAACAGCTTTTAAATGGTATATACTATTATGACAATTTTTTTGTAGGTCTTTGAGAGCTTAGATATTTCAAGAAAATGTAAGAAACTTTTGCCTCGGAGAAATGCTTTCATCTTAACTGCAATTCATCATTAGAGAAAACAGGAATTGCTATGTTGAGATTTACAAGGTTGCCGATCGGCAACATAAAAACATAACAAAATATGTAACAGTTTTTTTTTTCGTCTCAAAAGTGTGATCACCTATTGTGATGAAAGCTTCACAGTTTTATGAGATATTTTTTAAAAACTACAGGGTTGAAAGAAAACATACTGTATTAAATAGCAATATTGTACTTTCCCTTTGCAAATAATAGGACAAATAGGAAAGCAATAGACATCAGATGAATACGATATTTAAATTTGAGTCGTGATGAAGAGGTTTTTTATGTCCCCCTTTGTCTCAGGAACATCAAGCGAGGTGAAGAGAGTGTTGAGAACATGGAGAAAGAGGAGAAGGAGAATGCCGAGATAATGCAGAAGATTGAGGTGGAATTCAAGCGTCTTGAAGACGACGCTACCAGGGTAAGTACAAAACAAAATCAGTGTTTCCTCTTTCCATTCAAATGTGAGGGAGCCCACCTCGAATTGACCGTCTCACACAACTTTGCCAATTTCACACCTAGTGAAAAAATTGTATTTTGTGTTGTGAGTTTTTCCTTTTTTTCCCCCACCTTCATTTTGTTCTCAATGATGTGTTCTGATGGGTCTTTTATTTTACGGCCACTAAGCAGAGACATGTACATGTGGGTTGTATCTGGGAAAGTCTTTTTTTTTAAATCAGCAAATTTAACATTTCCGTCTCAAAGTCATTCTGAATAAATGACAAAATATCTGAGAGAAAGAGATCACCCTGCGATCTTTTGTCTGGCTGACAAACACTGTTTTTAATTTGTTTTCTTAAAAAAAAAAACAGACATATTTTATAAATTCATGCTTTAACAATAGGTATTTGAGATATTGTCTCCATCATTACAATTTTTACCATTTTTGTTGTTGGGAGCAGGTCTTGGAGGCATTCCGTGAAGCTGAAATGCAAATGAAGGACATGGAAGGTCAGCTAGAGCAGAGCAAAGGTCAGTGTGAGGTCCCATAAGGGCAAACCGTCCTGTCAGTTCAACTGAATATTCTCATATAACCTCCGATTCTAGCTCTTCGAATATTATGTGCCTGATCTCAAAAGGTAGTATCCACTCGGTGCGCATTGTAGCCCTCTAGTGGTGCAAATGTGCCCAGTGTCTTGATGATAGGGCACTATTAGCATCAAGTGAGCATTTTGCATACACTTTTAATAGGCACGTATGGAAGGGTACTTCGCACCAACAGTCATTGATATCTGGAAATACTGTGTGCGTAAACACATCAACTACAAAATACACTGAGTGCGACACTATCGCTACCCCATCGATCTATTTTGACCTAAAAACATACGCCCTCAATAGCTCATGCACGGAGTGTATTCTCTTTTGGTAAAATGTCCGTAAATGCATCCATACTTTTATAAGAATCAAGAGATAGGTACAGAAACCAACCAGTGAAAATTCCAGCTTATTTTGTTGTCGTTCGACGAGAAAATAATGTTTTTTTGTTGTTTTCTCAAAAATGTGAGCAGCTATTGTGATGAAACTTTCACTGGTTATCGTGATGAAACTTTCACTGGTTATCGTGATGAAACTTTCACTGGTTATCGTGATGAAACTTTCACTGGTTATCGTGATGAAACTTTCACTGGTTATCGTGATGAAACTTTCGCTGGTTATCGTGATGAAACTTTCGCTGGTTATCGTGATGAAACTTTCGCTGGTTATCGTGATGAAACTTTCACTGGTTATCGTGATGAAACTTTCACTGGTTATCGTGATGAAACTTTCACTGGTTATCGTGATGAAACTTTCGCTGGTTATCGTGATGAAACTTTCGCTGGTTAATTTCATGATAAATTTCTTGAGAACCAGAAGGATGAAATGAACGTATGTTACCAAACACCAATGTTGGTCCCTCCCTTTAATGCAAGGACCAATCTCTTCCTTTTTCTTCTTCTGGACAGTTGAGCTCTGTAAGCTCCAAAAACAAGAAGCTGAAATCAAGAGCAGACAGGTGGAGGTAAAGCATGAGTTGGAGAAGTACGACACGGTGGTCAAGGAGAACCAACAGAAAGGAAAACACTGGAAGAAAGAGGTTAGGGGGATAGGAAAGAGATATTAATATTCTGTAGATTAGCTTTTATTCAGGGCACACGCAACAACCCCGGAACACAACCCATGGAAACAAGACCAGTCCATTCTGTGGTCTTTCTTTATATTTCTATACCGCTAGAAATGGTAGAGAAATGTTAATTCATAATGCATTAGGTAACTAATTGATATCACTTATTTATTAGACAAGCACAACATTTTGCTTTAAATAATTTGCATACATAAATTATTCATTTTGTTGGAGATTTATGAATAATTTAGTAGAAACATCCTAAGAACGGACTGGTGAAGGTGCTCATGGCTTTATAGCCACTGCTGTTCTTTTTTTTGGGGGGGGGGGGGGGTGGCGTGGCAATGTGTTCCGGGTTGCCACAAGTGCCTTGACTAAAGTATATGTTTCAGTCTGTTTTGATCTTATGGGTAATGATGA
Organism: Zoroaster sp. YZ-2022; assembly: GCA_029582265.1. Lineage (NCBI taxonomy): Eukaryota > Metazoa > Echinodermata > Asteroidea > Forcipulatida > Zoroasteridae > Zoroaster > Zoroaster sp. YZ-2022. Next base: position 23,964,123 of record CM055829.1, on the reverse strand, counting down.
TTTCAATGTGAGATGTTGTGTTTGTTTTATTTTATGTTTCTGTCTTGTTAAATAGTTTTGTAAGTTATATTGGCCAGGCCTGTGAAATCTCCGCATTTTAGCGGATTTCCGCTTTTTTCATTTCCTCTCCCGATTTTAATTTCCGCTTTTTTAAAAATCCGCCCGAAAAAAAAATTCCGTTTTTTATTTTGTTGTAAATTGCGCATTGCGTGTAATTATTGTTTCACGCAGATATCGATCGGCGATCCGTGCGTTGGTTCCCACACCAGATACCGCCTGTTGGATATAGAGCGCGCGAACCAGCGGTATGGCTGATCGTCACACCGTATTTCGGCTGTGTCCTACTTCGTTGGCTATGGCTGGAAAGTGTGCCTACGGAAGCCAATAGCTAGCGGCTGCGGTCAATTCCCATAGACTTGCATGTTATTTCCGGCCGTAGCCAAGGAATTATACGGCCTAACAACACGCGCGACACACCACAACAACCACCATTTTGTATTCTATGTCCATGTGTGTGCACTACGTGACACGTGCATGATTACTACTTAGTACTCACGATGTTCTCCATTGACACCGGGTCTTTTTTAGGTTCTCCTCTTTTTTCCTCTTTTTTTTTATCAAACCCCACTCACAGGCCTGATTGGCGATGTTTGTATTTTCATTTCCAAATTCTTATAGCACCTTTTGATTTTCATCCGATTATCTCCCCCACAGCTCGGTAAGCTAGAGCTCCACACCATCGACCGTGAGAATCCCGAATCACTGGAGGAACTAAACGAAGAACAGTTAGCTGGTCTAGACACGGAGGAAGTACAGTACGAGATCACTGTATGTGAGGAGCGACTCGGTAAGATGAGCCCCAACCTGGCTGCTATACAACAATACAAGAAAAAGGTAATATACAGCAGTAACTCATGTTAGCTGTATTTAGGGTTCACGAACATCCTAGAGAAGAAAATACGTCAATTACTCATGTTAGCTGTGTCTAAGGTTAATGAACATCTTAGAGAAGAAGACATTTTGTTAGTGAAGTGCTGCTGCTCCTCCAAGCGTTTTCATGACTTAGACTCGACAATCTCTATTATTGTGACTGAATAGAGGGTTGCCTATTGGTGCCTTACAAACAAAGGCATCCACTGCAGGGCCATATTGGTACTCCACCATATCTCTATTATTGTGACTGAATAGAGGGTTGCCTATTGGTGCCTTACAAACAAAGGCATCCACTGCAGGGCCATATTGGTACTCCACTATATCTCTATTATTGTGACTGGATAGAGGGTTCCCTATTGGTGGTAAAGGTATCCACCGTGGAGCTATGTTGATCCACCACTATACAAAGGAACACAAAAGAAATTCACGAAGGAATGCATGTTGTTAATTGTGGTTTGTGTGAGGGCCAACATGGCTTCCAGTGGTTTTGAATGGAAGTGCGCGATCTATCCAGTCAGTCTAATAGAGGTCGGTGTTTAGACTCCGCGTTGAGCTGGAATATTTACAGGGTTGTAGGTTAATACCTCGATTCAAAGAAAGTAACCATACTCATAGAAGCAGTTTTGCCAACATTACCAATGTCAGGAATTTCACAGTGGCAATGGCTTACCTGGTCTTGGCCTTGGGGTGCCCTAAAAAAAGGTTCCCATAGACATTCTGATATTAAAATTGAAGTTCCTTTTACTCAGGAAAATTTCTACAAAAATTAAATTATGAACCTTCCCTTTAAACTACAATAAGAGTTTGTTTTCTGAGATTAGACATTTCAGGCTGTTGAATGGAATAACAAAACCACTGTTGTATCTTCTCAATATATTTGATTGATCGCAGGAAGAGACCTACCTCGCGAGGGTTGCCGAGTACGACGGATTGACGGAGACCCGTAACGCCCAGCGCCGCTCTCTGGAAGACATGCGCAAGCAGCGGCTGGAGATGTTCATGAAGGGATTCGGCTCCATCAACGAGTACCTGAAGGAGATGTACCAGATGATCACTCTGGGAGGAGACGCAGAGCTGGAGCTGGTGGACAGCTTGGATCCGTTCTCTGAGGGCATTGTGTTCAGGTAATGTCCCTAATGCTGGGAGCTACCGGGTAGTTCGCTAACCTTGTAACAGAATTTTTTCCTAGTTTTTTTTTTTTTTTTTCCTTTTGTTTTTGTAAGAAAAGTATCTCTTTTATAGTGATTAACTATGTGAAACAATATCTTGTCTGTAGTGTGCGTCCACCCAAGAAGAGCTGGAAGAACATCTGCAACCTCTCTGGTGGTGAGAAGACACTCAGCTCCTTGTCTCTTGTCTTTGCCCTGCATCAGTTCAAACCGAACCCCCTCTACGTCATGGATGAGATCGATGCTGCCCTCGACTTCAAGAATGTCTCCATCGTGGGGCATTACATCAAGGTAAGGACCCCTCACCTCTTTCCCAACCACCCAGTACATTATGTCAACATTAACCACTTCATATGAAAACGAATTGGAACCATCCACTGACCCTTTTAATTTTGTTTTTTGGCAGTCAATCTTTTGAATTAAAACGTCTATACCACTGCATGAGATGAGAGTAGCCCCCCCACCCCAAAGTAGCCCTTCATAAGCTTCAGCTCTTTCCATCATCCATTAATGGAGTGTCGTGGCCGAGTGGTCTAGCTTACCGGACTCAAGTTCTGGTGTTAGCAGCAGAATGTGGGTTCGAATCCCGGCCGTGACACTTGTGTCCTTGAGCAAGACACTTAACCATAATTGCTTCTCTCCACCCAGGGGTTAAATGGGTACCTGTGAGGGCAGAGTTGGTTGATTAGCCCTATATGCGCTGTAATGGCAGCAATTGAGCTGTATACTCCCCAGGGAGCTGAGATGGTTTCAGGAATGATTTATGAGCCTTATGAGCAGGGGTAATAATATAATGCACCTTGAGCACCACTCAGTTGGTGGATACGTGCGCTATATAAGTCCACACATTATTATTATTATTATTATGTAATCCATATTTGCAAAGAAAAATTTCAGAAATTCCCCCCCCCACCCCAACATTGTATTTTTGTTTTCAGTAGTGCAACTAGAGATGCACTTTTTCTTTCCTTTTTTCCCTCAAAGGATAGATGATAGATAATGTAGACAACGAGGCTATTGCCAAAAGTATGCTGACCAATTAATTAACTTCTCTTACATTGTCAGTGTATCACAATCACATCATTAAAGATGCTGAACATTTTCATGCTATAAAGCATCATAAAGAAAAGATAAGGGGAAAACATTTGTTGTTGTTGTTGGATAAAACCATGAAATGACTAAAACAGGACTTGAACAGCTATTTCTAGGTTATTGTACCAGTGCTCTACCAACTAAGCTTATCAAGCCTCCAGAATTTTGTTTTAAAATAAAAATTTAACAAGTAAGAAATGCAGAGCTTGGTCAAAGCATTCTCTCTTCAACCTCTCTCTCTTTCACTCCTCCAGGAGCGAACCAAGAATGCCCAGTTCATTGTCATCTCGCTTCGCAACAACATGTTTGAGCTGGCTGACCGTCTGGTGGGCATCTACAAGACGGACAACTGCTCCAAGACGGTGTCGATCAACCCACGTAAGCTAGCCGCCCAGAAACCTCTCACAGAACAGCAGCAGCAGCAACCACTGCCTCTGATCTGCTCTTGATAAGTCATTCTTGATATTAAGCCAATTTCCTAGAGCTGCTAAGCAGAGAATTCTTGCTAAGCAATATAAAACAGATTACCAGCAGAATTTCATACATTTTATACGACATTTCTTGATCGGTAACCAGAGAAACCCGCTTAGTAAGTTTTTCTAGTAAGCAATTTAGCCTGCTTTGGCAGCTTCTGTGTAATTGACCCCCTGCAGTCTGTACTGATCCCAATTTCATGGTGCTTTTTCAACCCCTATTTATGTGCTTAGCGGTGCAAAGTTTTCCGCAAACTGTGAGCACCGAACCCTTGTTTACTGATATTCGTAAGCGGAATATCAGTGCTAAGCTTAATCTTTACAAATAGTCATGTATATAACTTCGTACATCCAATTGCTTTTCTCAGGATAATGAGCATAAGGAGAATTGTGTAGGAATTTAAGGATGGTTGTATAGTCTATAATGAAATAGGTTAGTTCCTTCAAGCCAGTGAATGTCTGTACGTGTATCCATACTTAATCAAGGTATATGTATAAAAAAAAACTGAAAGTTGTAGCTTTATTCCATCGTGTCGTAACGAGAAAATAGTTTTAAAAAAAATAATATTAAAAAAAACATCCATTCAGGCTGTTTGTATTCATTTCAGCATGGAATTTCCATATTCATTAAGACAGAAATGAATTTTGGAAATTCATCTTACTAGAAACGATAGCAACTAAGACAGAAATATTTCAAGGGATGTTTGGTGTAAAATTGTGATCATTGATGTTTTTTCTGAGATTACCAATAGTGTGTAATGGCTGTATAAATCAGACGTAGCTTTTTATTGTTAAATGTGAAGAACACTGTACTCTCCAGATAAAAATAAACGTTATAATTATAAGATTTAAATAAGACATTTATTTTTTTTTCAAATATTTCTTTAACTATATGCTTTCACAAAAGAAATGAGAAATGATTATTCCCCATGCCAAAAACCAAGCACTTTGTTGAAATTTTCAGGGGGATTTGTTCTGTTAATGGTACACTTGACCTTTACCAAGTACATAGGGTCATGTGAGGTCATGCCAAACAAAGCTAACGCACATCTTTTTCTTGATAATAGAAATTGCAAGAGTAAAATACATTCAAGTCACATACACGTAGCTTTGCAATTAATTTAAAAATCTAAAACAAAATAGGCATAAATTAACAATCTTTGTAGGCCCTGGTTTTGCCATACCATAAGCCCGTCACACTTGACTCTATCAAGATAGAATTTATAATAATCATGGTATTGAAAATTAATGATACATTATGCGTGAACCCATCTTTATGTAAATACATGTATATAATTTGTTTTGGTGTGTAGATGTACCTCTGATGCTATTGTAGATATGCCATCAATTCCCAAGGTTGCCTAGATTTCTATCAAGTGTAATTATGATATTTGCTTATTTCAGTCACAAAATTCTTATCCATAACAAAAAATTTAATTCAGCAGTATAGGCTGTAAATGCATCCAACTTGTGAAACAAAACTTTTTTTTTATTCAAATGCTTGAATAAATATCTATGGCTATTTGATGAAAAAAATAAAACCTTGGTTTGTGCATCATGTTTGTGTTTAGACTTAAATGTACCTGGTTTAAGAGATTTATGTAAATAAACCAACCTGTGAAAGTTTAAGTAAAGACTGTTTGCAGTGGACACCATGTGAAAATCTCAATTGAGTAGTAATTAGTTCTGAAAAGAACTGGAGGTTACAACTCGACGTTTCGATCAGTATGCTCTGATCGTTTTCAGGACAAGAAAGTTTAATCGTATTTCGTTATGTCTATAACAATATTGAAAATCCATTCATGATAGTTTTGTCTGAAGTGGAACAAATTCAGTTTGGAAATAATTTAACTAATTTTACCAAAATGATAGCAGCTCAGACAGCTTTTATACGATCATCAATTTTATACCAAGTACATGTAACCGGGGTGTGATTTGACAAGTTAAAGAAAAAAAAAAAAAATCCTGAAAAATGGTTAGCAGGCCTGGGTGTCCCTTTGGCCTAGAGGACAAAGCCCCCTGAACCTCCTTGACGTTTAACTGAAGGATTTAAAGACTCCACATCGCCACAAACAAGAAACAATAACGGTCTACTTCTCTTCTTTCAAGAAATTTCTGAGGCAAATTCGGTGTTTTTAAGATTATCAATAGTTTCTATTTTTAAGCGATAGTCCAAAAGCATAAAATACAATGCACTCGACATGACCTCTACAAGGAAATTCCACTTGATATTCTGTTTTGACAACTGAGTACTTTCTAGCGTGTAAACACCTTCACCAAAAACCTGCTCCTAATTCATCCCATCCCTTGATAACACTATACTTCCCTTCCATTGTATTCAATTCTATTGTCACAGACCTTGAAAGGACAGCAGGTACTTCAAAACAGGAATTGCTAGTTGTATTCACTGACCCAAGCATTCCTGTTGATAGGCCTTCAGAAAAAACCTTTTGTTAAATTATAGAACTGGTTATTTCAAAATAACCAAATAGTCTAATGTTTATGTATACAACTGGTGTACATCTCTGGATGGTATCAATCTTCCATAGAAATGTTTTGGCCAATAAGTTCATCAGAAAGACCACTTTTACACACTCCCACATATGTATGGGCCTCAAATTTTTTTCAGAAAAATTTGAGGGCATACAAATTATAATAAACAGCTTGGCGCATGAATTTTTCACTATTTAGTGCGGTGCACCCATGTAGCAAGGTTCATTTCTAATTACATGTAGCTGTTTCTTGGCAAAAAATAATCTGAATGTTCATCAGCATTATTGATTAAAGTGTATTGATTCCAGACACTGGACAAACCTGGTCTATTTCATCTAGTTGCTAATTACCTTTAATAAGTCATTGACACCTTGACACAACAAGCTGATGATATATTAACCCTCCTACTTCTGGTACCTTTTTCATACAAGTTGATCCACCATTTGAAACCATTCGCTTTTGTGGTTTTGAATGGTGAAATAACTGTGTACAGTATTGATTCCCCCAAATGGTTTTGAATGGTAGGTCAGCTAATACAAATCCTTGTTTGGATCCTTCCAAATGGTAGTACAGCTAATACAAAACCTTGTTTGGATACTTCTAAGTGGTGAATCAATGGACCCTCTATGCATTTGAATGGTAGTAAAGCTTGCTACCAACACTGTTCAAATGGTATCACCATGTGTGTACAAAACCAATGGGCATTTTGGTAAGTGGAAATTTTGAATGGTTTCAAATGGTCAAACAGTAGGAGGGTTAATAAACATAATATTGTGAAATGAAGCAGACATTCAATCATATTTACATGTATTTTATAAGGCTAATGGGAACAGTAACCAACTTGGAGAAATATAAGTTTACTTTTAAGAAAGGAAAGTATTACAGCATTTTTTGTTTGTTTTTTCCAGCTATTTGAAATGTTCTTATTCTAAGAAGGGCATTATTTTGTGTTCATATTCATTCACTCCTTTTGGCTTAATTGTGCACCATTGGCAAAAGCCACAAGTTTGCACTCCACAGCAGGCATGCCAAGATTTCAGTAAATCTCTACGTGTAAGACAGTTTTTCACAGCATTTACATTTTTTTTTAAATACCGTTTCCTCATACCATTTAAACAAAATGTTTCTAACAGAAGTGCAATTTCTGTTGCAATTCGACAATGTTTTGTTATTTTCAAATTACCAATTCTATATGTTATTGTTGCCACCTGAAATCCCTAAAAACACATTTCTGAGGGCATCACAGTTCACACACTGCACCAAGCCACACCAGTGGCCCTGGACTCAATCCATTACGACACCATCAAAATTTTCTGTAGGTTCGAAACTGTATCCATGGTTCAACTGATGCTGTTCAGACCTGGATCCAAATTCACAGCGCTGCTTATACAGGTAACTTAGGTAAGCAATTTTTTCTGTCAACTATAGCAGAAGAAATCTGCTAGACGTAAGCGTATTTTGCAGATTAACATTCCTACTACAAGGGTCAAAATCTTTATATACTTGCCAAGATATATCGAGTGCACTTACAAGTCAAACCTTACGTGTAGTAAGTACATTTACAGGTCAAAATGAGTTGACCGTTTTTGACTGGTAAAAGCATTGTCTGATATTGTTCAGGGTGGTCAAAATGACAGTAAAAACCAGTTAAAAATGCTCCTGTGTGCACATTTGGGTCAACAGTCAAAACGGACAGTTGACTGATTTTGACCTCTATAACAACTTGCCACTAAAGTGCAGTTATAGTAGGAGGGTTTTAATTCATTGAGTCGCATGCTCGTTCACTGGATTTGTATTGTTATGTAACATTTTACTAGCAATAATGGCCGGCAAGTTAGCATGCACTTTTCTTATGCTTAACGGTAAGCAGTGCTATGAAATGAAAAGTACACAGTACATTAAACAGTAAAACATGATCAAATGAAAAGCGCACATTGGCTGCTTTGTGGTTCTATGAAATTGGGCACTGTAAAAATTAATGATACATTATCTTGAAAATCAACTAAAAGTGGAGTGTCGTGGCCGAGCGGTCTAGCTTACCGGACTCAAGTTCTGGTGTTAGCAGCAGAATGTGGGTTTGAATCCCGGCCGTGACACTTGTGTCCTTGAGCAATAGCCATAATTGCTTATCTCCACCCAGGGGTTAAATGGGTACCTGTGAGGGCAGAGTTGGTTGATTAGCCCTATATGCACTGTAATGGCAGCAACTGAGCTGTATACTCCCCAGGGAGCTGAAATGGTTTCAGGAATGATTTATGAGCCTTATGAGCAGGGGTAATGATATAATGCGCCTTGAGCACCACTCAGTTGGTGGATGCGTGCGCTATATAAGTCCACACATTATTATTATTATTATTAAAACCTTTCAAATAACAAGCGGAAATTGTTTGTTTACTTGAACCACACTGTTTTATTATAACCATAAAGTAGTTAAACTAGTAAAGCTACAGCACTGGTTATTTGGTCACGTACACGTACATTAAGTTTAAACCCTATACTTTTCAAGAAAGATATCATAAAACTAACCTGTGAAAAATCAGTAACAATGGGTGCTAAATTTTTCAGGAAAAAAAAAAATGTTTTGCAGTTTGAAAAAATATAGCATCTTTTTGTAAAGTGGAATTATTGATTTAATGTTGCCCTACACCGATGTGTGTACAGCACTGTATACTCAGTGCTTTCCGAGTCTGTGAAAAACTACACAGGCAACTCGGGTGGGATTCAAACCCACGACCTCCTGCTTACTAGTGCAGACGTCTTAACCTCTCGACCACCGAGCTTGCCCGATGACGATTGGCTGGCTAGAATCCTACATATCGCGGAACCCGCTGCACTGAGTATACAGTGCTGTACACACGTCGGTGTAGGCCAAAATTAAATCAATTGTTTATCTCCTGACGCAAGAATTTCACCAACCTATAAAGTGGAATTATTTCCCAGGATGACTACACCAACTTTACACCAAGTACGTTTTTAGATGGTAATTTGATATGTTAATTTACAATGTTGTACCTTCCCTTTAAGTATACTGAGACGCAATAGAAACTTACCACTTGTTTTGGAATAGCACAAAATTGTAATGGTTCAAAATAAGACATCAGGTGCTGCTAATTAAAATCATCACATACCCCTTGAGCAATCGCTGATGGTCAAACCAGGTGTTACGCACCTGGGCCATGAAGAGAACGACTCAAAGGTCATGTGACCATGTGTGACCGATTTGTCTGTAGGGGGTACACTGACTTGCCAAAATAAGTGCACATATTACATTTGTGCACTGTGATTACTGATAATTTTCTATTGCGTCTCAGTATATATATCTCTCTACCAATAAAAGTTACATGTGCATTTAAAGTTGTTTATTTAATATAAATCTCAGATGGTACTTAACTGTGCATAATGTTCAATGGTGGCTTTGTTAAATTAAATTATTAAAAAATAAACTTTGTAATACATAACAAGCATCTTGCCAAAACATAGTCTTGGATCAAGACGGTTTGTACTTTTTGATGCACAATCCGCAGGAGGGCGCTATCTCTACACAAACCACTATCAAACACAGTCTTGGGAAACCTGTTGAATTGAATTTCCCCCTGAAAACGGGGGAAACCGTTAGCCCACAAATTGTTTTTTTTCCTTTTTTTTCTGTCAGTCACCCTAAACAAGGCCAATAGACACTAGAGTGTAAGGGGTATATGCGATATATGTCATCCACCATTTAAAGCAAGATTACATTTGTTGATGTTTTTCTTAAACTTAAATAGATCGTAAGTTGGTGGAAAGCAATCAGCTGGAAGGTCGTTCCATTGTAATGCTGTTCTAGGGAGTAAGCTATTCAAATGGAACTTACTCTTGATTTTGGGGAGTCGAAGATAGTGAGGGTGTTCACCTGCTTGTTTAGGACCATACTATCAAAAACATACAAAACACATTCTTGAACAAATACTATATAGCCAAAATATAGATGTCTCATCTACTTCAAACTATATATAACTATATACTATATACCCAACTTATTATTTTTTGTTAACAACAAACAAAGTACCAATAATTATAACCATCTATAATTTGTAAAAATTACATCAACAAGCAACCGTTTTCGGTCTCACAGCTATCATCAATACATTGGAAACTTCCAAAAAAAGTAATACTAGCATCCCCAATAAAACAAACATTACCTTGTGGTTAACATTTCACATCAAAATTGATAAAATGTAATTTTTTTGAGTATTTTTTAAGTCTAAAAAATAATTTACAAATTTACTAACTTAGAAACAACCTTGTACATTTAACATTTAGAAAGACCTTTATTTCAATTTCTATACCCATCTTGTTTTTCTGTATCCAGCAAAAACTTCTTTAATATACTTCCCTGGTAACCATTAACACTCAAATATAAATGGAGCCAATATAGCGCATGCCAGAGATATGCCAATGATCTTACAAGAAGCTACTGCTTGCTTGAAGAGCGCCCTCTACAGTCCATGCATTGAGCAGATACAAGACACTCCTGATTACTCAAACCTTCACCTAATAATGCTAGAAAAAGTGCACAATGTATAGTAATATAGTGTTGCAAAAAACATGTAAGCCTTAAATGTAAAATGTGCATACCACCACAATATATTTTCCGATTATATATTAAAATCTAAATCGATACTTAAGTTAAGAAAACTAAACTTACAAAAAACCAAAACTGAATATATACATGTATGTATACTTTTGTATTTTTTTTTTATAAATGTTTTGATTTGTTTAATAATTTTTAATTTTTTTTTTTTAAAACATTTTCTTGTCTAGATATAATTTAACTGGCAATATTATTCTTACAAAATGCACGATAACAAATGATAATGGTGGAAAACTGGGAAAAACACAATCTTAGTGAAATCAATTCTTAGTATACATGTAGCTGGTCTATCAATCACTGCAAATAGGGTCCATCACACAAGTGGCATTTGCCAATTAGAAACAAAAACAATTTAAAAAAAAGTCACTCAATTGCTTTTTTTGTGAATTTTTGTTTTGTTGGGGGGGGGGGGAAACATGCTGAATGTTTACATCATGGAACTGGGACATTCTGCTGCCAGGTTATTTAAAAACTGTTTCTATATGATTTCAATATTTTTATCAATCAACTCCACTAATTACACTAGTTTTGGGCTGTTGGTAATTTTGATAAGGGAGGTCTTTTTGATAAGGCATGTTATTAATTTAATGTTTTTAATTGTAAATGTGTAATTTTTGTGTATTTCTTTTGTAGGACTTATGTGAGACCAGTAGATGCTACTGAATAGGCTGTTAAGTTAAAATATGAAATTAATAAATAAATATATACAAAACATTTTGTAATACACACATTTTCAATGAACATTTTCAATGTACATTTTCAATAGTACAATGTACGTTAATATCTTTTTGGATCCGGTGTGACATATATTTATTTGCAGGCAATTTTGCAGTAAATGATGAGAAGCTACATGTACATGATGAGCCGAGAAGTGAGAAGCAAGGAGAGAGAAGAAAAGAAAAACCTTGAAATCATTCAACCCCCCTCAGAAAATTTCTTCAAACAAATTTTTATTTTTGATCATGCATCTTTGGCAACTAACTCAATCTAACTTTGCCACTTGCTTTGATACCATTTCAAGGACCATGACTTTGCATCTGGGATAACAGTCCAGTTGCAAAGTTTGATGGAGTGTCGATGAAGCTCATCGCTACCCTCCCGATCCTTTCCGTTTGATCTTACGCCCAAAAACCTGGCGTGTGATTCTCTTTGCCTCTCTCTGCCCACTTCTCATCCCTCCGATCACATAGCCAGAGAATTTCTCATCCGTGGCCTCCCCTCCGAAGTAGATCCTCCCGACGCTGGTCTGCAGCTGGTGGATGACCCTCCTGCAGGTGTCGGTATGCGGCAAGGAAAACGACCCCATTTGAAGCGGGTCATTCAGCCAGTCAGACAGCATGATGTCGATGGGGTACGGTACGGTATGCTCACCATACAAACCCCTCAAAACCGAGACGACCTCATCTCGTGTTTCTTCCAAGGGCTGGTTTTCTACTCTCCGAGCTTCATCCCCGACTACGAAGCCCGTCAGGATGTTGGTGCCACTGGGGAACAGGCCACTTGCCTCCATGTTCATGAAGACTGGATAGTATCCTCTACGATTGCTCACGTGCATGATCCACTCCTTGTCGTCCCAGAACTTGTGGGGAAACTTGAGGAAAATCTTGGTGAAGGCGCCTACGGGATTGTGGTCAATGGCGGCGATTTTCCATTTGGGCAAAGGTGGGTTGAATGCTACGAGGCGGTTTTGCAGCACACCCAAATTGAATGTGAGCAGCACAGCAACTGCGCAAAAGACCGAGCCATCTGCGCATGTCACAAAAACCTTTCCATTCTGCGACTGGTCAATGGAGATGACTCGTTTGTTTAGCATGAGGGCATTTTTTTGAACCAGGTGGGAGACCACATCAGCAAATATTGTTTTAAAACCTCGCTGGTCTACAACAAATTGGGAGTTGTCATTGCAATACTCCCAGTTAATGCTTGAGATTGAAGTTTGCTCTGGTGAAATGGTGTACTCAAAGTCAACATGGTACCACTCCACGGCCTCGCGGACAATATCCGAACCCTCATACCATTTCTTGTCGACTAAGAAATCTCTCATAGTCATGTCGTCATTTGGACACTTGACGACAAAGTCAGCAGCCTGCTCCATGAAGTCGCAGAACTCTTCAAGGACCTTCTCAACCTCCCATTCTGGGAATACCTCTTTGTCGCTGCTTCGGGCATCCAATGAATCACTCGCCATCAAGCGGCTAGTTGCCAACCCTACTCTCTTGGCAATCTTACCAATTGGCCCTTCTTCAGGCTGGAGCCAGTTGGCTCCCTTCTCGACGCGGATTCCACCAAATTCCACATCGTGAACTCGCCCGCCGATGTGGTCTGCCCCTTCAAGGACCAAAAACTGGTCAATGCCCTGGCTCAAAAAAGTGCTAGCTGCAGCCAACCCCGCGGCGCCCGCACCAAGAATCAAAACCTTTGCCCCTTTCCTGTTGTCCGCCTGTTGGGCTCCAACCTCCCCAAGTTTCCCCATAGTTTTCTGGTTCATTTTTATTACTGCACATCCAAATGTTCATTCAACAGAATCATACAAATCACTCAAAGTTATTTTTTTAATATTATATCCAGGCAATTTATTAAAGCAGACATCTAATATATGCCTGCTATACGGAAATGTTTATTACTGTGTCTGTCTTTCCCTAGGAGTAACAACTCCCCAGTAGTTCTTAACATCATTTGGTTCGTCATTGTTCTTTTTATAAAGGCGTACGAATCGTTGGGGAATCTGGATGCAAACTGTGTCTTTCTCAAGTGCAGCCTATGCACAAGCTGCTGTTTCCACAAATACCTACTATCCCGGTAATCGCGCATTCTCGTGTACCAAGTTCAAATCTGGAATAACAAATATCAGCTAGCGCACAGCCTCCGTGAGATGTAGTAAAAATACATGATGAGAAACGGCAGATCAAAATAAAAAACTTCTGGTAGGACAAGATGAGTTGAGTGAGTGGGGAACCTAGATGATACCAGTTCCGTCTCAAAGCTGGTGTAAACAAAACAGGGAAAATCATGGAGGATATGTGTACATTAACCCTAACCTTCCCAAATCCTTCAAAATCCTCTTTGCTAAAGTGAAGGATTTTGAAGGATTGAGGTTCCATTCTACATGCTCTTTGCTAAAGTGAAGGATGTTGGAGGATGGAGGTTATTAGGCATACTTGCCTTTCCATGGTACATGTACATCCATGTTTGTTGTAGTGATTGCAAGGTCAGTGCTTGGGTCAGTGGACACTGTGCATTGCTCCATGCATGCAGGGAGGGTCCCTGGTCATGTACATGTACATCACAGATTAGAAACACATGTGTGCATACATGTCATGAATGTGCTTGCTTTACTACTGAAGGATTTTGGAGGATTCAGGTTATGTGTAAGCAAGTGGGCCTAGGGAGCTAGGAAGGATTCAGGTTATGTGTAAGCAAATGGGCCTCGGGAGTTAGGAAGGATTCATGTTATGTGTAAGCAAGTGGGCCTAGGGAGTTAGGAAGGATTCAGCTTATGTGTAAGCAAATGGGCCTAGGGAGTTAGGAAGGATTCAGGTTATGTGTAAGCAAGTGGGCCTAGGGAGTTAGGAAGGATTCAGGTTATGTGTAAGCAAATGGGCCTCGGGAGTTAGGAAGGATTCAGGTTATGTGTAAGCAAGTGGGCCTAAGGAGTTAAAGATGTAAAGCCCGTGTTTTTGGCTATGGCAATTTCTGGAAAAAAATGTTATCGGAACATCACTATTTTACTTGAAGGGAAAACAAATTGCTTTAAAAATGACATATCTCAAAATACAAAACTTATGCATTGACATCACAAACTGAACAGCGCCCTCATTCAGAGGCAAAAGAAGTTCATGTATGCGTGCTGTGCATGTGTGTATGCGCGTTGTGCATGTGTTTATGCACAGCATGCATACATGTACGTGAACCAATCAATGACTTTCTCTATCCTCTGACCGAGGGCGTCCTTCAGTTTGTGACATCATATGCATAAGGTCTATAGACGTGAAAGATGTAATGAACTGGTTGGTTACAACTCGACGTTTCGATCAGTATGCATGCTCATCTTATCATCTAATAGGAGATCATGATCAGAGCACACTGACTCGAAACGTCGAGTTGTAACCACCAGTTCTTTTCAGAACTTACTACTAGTCTCAAAAGAGAAGTTTCACATGGTGTCATCACCACAGTCTTTTCACCATGCAAAGTTACAAATCTTATATAATCAAAATTGTCGATAGAATAGCGAAAAACACGGGTGATACATCTTAATAATACAATTTCATTACAGGGGTGTGATTTGTCCGGATTTTCAGACTTTTACAAATTGCAATGTTGTGATCCTCCAGATTTTAAAGATTTAAGCAATAAAGGAAAGCAAAGCAAATGCTCAGAACTATAGATTTCACCCCCAGCGCTGTTCACAACAGCGGCCCCCGATACCCCTAGCAACATTTACATGGACTTTTCAAAACTGCCCAATCACAGCCCTGTTATAGACACCCCTATTAATTAAGACAAATTATATTATGAGCAATGCATACACAAACAAAGCAAAACTATGGTATGTATGGGGAAACCAGGATATGATTATTATGGACTGCAAGTGAGTCATACTGATATATATCTGGGAGCAAAACAATTGTGAATGTTATCCTCAATTTACCCTAAATGATGCACCTAAGGTTATATAATCAACTGGACGGTAACTTACAAATGAAATTAGCAGTTTGGTGTTTCAGTTTGTTTCAGTTAAGGATTCTCTTGCAAAATGCGGAATTTCAATGCATGATCATACGCGTGGACGTCTTGAGTGCCGTTTTTATAATGACTCACCCCCAAACTGTTAAAGTTGATGGGGGCACAGAAAATGTACCCAATAAGAAAAACAGTTGAATCATGCTTCATCTTATTCCAGATGGTTGTAAAATTGTTTTTAATCTTGAAAATAAAAATGTTATTTTCGATTTTTAAAATAAAATGGTATAATTTGAAGAAGCTCTCAAAACTTTTAATTAATATTCTTGAAAGATCAATAAAATGGAAGGTGGTTAACATTTTTGCAAAAAGTACTTTAAAACTTTGAAATGTGTAAAAATGCTGTTAACATTTTGTCAAATAAAAATTTTCTTTTCATAACCATGATATTATTAATGTTTCATTTTCTCAATAATTTTCCACTACCGTCAAAATAAACACCAACAAATTAAGTAGTCTTCGTTCGCTTCTTCTACAAGGAATGTGTCCATTTTGAGGATCAGTATTTCTTTAAAAGATCATTGCAAATGCAAAGCATTCATATATTTTGGTTTCCACAGACAACAGCTTGTTGACGGCATAGAACAATAAAATCACAGATGTTCGTGAAAATTTTTTTGAGCATGTAATTGTAATTCTGTAAATCTCTTACTACTATTTGTATCTAGTAAAATCAGTGGTTAAACAACTTTTTACACTTTCACAAGCACTAACTTTCCAGTAAATCATACAATTTCACTATAATTTTTATTTCTGTAACAAGCACGAACTTAGATAAATTTATGCAACCAGTAATACGCCATAATTTTGTAAGTTTTCCGAGAAATGCTAAGCCAAAAGTAGGTGCGTCATTTCACGAGTGCGGCGAATTACGTATATGGACGATAACCAATCAATAGTATTTTTTTAGCTAATTTTTTAACTAGTGTTACATGTATACAAATCTACAATTAATGGTCATATTCATGAATAGCTCAAAGGGAGAAATTGTATATTTACGTGTATTAACTTCTCTCCTCGTCCTTTTTGCAGACCAACGAAGTGATGGTCCTTCCAATCGGTAATTAAATTCGCTGACCGTATACCCTGGCCTTTCCAAGTCACTGCAACACTAGGTCACTGCAGAAGCAACGCTCAAAATGTCGATCAGAACAGCTCTCTAGTGCAGACACGACAGAACAAAAAGATTGTAACAAAATAATTCGAGGGAATATTAGTTCAACACCCAAATACAGAATAAATCTCGGCAACACTGTTTTACGAGTGAAATTTCCTTACATATATTGTACTGCGTCATCAATTAAACCGCATCAAACTGTGCTGTTGTGTTGTGTATAATCATGGAGGTAAAAATGTACGAAGTGAAGTGTGCAGTGTTGAATGTATCAGCTGGTTGTAAACAAAACACAGCTGGGCAAGTCACGTGATCTTTAGGCTTCACACGCATGACGTGAGGAAGTCAATATTATTATTGCGAGGTACCTAGCTAGCTGTTGTCAAGGCCGCGACAAGCAGCAATATTTTCTGCAGTAAAGAAGTGCCATTATCATATAAATCTAATTTAAAAAAAATGTTCTTCTATAATTAATTCACTCGAAAATTTGGGTGGCATGGTAGACTAGTTAGAACGCTCGCCTTCCATTGTAGTTGATAGTAATACCGAGATTGAGACTTTTAAGTTTTATCAAATATTTTATTAATTTTTGTACTAAATTAAATACAAAATTAATTAATTCAGAAGCAACGCCTTTCTATAAAATAGTAATTTAATCATGAAATTTGGAGGATTATTTTTAAAGGAATAAAAATTTGTAGAATAAATATGTATATACATGTACATGTAGGTGGCAATTGCATGCTTTACTGCAGAAACAAATATCGCGACCGTGTATAACGGTAATGATTAGAGATAGCTAGGACTACGTACCCGATCGATCATGCGCAGTAGCCAAAATACTATAGTTGGCAAATAAATTCAGTCTGTAGCATTATTCACAAAGGTTGGGTCAGGAGTGGAGGTATTATTAATTACAAAACGTTTGATTTAGAAATAAAATATGAAATGAGCCTTCTTCATTTTAGAATTAAAGCCAAAGCATTACTGTACACTAATGTGCCTGATATTATCCATAATAATAATGTGTGGACTTATATAGCGCACGTATCCACCAACTAAGTGGTGCTCAAGGCGCATTCTTTTACGTGCATTACACAACACACGGGACCTACGGCTTTACGTCCCATCCGAAGAACGAAGCAATTATGGTTAAGTACCTTGCTCAAGGACACAAGTGTCCTCGAACCCACACCCTGCTGCTGGCAACACCAGAACTTAAGTTCGGTGCGCTAGACCGCTCAGCCACGACACTCCATTAGAATAGAATCCGTTATTAATTAAAGAAACATTAGTATTGTCTCAGAAACAAATATGCACATAATAATAAGGTAACTGACAACTGTTGTTTATAATGCACGTTCTGATGCAAAATTACTAAAAACAGTGATTTGATTAAAAGTATTTTTTTTTAAACATACGGGCAAGTGAAAAGGCTTGCGGGCTAGTGAAAAGTTTGGTTTACTAGCCCGGCCGGCGAGTGAAAAAAAAAGTTTAGGGAAAACCCTGCTCTATTGTCTGCATTTTGTGAACATCATATTTTCTATTTACTTGTGCTTATATTTAAATATTCTTTGTATGGAATGAATATTGAGACAGTTCCCGCTCAGATCTTGTGAATTTTATTTCTTATTTTTCAAAATAGTAGTTTGCGAATGGGAATAGGCCTATGTGTTATTACAGCTAACAGGAAAAAGCAATGTCCGGCCTAGGTTGGTTTAGTGGAGAAAAGACTGCACTTTTGCAATGTTTAGAGCCTTTTTAAATGAAATAATTATATTAATATTTGTAATGTTTTCAATTAAATGTATTTTTACTATTTACACCTTTCTTACTTTGTAAATTTGAACATTTTCGGCCCTTTGGCCGCTGTAATTCAAATTAAATAAACCAGAATAAAAAATAAATAAATAAATAAATAAATAAAAACAACTTGACAAAAGAATTTGTGACAAAAACATAATCATGGATAATTATGAAGTGTCTGGATAAACAAAATATTTTTTAATGGATTTTCTTAATATTATGCAGGATTGTGATGACATAATTTTATCACAAGCCTGGGCTGGGGCGGAAAAAAAATCAAATTGTCGGTTGTTGATTTATATACATTTGTCATCTCTGGCCATCCAAAATCACTTGGGGATAATACACATTGTACTCCCATGCACATCACCATCCCAGAGTAATTTATTTCAGAGGGTTCGTTTAAAAATAACATCAAGAGTCACGATATGGAAGGTACAACATTGGTTTTTTGGTTGGACACGTACGTTCATTTCATTCATAGAGTTTTCCCAGAATTGTCATAAAACTAACCTACGAAAGTTTCCGATTACAATAGGTGTTGCCGTTTAGTTAATAAATCCCCGAAAACACTGTTTTATGTTTATGTTTTTATGTGTACAAAAAAATTAATAAATAAAAGTGCCGGACGGCTATTTGTAAATTTGACAAAATTCCTATTTTGTCTACAATGAATACACTGCAGATGGAATAATTTATCATTATGTTTCATACCTGTACATACTTTATACTCCAAATAAACTTTCTGATAATTCATCCGAATTTCATAATTTTTGTTTTTTAATTATAATTTAATTATATTATCTTTCGAAATTCGTTCGCTTTATACTTTTTATTTTGAAACGATACCCGAATTGCAGCCAAAAATTGCCGAATCGATTGGAATTCTGCCGTGCTGTATTTTTAAACGACTGTTTCCACATTGGGGTATTTTGCCCGATTTGTAAGGCCTCTCTTAGCCACCATACTTTTTACAGGGGAAATTTAGTCCCCGCGTGTTTTGAAGCCCACCTATGACCAGAAACCAGAGACCTAATTTGATAATCTATAGTTATTACCAACCAATGTTGTACTTACCCATGAATTAATGGAGCATGTAGTAATTACCAATGGTGTACTTAACCATGAATTAATGGAGCATGTAGTTATTACCAATGTTGTACTTAACCATGAATTAATGGAGCATGTAGTTATTACCAATGTTGTACTTAACCATGAATTAATGGAGCATGTAGTTATTACCAATGTTGTACTTAACCATGAATTAATGGAGCATGTAGTTATTACCAATGTTGTACTTAACCATGAATTAATGGAGCATGTAGTTATTACCAATGTTGTACTTAACCATGAATTAATGGAGCATGTAGTTATTACCAATGTTGTACTTAACCATGAATTAATGGAGCATGTAGTTATTACCAATGTTGTACTTAACCATGAATTAATGGAGCATGTAGTTATTACCAATGTTGTACTTAACCATGAATTAATGGAGCATGTAGTTATTACCAATGTTGTACTTAACCATGAATTAATGGAGCATGTAGTTATTACCAATGTTGTACTTAACCATGAATTAATGGAGCATGTAGTTATTACCAATGTTGTACTTAACCATGAATTAATGGAGCATGTAGTTATTACCAATGTTGTACTTAACCATGAATTAATGGAGCATGTAGTTATTACCAATGTTGTACTTAACCATGAATTAATGGAGCATGTAGTTATTACCAATGTTGTACTTAACCATGAATTAATGGAGCATGTAGTTATTACCAATGTTGTACTTAACCATGAATTAATGGAGCATGTAGTTATTACCAATGTTGTACTTAACCATGAATTAATGGAGCATGTAGTTATTACCAATGTTGTACTTAACCATGAATTAATGGAGCATGTAGTTATTACCAATGTTGTACTTAACCATGAATTAATGGAGCATGTAGTTATTACCAATGTTGTACTTAACCATGAATTAATGGAGCATGTAGTTATTACCAATGTTGTACTTAACCATGAATTAATGGAGCATGTAGTTATTACCAATGTTGTACTTAACCATGAATTAATGGAGCATGTAGTTATTACCAATGTTGTACTTAACCATGAATTAATGGAGCATGTAGTTATTACCAATGTTGTACTTAACCATGAATTAATGGAGCATGTAGTTATTACCAATGTTGTACTTAACCATGAATTAATGGAGCATGTAGTTATTACCAATGTTGTACTTAACCATGAATTAATGGAGCATGTAGTTATTACCAATGGTGTACTTACCCATGAATTAATGGAGCATGTAGTTATTACCAATGTTGTACTTAACCATGAATTAATGGAGCATGTAGTTATTACCAATGTTGTACTTACCCATGAATTAATGGAGCATGTAGTTATTACCAATGTTGTACTTACCCATGAATTAATGGAGCATGTAGTTATTACCAATGGTGTACTTACCCATGAATTAATGGAGCATGTAGTTATTACCAATGTTGTACTTAACCATGAATTAATGGAGCATGTAGTTTGCGAGGCTTATTTGGGGGCGAATTCCATAACAAAATAATGATAATATAATTACAAGTAAAGTGCGAAGGGATAAACCTTTATTATTTATTTGAAAATGAAGATGACACTTATATATAAGTAAGAATAATAGCGGTGACACCATGTGGAATCTCAATTGAGTAGTAATTAGTTCTGAAAAGAACTGGAGGTACAACTCGACGTTTCGATCAATATGCTCTGATCGTCCTCAGGAGAATGCCGGACTCTGGAAAATGCGACATTTGGCGACCACTACTCCGGACTGAAGGATCTTCTATATCCAAAGTCCATAACCCACCCCAGACTGAGGGATCTCCTATATCCTAAGTCAACCACCATCCTTCCCCTGTGCTTGTTAACAACTGATTCAGTTCAGTGAGCACACACTCCTCTCCCCCAACCCCTAGGATCCTAGTCTCAACAAACTAATCCTCCAGCATCCATTCATGGGATGATCCTCCAGCAGCCTACTTAAGCAGCAGCATTTTCCAGAGTCCGGCATTCTCCTGAGGACGATCAGAGCATACTGATCGAAACGTCGAGTTGTACCTCCAGTTCTTTTCAGAACTAATTACTACTCAATTGAGATTCCACATGGTGTCACCGCTATTATTCTTACTTATCATCCTCACCATGCAAAGCTACAAGTTTTACACTTATATATGCAACAATTCTTTTACTATACACACCTATGTATGTAGACATTTTGTCAAGGCCAATTGCTTATCAAGATTTCTTTGAAATATTTTGAAAAATACAAATTCGGTCAAACATACAAAAAATATTTTCCCCACCTTATGGTTTTATTGGGAAAAACTTGAAGGTGGTTTGGACGGAGATTCAAGATGCTTTTTATGAACGCTGTTGAAATATTCATGCATACTTCAAATATGAAATAATAATAAAAAATATGTTGTACATGTTGCTATTACTTTCACTGATTATTACAGTGTGGACAACAATAAAGTAATTGCATAAATCGAGAAATGACCAAACAATTGATATTTACATAATGATACATCAAAACTTAGTTACCCGCCCAAGAGTGTGTCTTTATTAAAGGGACAATATCGTCATGATAACCAGGTCATGGAATTGGATACCTTGTTTTAGAATAACCCAGTGACTGCCACCCCACACGATAAGGTCATATTACCGTTGCTGCTGCATAAATGACCCAGTAATTTTCAGTGACTGTGTTCATCTTAAACTAGGACGCCGATTCCATGCCCTGTTGAAAGTCTGCTCTAATTGTGACGATAGTGTCCCTTTAAAATGTTTTCTTGTGAACAAAGATTATGGTATGGGTCGATTTAAGGACATAGTCATTGTTTCTGTTTTGACTTCATAATTGTGTTATGTTTAGTGTAAATAGAAAACTAAAGTTCTAAAAAGTTTATTTTTCCTCATGCAATGATTAATTCATCGTAAACACAATGGGTCAAAGTGGGTCTCCTAACTTTCTTTTCAGGAACTCTCCCTTCACACAGCAGTTTTATATTTATAAAACATGATGGGTGTAAATGTTCAATTTTGGAACCTCTCCCCTATCCCTATTCAATGCCAAGTTCATCTTAAACTAGGACGCCGATTCCATGTCCTGTTGAAAGTCTGCTCTAATTGTGACGATAGTGTCCCTTTAAAATGTTTTCTTGTGAACAAAGATTATGGTATGGGTCGATTTAAGGACATAGTCATTGTTTCTGTTTTGACTTCATAATTGTGTTATGTTTAGTGTAAATAGAAAACTAAAGTTCTAAAAAGTTTATTTTTCTTCATGCAATGATTAATTCATCGTAAACACAATGGGTCAAAGTGGGTCTCCTAACTTTCTTTTCAGGAACTCTCCCTTCACACAGCAGTTTTATATTTATAAAACATGATGGGTGTAAATGTTCAATTTTGGAACCTCTCCCCTATCCCTATTCAAGGCCTTGCTCAGCTCCCCAAATAAAGACGAACAAGTTATGTGTTTCTGGTCTAAGCCCACGTCACATCCAGACTCCAGTTATGTTTTTGTTTGTTAAACTGTTTTTATTTTTTTTATTAATTTTTTTTTTTTAGGGGGGGGGGGTGTTTTGCAAGAAGCTACCTTTTAACAGTTTCCATTGTATATGTAACGGGAAATTTATAATTTGCCATACAGATACTGACCACGCTGCAGTTACGGCCATCTTTGTCTGATTCCTTGTACGCAAGTATGGATCATAAAGCACTGATAATCAATACATTATTAGGGACCAGCCTATGTTCCAACCAGCCTCAGTTTGGCCATGTGTATGGAAGAATAACAATAATGGCTGTAACATGGCAATGGTGTACTATTGTATCTGGGCACCCAATTTGTGTTTTCGGTTATTTCGGGAACCGGATACCCGAAATTGGAAATCTTCGGATACCCGGGTACCCGAAAACAATTTTGTAAAAACGCATAAATACTCCCGAATGTATAAAAAACCCAATACGAACGCAAGTTTCAAACATAAGCCAGCAACACTATGAATAACTTTACCCTGAAAATGCTCTGAAAATCTGTTTTACCGTGAAATAAATAGTTCACAGCAATTTCATGACAACACAACACTGTGAAAATGCCATGAAATACTCTTGGGATTCCTTCGCCATGAAAACGCTGTGAAAACGCCATGATCTTCTTGTGGTAGTTTTGGGGCGGCTCATTAATTCTCAAGAGCACCGTGAATTTGCCGTGAAATCACTGTGAACATTATTGCCAATATCTAATAGGAAGAGACACTGTGAAATTACGGTGAACTGTTATTTCATGGTAAAACGGATTTTCATGGCATTTTCAGGGTGAAGTTGCTCATAGTGCAAGTCTGTGAAAGGCTGTCGGCAAATGTTTCTTCTAAAGCCTTCATCCAAGTTTTCATTTTGTTAGCAAACAATCAGAGACTTCCATAATTTTGTGTGGCTTCAAATGTTCAGGCGGAATTTAAAAAAGTCGTTTACGGGTAATTGAAACCGAAAAATGGAACCGGGTAATGACCTTTTCGGTCGGGTATCCGGATACCCGGATACCCGGCACAGCCTCAATTTGTGTGCACCTAATTCTGTGTACAACAATTTTGCTAATTTTGTATGGACTCCTATCAGGTGTGTGGCCTGGAATTTGTCAAGGGTTTTGAAAAAAGTAGCCCCCTTCAACTGGAAAATATCTTGATTGAAGTCATAAAACAACTACCCCCACCCCTTTATGGGTAAAAATGGTGTCAAATATTTAAGAAAAAGAAAATCTGGGTAAAAACAAAATATTAGCAGCATTATTTGTTAAGCTGAGCTCAGACCTGAAACCTAACGCAGAATAAATCATTGTTTTTTAATATCTGCAGAAAATATACACACATTGTACAAGGTAACGGACATTAATTGGAGGCTTATAAATACATCTATATCTTCTGGTAGTTGGCAGCGTCGATGGTATCCGTTCTCATAAGACGACCTGGATGATGGATGAGATCTATGATGTAGGATTTGGGCGGGAACTTGGGTTTCTCCGGCTGCAAAGACAAGAAGGAAGGAAACAATACGTGTTAGTGAGGAGACTGAGTTTCTTTTATAGTAAAACTTTTGGTAAAAATGTCCGGAAATGCATCCAAGGATCTAAAGATATTTATAAAAACAAATTATTTCACAGTGTCCTTAAGTTAGGCCACGCCATTTTTATTTCTTGTTTTATGTATTTCAGGGGTGTGATTTGACAATAGTAACAATTCCTGAAAAATAAGTAGCAGGCCGGGGTCTCCCCTTTGGTCTACAGGACAAAGCCCCATGAACCTCCTGTGGGTAGCAGGCCGGGGTCTCCCCTTTGGTCTACAGGACAAAGCCCCATGAACCTCCTGTGGGTAGCAGGCCGGGGTCTCCCCTTTGGTCTACAGGACAAAGCCCCATGAACCTCCTGTGGGTAGCAGGCCGGGGTCTCCCCTTTGGTCTACAGGACAAAGCCCCATGAACCTCCTGTGGGTAGCAGGCCGGGGTCTCCCCTTTGGTCTACAGGACAAAGCCCCATGAACCTCCTGTGGGTAGCAGGCCTGGGTCTCCCCTTTGGTCTACAGGACAAAGCCCCATGAACCTCCTGTGGGTAGCAGGCCGGGGTCTCCCCTTTGGTCTACAGGACAAAGCCCCATGAACCTCCTGTGGGTAGCAGGCCTGGGTCTCCCCTTTGGTCTACAGGACAAAGCCCCATGAACCTCCTGTGGGTAGCAGGCCGGGGTCTCCCCTTTGGTCTACAGGACAAAGCCCCACGAACCTCCTGTGGGTAGCAGGCCGGGGTCTCCCTTTGGTCTACAGGACAAAGCCCCACGAACCTCCTGTGGGTAGCAGGCCGGGTCTCCCTTTGGTCTACAGGACAAAGCCCCACGAACCTCCTGTGGGTCGCAGGCCGGTGTCTCCCCTTTGGTCTACAGGACAAAGCCCCACGAACCTCCTGTGGGTAGCAGGCCGGGGTCTCCCCTTTGGTCTACAGGACAAAGCCCCACGAACCTCCTGTGGGTAGCAGGCCTGGGTCTCCCCTTTGGTCTACAGGACAAAGCCCCACGAACCTCCTGTGGGTAGCAGGCCGGGGTCTCCCCTTTGGTCTACAGGACAAAGCCCCACGAACCTCCTGTGGGTAGCAGGCGGGGTCACCCTTTGGTCTACAGGACAAAGCCCCCTGAACC
Source organism: Zoroaster sp. YZ-2022 (assembly GCA_029582265.1). Classification (NCBI taxonomy): domain Eukaryota; kingdom Metazoa; phylum Echinodermata; class Asteroidea; order Forcipulatida; family Zoroasteridae; genus Zoroaster; species Zoroaster sp. YZ-2022. The sequence goes on along the minus strand of CM055829.1, from coordinate 23,938,432 downwards.
TCCTGTGGGTAGCAGGCCGGGTCTCCCTTTGGTCTACAGGACAAAGCCCCACGAACCTCCTGTGGGTAGCAGGCCGGAGTCTCCCCTTTGGTCTACAGGACAAAGCCCCACGAACCTCCTGTGGGTAGCAGGCCGGCTCCCCTTTGGTCTACAGGACAAAGCCCCACGAACCTCCTGTGGGTAGCAGGCCGGGGTCTCCCCTTTGGTCTACAGGACAAAGCCCCACGAACCTCCTGTGGGTAGCAGGCCGGGGTCTCCCCTTTGGTCTACAGGACAAAGCCCCACGAACCTCCTGTGGGTAGCAGGCCGGGGTCTCCCCTTTGGTCTACAGGACAAAGCCCCACGAACCTCCTGTGGGTAGCAGGCCGGGGTCTCCCCTTTGGTCTACAGGACAAAGCCCCCACGAACCTCCTGTGGGTAGCAGGCCGGGTCTCCTTTGGTCTTCAGGACAAAGCCCCACGAACCTCCTGTGGGTAGCAGGCCCGGGTCTACCCTTTGGTCTACAGGACAAAGCCCCACGAACCTCCTGTGGGTATCAGGACGGGGTCTCCCCTTTGGTCTACAGGACAAAGCCCCACAAACCTCCTGTGGGTAGCAGTCAGGTGTCAAACCTTTGGTCTACAGGACAAAGCCCCACGAACCTCCTGTGGGTAGCAGGCCGGGGTCTCCCCTTTGGTCTACAGGACAAAGCCCCACGAACCTCCTGTGGGTAGCAGGCCGGGGTCTCCCCTTTGGTCTACAGGACAAAGCCCCATGAACCTCCTGTGGGTAGCAGGCCGGGGTCTCCACTTTGGTCTACAGGACAAAGCCCCATGAACCTCCTGGATGTTTAATTTTGGAGGATTTACAGACTCTTCACATCCCCACAAACAAGAAACTGGAGGTTTGGACACAGGCTACTTCTTTCTTTCCTTGGTGGCTACTTCGTTCTTTCTAGAAAATTTTCAGGCAAAGGGAAATTTGTAAGAAATCCTGAAATCAGGAAAAATCCCGACAAATCATAGGCCTGGTATTTTTCAGGTGCTGATAAGAGTCATTGGGCAGGAAAAAAATAATTGACAACCGTCAGGTAAAATAAATTTTAAAAAAGCACACAAAAACAAAGACGATCAGAGTATACTGATCGAATTCAGTTTGACAGATAGGCTGGATGGGTGCATTACACGAGCAAAAGAACTTACATTATCATCCTCTTCTGTCAGCATGATTTCATTCCAGGCTCTGTTGTAATCTCCTCGGACGAGAGAGCATGCCACACCAATACGATCACACAGTGTCTACAAAGAAATCATGCAATCAGCCCCAAAGGATTAAAACAAAACAAATTTGTAATGAAAAAAAGAATTCTAATTTAAAGATGGATCGCATGTACTTTTTGCAATTTTACAAACAATATTTTGCCATTTTTTGTTTAATTTCTATTTCACATGAGGAAAGAAAAAGAAATGAATAAAACCACAAAAATCACAAAATATAAAATAATCATTTTGTGAAATATCTCATTAGTTTGCGGTGACATCATGTGAAATTCTCAAGTTGCGTAGTAATTAGTTCTGAAAAGAACTGGAGGTTACAACTCCTTTGTATATATAATGAGTATGAAAAATCTGAATGCATGTTCATTATTTTCTAATTAACTACACAATGTATGCAAAAGCTGAAGCTTTCAGAGTTTGGTTGTTTAACCCTCCTACTTCTGGTACCTTTTTCATACAAGTTGATCCACCATTTGAAACCATTCGCTTTTGTGGTTTTGAATGGTGAAATAAAAAAAATTTGAGGGCATACAAATTATAATAAACAGCTTGGCGCATGAATTTGTCACTATTTAGTGGGGTGCACCCAATGCAGCAAGGCTCATTTCTAATTACATGTAGCTGTTTCTTGGCAAAAAATAATCTGAGTGTTCATCAGCATTATTGATTAAAGTGTATTGATTCCAGACACTGGACAAACCTTGTCTATTTCATCTAGTTGCTAATTACCTTTAATAAGTCATTGACACCTTGACACAACAAGCTGATGATATATTAACCCTCCTACTTCTGGTACCTTTTTCATACAAGTTGATCCACCATTTGAAACCATTCGCTTTTGTGGTTTTGAATGGTGAAATTAATTTTTTTTGAGGGCATACAAATTATAATAAACAGCTTGGCGCATGAATTTGTCACTATTTAGTGGGGTGCACCCAATGCAGCAAGGCTCATTTCTAATTACATGTAGCTGTTTCTTGGCAAAAAATAATCTGAGTGTTCATCAGCATTATTGATTAAAGTGTATTGATTCCAGACACTGGACAAACCTGGTCTATTTCATCTAGTTGCTAATTACCTTTAATAAGTCATTGACACCTTGACACAACAAGCTGATGATATATTAACCCTCCTACTTCTGGTACCTTTTTCATACAAGTTGATCCACCATTTGAAACCATTCGCTTTTGTGGTTTTGAATGGTGAAATAACTGTGTACAGTATTGATTCCCAAATGGTTTTGAATGGTAGGTCAGCTAATACAAAACCTTGTTTGGATCTTTCCAAATGGTAGTACAGCTAATACAAAACCTTGTTTGGATACTTCTAAGTGGTGAATCAATGGACCCTCTATGCATTTGAATGGATTTGAATGGTAGTAAAGCTTGCTACCAACACTGTTCAAATGGTATCACCATGTGTGTACAAAACCAATGGGCATTTTGGTAAGTGGAAATTTTGAATGGTTTCAAATGGTCAAGCAGTAGGAGGGTTAATCTTGATTCAGATAACTAAGGTTACTTTTAGAAGCATTTTTGCCAGCATTACCAAAAGTGTACAATGACTTTAAAAGACAATTAAAAAAAAATAAAAAACAATGTCTGGGAAAATAAAGAAAAACACTTCTCCTATCATTTTGGTAAAATTAGTAAAATTTTTTCCACTTCAGACAAAAATGTCATGAATGGATTTTCAATATTTTCTTGTTATAGACGTAACGAAATAAGATTAAACTTTCTTGTCCTGAAGAAGATCGGAGCATACTGATCGAAACGTAGAATTGTAACCTCGAGTTCTTTTCAGAACTAATCACTATTCAAAAAAGAATTGTTTACATGGTGTCACCGCAAACAGTCTTTACTTAAAAACATGAACAGTGAGCAATTTTAATGACAGTACTTTAAAACGAGTTTAAAAAAAAACCCAATTTGATCTCAATAACTCACTTTGAAGAGTAGTGCCCTATGGTAATGAATGCCCCTCTCTATCCTGCCTATGGGAATGACGTTACTCTTCAGCTCATACTTCAGCTGGCTGATTGACAGCTCATAGCTGAAGTTGGACAGGGTGCCTCGCTCGATGGCTCCGCCCATCTTGTCACTCACAAACCTGGCCGAAGATAACATAAACTAATTAAAAATAATAACAGAGAATTCTTCTGGCATCGCATGTCCCCTTCACTTTTTAGAGTGGGCGGCCAGTATATTTAATGTCGCCCCCCCCCTCCCCAACTTTTTGATGGCCCATAAATAAATTTAAAAAAAATATGTTAGCCCTATCCTGACTACTGAAGAGTACGCTACTGTTATTCTTGCAAGATAACATAAACTAATTTAAAATAATAACAGAGAATTCTTCTGGCATCGCATGTCCCCTTCACTTTTTAGAGTGGGCGGCCAGTATATTAAATGTCGCCGCCCCCCCAACTTTTTGATGGCCCATAAATAAATTTAAAAAAAAATATGTTAGCCCTATCCTGACTACTAAAGAGTACGCTACCGTTATTCTTGCAACACCAATAGCACTTAAAACCAACACATTTCCAGGCCCTTAAGTGGGCCCGGAGCCCCGGAAGCTCATTTTGAGCTGGATTAAAATTTTTTAATTAAAACCCAAAAATATATAGATTTTTTTACTGCAAGAAAACAAATTACCAACTTGCAATTTTTTTGCCCCCAAAGTGATGTCTAAAAGAAGGGTGAGGCTGTGGGACCCAGGGTGCGCCACAATATTTGGAAAAATGTTGCCATTATCATTAGGCATATACTAGCCTATAGCGGTTTACCTCTATAACCATGTATAGCAAGGAAACTGGTTTTTTGGTATTTACAATAAAATGATACACAAGGAAAGTTTCCATGGTCTGAAGTTAGTTGGAGCCTGGTTTCATGGTAGGATTTTCAAAATCAAACGGTAGGATTTCCTACAAAAGAAGGAAGAATATCATGTCTGTTCTAAGTAGCGATCGACGCCCATGCGTGGTGTGATGACGTCAACTGCATAAGATCTGGCAAAATTGTCTACTTTATACTCACTGAGCCACGACGACCACTTGTTCTCTTGTGGTGGGTAGTCCCGCCGCATTCACCAGCATCTCGGTGATGTACTCCTCCAGCTTGAGGTCGGCGGGGGGTTCAAAGTTCGGAGGTTGCTGATTTAAGATAGCCTCCTGCTCGGCGAGGCGTTCTGCCTCCATTCGCTCACGCAGTTCTCGCTCTTCTTTTTCCTTTTTGGTTTCTCGCTTGCCTCTTTGAAGAGAAATGTAATTATTATTTTTTTTTTCAAAGAGCAAGGCCCACAATTTCATGGCGCTACTAAACACGCTTAGAATTCCACCTTTACAATCACCACTTTCTTCGTGAAGGGTTTGCGCAGAATTTCTTTGAAGAGAAATGTAATTATAATTATTATTTTTTTCTTCAAGGAGCAGGGCCCACATTTTCATGGCACTGCTAAACGTGCTTACAATTCCATGCTTACAATCATCACAATTCTTCTGACAGGGTTACCGCAAACATTCTGTGCTAGCAGCGTAAGTCCTTAGTTACAAGAAGTACGCATGATTACAAGCAAAATTTCCTTGCTATTAACCCGTGAAATATGATTATGCCAAGAACTGGAAAAGAAGCTCGACGGGAGCTACACAAGAGTGCTCAGGAAGTGTCATGATGTCCACTGTGTGGGGACATAAATAGACTCTCAAATAAGATCCAAAGGAGGCGCCTTCTACTAGTTGACCACTGCCACCGATACATAATAATAATGGCGGCATTTTAAAGCGCTCTTACACAAGGTATCACAGCGCTGTACATTATTACCCCTGCTCATCAGGCGCATAAATCATTCCTGAAACCATCTCAGCTCCCTGGGGAGTATACAGCTCAATTGCTGCCATTACAGCGCATATAGGGCTAATCAAACACAATAACCAACTCTGCCCTCACAGGTACCCATTTAATCCTGGGTGGAGAGAAGCAATTATGGTAAAGTGTCTTGGTCAAGGACACAAGCACCACGGTCGCGGTCGGGATTCGAACCCACATTCTGACGACTCAGCCATCAGAACACAAATCCGATGCACTAAACCGCTCGACCATGGCACTCCACAAAGAGAACCAGTGCCCAGATTCATCTTGTGGACACCTACACACGGCAAGAAAAACAGTGGGAAACCAAGAAAAACAAACCAAACTGATATGCGAAAACCTTGATGTCGGCAGATCTGTCATCCCTAAAGTGAATCATAAGTCCTTGTAGAGGGTGCTCGCCAATGCTCCGGCCTTGGCCGATCAATGATGAAGCACTTAATTTTCTGCTAGTAAGCAGCGATTTTTCGCTTACAGTAAGCAGTCATGAAATTGGCTGTGGGTCACAATTATGTAGGGGTGTGTGTTTTCGGATATTTTTGGAACCGGATACCCGAAATCAGGAAACTTCGGATACCCGGATACCCGTTTTCATTTTTGTTGAAAACATGTCTCCGGTGGTGTACAAATACATGTACTGTAAATGGTAAAAAATTGACTTTTATAATACAGAGGATACCATACTGTCGATCTTTTCTTTAATATTGGAGTGTAATCTCTTGAATTTAAAGATAATTGTCTGTACAAGTGCATTGTTCAAGAGTCACAGATTTCTGTTTGCACCGCTCAAATGTTAAGTCCAAATTTTAAAAAGTCGTTTTGGGTAATTGGAACCGAAAAATGGAACCGGGTAATGACCGTTTCGGTCGGGTATCCGGATACCTGGATACCCGGCACAGCCCTACAATTATGTGACATGGTCAACTGACAAATTCTTTTTTTTTGGATAGATTCTCTTTAACTTACCCTCTTATGGCTGACTTGGATGACTTGCTAGCAATGTTGGTCCTGGAGGAATCCAACTTCACGTCAGATTCTGATGGGATCGTTGGTGCCGGGGATCTGGGCGGGCTGTAAATTCAGTCAAATAGGCACGGAATATCAAATGTCTTATTCGACGATTACAAGTTTCAATAATGCCCACTTTTTTTTCAGTTTTCTGACGATGACTAGAGCAGACTAGTCGAAACATTGAGAACAAACCAACCGGCTCTTCTCAGAGCCATCACTTCTTCCAAAAAGAGATCATTACATGGTATACGCGAAAGAACTCAATGACATCTATCTCCACCATGCAAAACCTCATATCCTACATCAAGTTTCAATAATAATTGTTTTTGCTTTTGTTGGTATAGGATTGGTTATTAAAAAATTACCAAATTGGTAAAAGTTTAGTGCACAAAATTTACTTAGTGCACAGAGCTGACAATGGTAATCTTCCCTACAAATAGTCATGGAATATGAAATGTTTTATTCCACGTTTACAAGTTTTAATTATAATTTGTGTATTTGTTTCAAGGGTGTACAGGAGTGGTAATTAAAAAAATAACCAAATTGGTCAAATTAAATGCGAAATTTACTTAGTGTATAAAGCTGATGATGGTTTTAATCATTCCTACAGATGTGGAATGGCTGTGTACTTGATCTTCTGTTCTTGTTGAATGTAAACTTTAAGATTGTCTCTGTTTTCGATATTCTATCGTACAATTTTGTTTCCATCAAAACATGGATTATTTCCTTTTAGAATGGAAAACCATTCTTCTCGTGTTTATTTTGAGAAATGAGTCTTTTTTAAAACAGTTATTTCCCCTTTCCACAAATAAAACAGCAGAGTTCAGATGAAAACGAAAATTTTAACAGAATTGCTGGTAAAATAGCCAAAAATACAGGCAATACATCTTTTAGATTTGTGAATAATTCTGAAAAAATAATTAAATATTTCTAAGCAATAGCGTTCATAACACTCAGTTGACCATATCCCATACCTGAGATTTATAGTACCTGTGTTTTAATACTGAATCCAACCTATCTACTACACACCTAGATTCAACTACTGCACAGTTGATGAGAATAACCGGTCTCTTCTGATCTACTTCCTGCTTACTCAGTTCTTCCAGGGTCAGAAATTTGCCGTCGGGTCGCACCTGTGGATCGAATCAATCAATGAATTCTACACATAGATCTATTTAGATGGCTTTAACCAGTTCACGTCGGGAATATATATTTTTTTTCTGGTCCCCCATGCGGGTTTATTTTCAGTGAAAAATCAGAAAAAATGTCTAGCCATTAATAATTTTTTTTGTCAATGAAACTAAGTCCGGACACCCAAATAAACACCTTTACTCATTGACATTTCGAGAATGAAATGGCTAGTTTTTTAATTACGGTTGTGTTTGTTCAGCACAATTAGACCGTTGGCAAGCTCCGATGCAATGGCCTATTAGCGACCAGCACCCGGTCGAACAGACGGCATACCGGGAGAGAGGAGAAAGGCCTCGTAAACAATGGATATAAATCCGTCTTTACAAATTCTTGGCTGGTACGTCAAAGGAACAGGTCTTGGATAAAGGGATTACGCAAAAATCAACAAAAAGAGTGAACTCGTTCATTGTTTGCAGTGCCTTTTGTCCGGGGCCACCGAACCGTGACCCCATGGACTCTGAGAAACGATTGCGTGTATACAAGTCAGGCGCCACGATGGCACGCCACGTGTGGCGTGTTGACAAGTCTCCTGGTAACACACACAAAAATCGGAATGCGTGTTTAGACGCTCTCCGATCCCCTGTTCAAAAAAAAAATGCGTGTATACACGGCCTCCGACGCGAACTGGTTAAAGGGTCAGTATCACCACGATCGGAGGCCATGGAATCGGTGTCCTAGATGTCCTTTACAAAATACAACTTTATCAATAGTACTACTGGATTCAGATGACCAGTATTTGACGTTTGAATAAAGGGTCAGTATCACCACGATCGGAGGCCATGGAATCGGTGTCCTAGATGTCCTTTACAAAATACAACTTTATCAATAGTACTACTGGATTCAGATGACCAGTATTTGATGTTTGAATCAAAGTGATTCCACCACTATTTACTCTTAGAATGAGTTTAATAATTATACATTATAAAGGAATTTTTCAAACTATTTATATAGGAATTTCTTAAACTTGAGTTACCTTAACTGGGTTAAAAAAACACATTAGACTGGACATATTTTTGATTTTGAGTCACATTCACAAACCTCCTGACTGAGTCACAAGGGTTGAGTCCCAGTCATTGTACATAACCTGATGAGTCAGACTCACTAAAAATGGTACTCAAGTGAACCTCAGGTCATGAGTTCAAGTCCAAGTCATGAGTAAAAAAGTGCAGTTTCAACACTATGCGTAGACTGTATTTAAATATGAATACTTGTATTCCATACCCTTCCGGCATCATAGAATCCATCTTGAATGATGTCATTAGGACCCAGACAATCTGTGAGGGCGTACTTGGCCGGTAGGGTGCTGTCTAAGAGCCGTTCTAGTGCTGCGTCACTGAAACTATTCTGTCTCGTGCTGGAAAGCTGAACTTCTTTTAAGATATCAAGTCCACTGAGGTAAATAAATTTTATTAATATTAATTTTAACTGCAATGAAGAATAATAAAGCAAGGGATTTTTGACCTTTTAGTAGGGGGCATACATTACATTGGTAATGTTGGCAGAACTGCTTAGACAAGTATGCATACTATCTTTTGCATCAAGATATATATTAAAACAACTAAACCTATAAATATTCAGCTTTACCAGCAATTTCTGAATTTTGTTGTTTCATTAGAAATAGTAGCAATTACTTTGAAATGAGAAATTTCACAAAATATACTGAGCATCAAAAGAAACTTATCAAATCTTTGGAAGGACACTCATTAAAATCCTCCACGGAAAAATGAAAAATATTTGAACACAGGTAAACTTCAGTAATCTTTACAAAGCACATGTCAACAAACAAGATTACTGAAGTTTACCTGTGTTCAAATATTTTTCATTTTTCCGTGGAGGATTTTAATGAGTGTCTTTCCAAAGATTTGATAAGTTTCTTGTGATGCTCAGTTTAGTTGTCAGAAGCTTGGTTGTACAGTACACAAGTGCCAAAATTAATTTGTGACAGGACCCACAAAAAATTAATTACTAATTTATTTGATTTTTTTAAAAATTATTAAAGCATAGTATACTCGGTGCTTTCCATGTGTCTGCAGAAAAAAAACCTCAACATGCTACTCAGGGTTTGAGTCTTGCCTGAGTCACATGTGAATTTTATTATGCAGACACTCATAATGCACTGAGCATACAGTGCTTCATAGCAGTGCTTCATACAAAAATCAAATAAATTGTTCAATATCCCGACGCCAGAATTACAGCAATTAACCCTAACCTTCCCAAATCCTCAAAAATCCTCTTTGCTAAAGTGAAGAATTTTGAAGGATTGAGGTTACATGCTACATGCTCTTTGCTAAAGTGAAGGATTTTGGAGGATTGAGGTTATTAGGCATACTTGCCTTTCCATGGTACATGTACATCCATGTTTGTTGTAGTGATTGCAAGGTCAGTGCTTGGGTCAGTGGACACTGTTTATTGCTCCATGCATGCAGGGAGGGTCCCTGGCCATGTACATGTATCACAGATTAGAAACACATGTGTGCATACATGTCATGTGCTTGCTTTACTACTGAAGGATTTTGGAGGATTCAGGTTATGTATAAGCAAATGGGCCTAGGGAGTTAGGAAGGATTCAGGTTATGTGTAAGCAACTGGGCCTAGGGAGTTAGGAAGGATTCAGGTTATGTGTAAGCAAATGGGCCTAGGGAGTTAGGAAGGATTCAGGTTATGTGTAAGCAAAAGGGCCTAGGGAGTTAGGAAGGATTCAGGTTATGTGTAAGCAACTGGGCCTAGGGAGTTAGGAAGGATTCAGGTTATGTATAAGCAAATGGGCCTAGGGAGTTAGGAAGGATTCAGGTTATGTGTAAGCAAATGGGCCTAGGGAGTTAGGGTTAATAGCCAAAGTTACAATGTAATTTAGGTTACATGCATGTTAACTAATTAGCAGCTCAATAAAACAGAACGGTTAGATAACAATCTAGGGAGTCAAATTAGTATATATCCTACAGTAACTCACCCCAGCTTGCACAACTCTGTTGCAACGAGTGGGTCGGTGGCACACACCACGATGGCCCACGATGCACTACGGCGTACCTCATCATTACCAGACTGAAGAAGTTTCAGTAACGGAGACAGGCCACCTAAGCCACGCAGCTGCCATTTTGAAAGGAAAAAAAAAAGTCTGGTTATAATTGGTTTGTCTTGCCTTAAAGAGGTGGGAATTTAGAGTGCATTGTGTTAAAACGTTTAAAAAACAAAACAAAACATAACCTTTGTTCCCTAACGCATACTATTAAAGAGAAAACAAAAAGTAAACAAATTTATATGATGGATACAATTCTTTGTATTAACAACGTAAATAAAGTTATATTTTTTCCAATAATTACATTTTAAAATAAATTTGAAGACTAGATGTTGGGGGAAAAAGAGGAAAAGGCCAAAAAAGGCACAAATGTAAAGTTTCAATTTTTACAATCAACTTTTATAAAATGATCATACACATGCCAAATACATATTTTTGGGTATGACAAGAAAATAAAACCAGAAATTATATCAATTTTTACCTGATTTCTGGACTCTGCATCACAAACGAATGCCGCAATAGCCAAAGCTGCTTTACTTTGTACCGTGGTGTTTCTGCCGAGATAAAAAAAAATCAAAGTCATATGTCTGCTTGACAAAATAAATAAATAAAATATACTTGGTTATCAAGATACAATACGCATCTACGTAAGCATTATTTATGTGGTGCAAATCACAAAAGTTTGTCAAAAGTGGCAGGCAAAATGTCGGAGCGAGGTGGTTCGTCTTTTGCATTCCCAAACTGAAACATTCCGTTTGCATTTCTGTGCGTCGGTTTTCCATATACTCATAGACATTGTATGTGTCGTCTATTAGTAGATGCCAATTCACAATTGGAAGACATCCCAATTGAAATGAGTTGGACAGTTTGGTATTAAGGCTATGGTCTGTACATTGCATGGTAATGGGGTACCATGGCTGAGTGGTCTAGTGCATCAGACTTGTGTTCTGATGGCCAAGTTCTCAGATTGTGGGTTCCAATCTTGGACGCGACTATGGTACTTGTGTCCTTGAGCAAGACACTTTACACCCAGGAGTATAAATGGGTACCTGTGAAGGTAGAGGTTGATATTGTGTTTGAAAAAAACAGCTCCCTGTAGCTCGGGGCTATATTCGCATCGTGCATGAGCTGTTGAGGGCACATGTTGTTAAATCACTGTGGGGGGCGAAAGGGCAGCAATAGTGCGCCGCATTTGGCGTATTTTGCAGTTGTTCGTACGCGCGGAATATCTCCAGCAATCATTGGCTGGTAGAAGTACAAGCGCGCTTAGTACCATAACAAATGCACATAAAGTGTACGCACAATGCTCACACTATGCAAAAGTGGCAATCATCAAGACACTGGGTGCAAATTCACCGCTAGAGGGCTACGATGAGCACTGAGTGGATACTCCCCAGAGAGTTGAGAAAGTTTAAGGATTGATATTGGACCAACTTCACATCGTGATAGATTTTGCACTATATAAGACTCCAATATCTAAACATATTATGTCATGACTTGAACTGTCTGTTACAAATTAAGTAGCTTCTGATGTTTCAGGAGTCTCTGCCAATTAAATTAGAGGCAGGGAAAGCCCCCCCCGCCCCACTTACGTTGACATCAGGGGTGAGACAAGAGCTCCCACCACGCCCCTCTTCTGAATGTCCAACCTCAGGATCTCATCTGTAGCCATGTTGGTCAGCACAATGGCCGCATTGGCCTGAGTGCCCTCGTGGGAGCTACTCAGTAGACTGATGAGGGGCTCGATGCCATTGTGGTCGGCCACCTCCACACAATTGGACATCTGGGAGGTGGTCAGGTTGGCCAGAGCGAGGGAGGCATTCTCGGCCACGTCTCCACTGTTGTTGCTGAGGAGTTTAATGAGGGGTGTAATGCCATCTGCATGGGTGTAAACAAGGCCATCAAGAAGTGTCAGCATGAATGTTGTGCCAGCCTGCTGCTATCCTGTTGGTAAGTGTGACGTAATTCCAACATAAACCACACCCACTTCGCACGCGCTGGCTCCAACGATCATCAAAAGCCCATTGGAAATACATTGACCACCCTTTTTCCTTAAAAAGGATTTACGTAAGAAATCAGAAAACTTTGGACTTTCATTTAACGTAATGTGTTGTAAGGACTCTTATGAAAAATCTCATTAACTCTCCTATAGGTTTAACAATCAAAGACACTCAAAATTTGTATGCAACTCCCAACCCATTGACTTTGTGCAGCGCACTCAAATAAATGCAAGGACATGTGGCTATGGTAGGAGGTCAAACCAAAACCACTGGTTTGTCTTCTGTTGCTAACTTATGCAGTACATACACAGCTCGTGACTCTGCATATAACTGATGTAGGACATACAAGTGTGTTTGACTTTCACTATACTCCAGCACCCTTAGAGAAAAATACACATGTGTGAACAATTGGCAATGCAACCAAAAATACTCAAGTGACTGTCTGTGGTGCGGTGCTTATGAAAATCTCATTAACAAAGTCAAATTCTGCCTCAAGAATCGCTTTTGAATGTTAAATTGAAGGAAAATAGGTTAATTAAATTACACACAATGGTATGCCAGCTTTGGAACCGGAAGTTGAGAAAAGAATTTGTGTCCTAGCAATGTGCGCATGTATTATGTATCAACTTACAAACATGATAACCCAGTCCAATGCATTGTACTCATAAATGCATGCACTCACAATGAGCATGATAATTAGTTTGACTGTTCTCATTTCTTACCATATTCAGCGATGGTAACCCGACAGATAGGACTCTGGGCCATGATGCCTAGGGCCTGGGCGGCTGCTCCCATGACCTGAGCGTTGTCTGACGTCTCCAGTAGAGAGATTAAGGTCTTCTCTGCCTCTTGCTCATGGAATATCTTGCAGTTTTCTCCTATAAAAGTGAATAAGATTACTTAAAAAAATCAGTAGATTATTGTGTTAGTGCAAAAATATCTCCAACTAGTTTATAAAATGTGTAGGGTTCAAGTCTCGCTCCAGTCAATTTTCTTTCTTCACTCCAGAAATTCATTTATGTTCCGAATTATTTTATTACATGAAACAAATTCTTCTTTCTTTTTCACCTTTTTCAAAAAAAAAGTATTATTATTTATTTATTTTGATAGAATACTCAAATTGAGTTTAATTAAAGGCACACTATCGTCACAATCAACAGTGCATGGAATCGGAGTGCTATTTTTAGATTAACTCAGTGACTGAAAATAATACCCCACATGATAAGCTCATATTACCGTTGCTGCTGCATAAATGAGCCAGTATTTTTGAGTCACTGTGTTCATCTTAAACTAGGTCACCAATTCCATGCCCTGTTAAAAGTCTGCTCTGATCGTGATGATAATGTCCCTTTAAAGCCAGTATACACTAACCCTCCTACACATGGAGGCCACTCCGATCCACTAAATTCTGTTCTTAACCCTGAGCGCAGCGCATGTACTGTTTACAACAGTCGCTTTTTTGTAATTAACGGGTTTCTCTTAATTGCCTCGGCCAATTTTTTTCATTCTCCGTAAGTTCCCTATTCAGACATAGCTAGAACTATAGTGAGAGCCCCGTTAACCTCAGTGGTCAACATCACACAGATTTTCGAGGCACAATCCAGACAGCCCAGACTATCATGTTACTGCCATATGTTTTCAACACTAAGTGCTTATCAGGCAATCAATCATCCTGTCACTTGCTCAATGGAAATAAACCTTCAAGGCATGTTTTCGGTACTTTGGTGTACACAATAAGCTCAGATTATCAAGCTTGGGCCAGACTTTGGTTAGGGTTGTATATACTTTAGCCGGCGGCTGTTGCATGAATGCCCAAACCCCATGTACTGTTTCATGAATGCCCAAACCCCATGTACTGTTTCAAACAGTACCATGGTGCAACCGCGCATGGATTTTGGTTTTGCGCTTCATAGGGACCTTTGATCTAAAAAAATAAGCTCAGACTGTGGATAGTTATTGTTGACTGGGGGAGGGGGTTTGTAGGGTGGGGATTGGGAATAATTATTTGCAAATAATAATTGATCACTATTGCCTGTAATTGTTCCAGTCAGATAAGCATCACAATAAAGTCGGAAAAATTGATTTAGAAAAAAAATCAGACTTTTGTCAGTAATTCATTATTTTTATATAAAAAAAAAAAAAATTTGGCTAAAATCTGTTGGGTTGGGCCCAGACTACTTATATTCTTATAATTAACACTTTTGATAAAGGATTGTGCTCACCCCACATGATTATTACGCCCAAATCCCCAGGTACTTTTTCAAACAGTACCACGGTGCAACCGAGCATGAATTTTGTGCCGGAGCCGCGCAGGGTTAAGCAACCTTCAGTACATACATGTACAAGCCTGCTGTCCTTTCCAAGTAATCTTACAAAATCAACTGTGTGCCACCCAAGGTCACTGTAAATGTTTGAACATATTAGTATGGCCTGCAATGCATCGAAGGGAGACCACTTTACCCTGCAATCTCAGTGGTGTGACAGTACACAGAAGGGTAACCATAGGAGGCCACTGGCAACAACTAATGGCTTGGGGCGGCCTGAATGGGTTGTTTCAAAAATTACTTTATAAGAATCATGAGAAAGTAATGAAACTACATGAATGCATCAAGGACCTTTTGGCACTGAGCCAACCAGGTTACGTCAAAGGACTTTTTAGTACCAAGTACCAATAAAACCTACTGACCATTTCTGGCGGCTCTTGCAATAGCCTTGGCAGCGTGCATCTGAGCTTCAGGGACCAGAGACTCGGCCGCAAAAGCCAAGAGTTTCTGTAAGCCTCCTGTGGTCTGTATGAGTTCCATCGTCTCAACGTCTTCAAGGCAGTTGGAGAGGACGAGGAGGGCGTGTACATGAAGATCCTCCCACTCCTGAGGAAAAGAACAAATGGCCAATGGATATGTCAATCAAAATCCCTTACTGACCTATCGCCATTCATAAACAATGGACAATCCCATGCATATTACATATCACATGACATCATCCAAAATCTAAGATAAATAAAGGAACATTCTCAAGCACGTGCATTTGACGACATGCGATGCACGTCACATACACAAAACTCAACATGAAGATATGCATGCATTCATTTATGTGTAAAAAGTTACCCCAAGACAACATAAATTGTATCTTCATGCTCATGCTGTTGCATGCATGCTGGTGGTTGGAATTCGAACCCACATTCTGACTCTGGCACCAGAACTTGAGCCCGATGCACTAGACAGCTCGGCCACGACACTCCACTCTACTGGCATTCTCCACCAATCATTCTGATCCTGCATTAACTTGTACTAGATGGTAAACTTGTTATTATGACTCTTCAACTTGTTTTCCACCGACCTTTGTGCTGACAAACTCCACCAGACGTTCCAGTCCCTCCACCTCCCTCAGTGCTTCCCTGTTCTCCACATCCTGTGTGCTCAGCGTCAGACAGCGTAGGGCCTGCTCCTGGATGGATGGATACTCCGACTTGAGGAGTTCAAGTAGTGGCTCTAAACCATGAAGCTCCCTGAATAGGACAACCAATATGGAAGATGAACGTTAATAGACCCTTTTCAAGAGGAGCGGCCATCTTGGTTTGTACACACGAAGGAGTTCAGGGAGTGGCTCTAGTCCATGAAGCTCTCTGAATAGGACAACCAATATGGTTGATGAAAAGTAATAGACCCTTTTCAAGGAGCGGTCATCTTGGTTTGTACACACAAAGGAGTTCAGGGAGTGGCTCTAGTCCATGAAGCTCTCAGAATAGGGCAACCAATTTGGTAGATGAAAAGTAATAGACCCTTTTCAAGGAGCGGCCATCTTGGTTTTGTAATATGTCTCTCAAATCAAAAACAAAAATGTAAACACAATTAACCTGATTGCGGTTCTACTCTGGTAGTCTTGTAGCAGCAAGCACACAGCCTCAACGGTATTTTTCTGTACGTCGGGGTCGCTGTCCGTCAGCAGCATGATGAGGGGCTCCAGACCATCGTGTTCTATTATCTGTACCTTACTGGTGAACTCCTGGGCCATGTTGGCTAGACACAGACTGGCAAACTCATGAACTAACGTCTCCTCTGTTGGTCAAAATCAAACAGTGGCTTGTTGGAATTACAGATTGATATTTTAATGCTACAGACTCAAATGACTGTCAGATAATAAACTTTTGTTTTTTTAAGGGAAGGTACAACATTGTTAATGTTGGCAAAACTGAAAGTGCTTCTATGAGTATTCTTCTGTTATCCCTAATTAACCATGCTCAATGCAACAAGATGCAACAAATATAAGTTGTTACATTTTGTTGCTCGATCCTCACACTATGAACAACTTCACCCTGAAAATGCCCTGAAAATCTGTTTTGCCGTGAAATAACAGTTGTGTTATTTCACAGCAATTTCACAGTGTCTCTTCCTCTCAGATATTGGCAATAATGTTTACAGTGATTTCACGGCAAATTCACAGCGCTCTCGAGAATTAATGAGCTGACCCCAAAACTGCCATGAGAAGTTTATGGCATTTTCACAGGGTTTTCACGGCGAAGGAATCCCAAGAGTATTTCATGGCATTTTCATGGTGTTGTGTCATCGTGAAATTGCTATGAACTATTTATTTCACGGTAAAACAAATTTTCAGGGCATTTTCAGGGTAAAGTTATTCATAGTGTCAGCAGAGAACAAAAGAACCATTGTTCTAGCTGGTGGATCTTGTTGCATTGAGCAGGCTGCACACTTTTCTGTTGTTGCATTTTGTTGCATTCAGCACGGTGTCTGGGAAATGCCTGAAGGGGGCTAGGGTTATTGGAAACAGACATTGAATAACCAAAATC
The DNA here is from genome assembly GCA_029582265.1 of Zoroaster sp. YZ-2022. NCBI lineage: Eukaryota > Metazoa > Echinodermata > Asteroidea > Forcipulatida > Zoroasteridae > Zoroaster > Zoroaster sp. YZ-2022. The sequence continues at coordinate 23,921,285 of CM055829.1, read as the reverse complement.
TGAAGAAAAAAAAAGTCAGGTCAATGCGAAGTCAAAGTCATGAGAAAAGTGTAAAAAAGCATTCAAATTTTTACAGAAAAAACTTGGAGCAAACAGGTTGCTGTCTGGCAACTTTTTTTTCTTTTTTTTTCTGAAATAACACGTCCCAGATCCCCCTATAGTTATGCCACTGAATTGGTGTACAGGTTTTGATTTTGTTTGCATTAGGTGCTGCTGTGACACTGAGTTCCTGCTGTGTTCTCACAAAACAGTGCCCTCGTGTGTCAAGGATTGTCAAGAATATCAGCATGAACAAATTTTGACAAATTTAAACAGTTTACTCAATCTTTACTTTATATAACAAAATGGATCGACTTCACATTTTGTATAAACTGTCCACAGAAATGGATATTTGCTTAACTTTGTATCAACATAAAATTACATTTCATAGACCCTTTAACCCTGCTATGCCCAGGCTGAAATTTGGCCCAGTCAGCACGGCACACACAGACAGTCATTTGAGTATTTTTGGTTGCATTGCCAATTGGTAGGTCAAACCACAGAGTCACACAGAGCTGTGTATGTACTGATTTATTTGAGTGCACTGCACAAAGTCAATGAGTTGGAAGTTACATACAAATTTTGAGTGTCTTTGATTGGTTTTGGTTTGACCTCCTATCACAGCCACATGTGCTTGCATGTATTTGAGTGCACTGCACAAAGTCAATGGGTTAAGAGAGACATACAAATGTTGAGTGTCTTTGAGTGTTAAACCTATAGGAGGGTTAATAAGAAGACCAACCTACCTTCTGGTGAGAGCAGTTTGATAATATTCCCAATACAATCAGTCTTTCTTAACAATCTTCGAACTTCAGCTACGAATGAAAAATAATTATCCTGATTATATGGATATGGACAAACATTTTATTATTAACCCTCCCACTACTACAAGGGTCAAAATGTTGATATACTTGCCAAGGTATATCTAGTGCACTTAAAAGTCGAACACTGTCAAACCTTACGTGTAGTAAATACATTTACAGGTCAAAATGAGTTGACCATTTTTGACTGGTAAAAGTATTGTCTGGTGTTGTTCAGGGTTGTCAAAATGACAATAAAAACCAGTCAAAAATGCCCCCGTGTGCACATTTGGTTCAACAGTCAAAACAGGCAGTTGACTGGTTTTGACCTCTATAGCTACTTGCCACTAAAGTGCAGCTATAGTAGGCGGGTTAATCACAACTAAAAGATCTGTACATAACATATCCACATAAAAATGAAGATGAGCACTTTCACTGAAAAAAATCGGTAAAAATCTCGAAGATACATGTCTATATTATTAAAGTACACTTGCTGTTTGAACATTACAGAAAAATGGAAATTCAAATGGAACCTAATGTGATAACCCTTTCAAGATGTGTATTCTAAATTTTTCGCTATTTCACCAGCACTTTTCTTTTCTAATCAGTGCATGTCTGTTTCCTTTGTAAGGCGCTAAATTAAGTTTTAAAGGAGATTTTTCACAAAATAATTAACCAAAGCATTGTAAAACAGTTTGAACAGTATGCTCTTAAGACAGACAGAGCACACCGTTTGAAAAGTTGAAAACTATCCTCACTTCCGTTTCTTTTTAGAACCACACCACTTCTTTCAAGAGATTATTTCACATGGCGTTACCCGTAAACCTGATCTTGCTTATCCAATCCACCATGCAAAGCTTCAAAATTACATTTATCAAATAGCTGTACTTACGGTGGCCTGACATTACTCCAAGTGTCATGGTGGCGTTGCGACGCACTGTCTTCTCCTCCAAAGTAATGAGTTTTAGCAGCGGGGGGATGGCACCCATGTCCATCAAGAGAGCTTTGTTCTCATCACCTGTAACCATGGTAATACAAGGATAAGTCAAAAATTTGGATAAAACTTACAGCCACATGAATGTGGGATACAAAGAATTTATATGGTAAAAGTTAAGCACTTCCTCAGACAAACGTTAAAGGGATAAAATTGTCGCGATCAGAGCAGATTTTCAACAAGGCATGGAATCACTGTCCTAGTTTAAGATGAACACAGTGACTAAAATGTCTGGCTCATTTATTTATGCAGCAACAACGGTAATATGACCTTATCATGTGGGGTATTATGGTAGTCACTGAGTTAATCTAAAATGAGCACTCCAATTCCGTGCCCTATTTATCGTGATATTTTCCCTTTAAGTCCCACTCAGCAATTTTATTGTGCGATACTTCATTTAAGCAATTAACACATGCGACAAAAGATTGAGGAAAATTGTATTTGAAAAATTGACAGATGTTGCCAAAGTGAACATACATTTTTCTGCAAATTTATACAGTGCCTCGCATGATTTGATGAGGATATCGTCCTCTGTGCTATCCAGCATCAGAACCACAGTGGCGGCCTTCTTACTCTCAACTGACAGGGTATCAAACTGAAATATAATCAAGAAAAATCATTCAGATTTGTCAATCAAATATCAAACATTTGATTCCTACACAATCTTTCTTTCATTTTTGTTCTTTGATACAACACTTACAAAATGGTGATTTTGTTAGCATGATGTCATTACTTTGGTTCATGAGTGCTATGGTCGAGCGGTTTAGTGCATCGGATTTGTGTTCTGATGGCCGAGTCATCAGAATGTGGGTTCGAATCCTAACCGCGACCATGGTGCTTGTGTCCTTGAGCAAGGCACTTTACCATAATTGCTTCTCTCCACCAAGGGGTAAATGGGTACCTGCGAGGGCAGAGTTGGTTGTTGTGTTTGATTAGCCCTATATGCACTGTAATGGCAGCAATTGAGCTGTATACTCCCCAGGGAGCTGAGATGGTTTCAGGAATGATTTATGCGCCTGATGAGCAGGGGTAATAATATAATGCGCCTTGAGCACCAGTTTGGTGGATACGTGCGCTATATAAGTCTACATTATTATTATTATTAGATCTAGATTCAGGAATTAATTTATAAAAAAAACCTAAAAAAACATTCAAAATAAGAATATGAACTTTTGCCTGTGTTTGTTTAGATTTGTAACTTTTCAGATTTACTGCTATGGACTGAATGTAAGAATGGAAAATCCCTTCCCACATCCTCCCTGCTTTTTTATCAAAAATCCAAGGTCAGACCTGGGGGGGAGCTCTTAATGTGTTGTCTACATGACTGTACTTACAGTGTCTTTTGGAGGTGCCTCGGTCTCCTTCTTGTTTTTCTTCCCCATTGTGCAATGTTAGTCACTTGGTCCTATCAACACAATTATACACAAACATTTAAAAACATTTAAAAACCTTAACGCCCGACAAATCAACTTCCATCACTGGTCTACGTTGGCTGCTGATCGCGCGGAATGGAGACGCACCGTCCACCAGGCTGTCTGCTCCTTTGAAGACATTCGAAGAGCCAGACTGCAAGACAAAAGGAACAGGCGGAAACAGCGCAGCAGCACGGCCCCTGGTACCATCTCCGACCAGACCTTCATCTGCGGCCGCTGTGGCCGGACCTGCCGGTCCCGCATCGGGTTTGTCAGCCACCAGCGAGCCTGCAGCAGACGTGGTCATCAATTGCCCTCCTAGATCTTCGTTTGCGAAGCCAGGCCAAAGAAAGATAACCAATAATGTAATCTTACCCAGTAAGGTGGAGAACATATGGATGATGATGGACATTGTATACTTCAAATTATTCCAGGATATTTATTTCATGAAAAATCAGGCATTTTTGGTATATGAAGACTTCCTCAGTCATGTCAGCCTGATCTTGTCAGTTCCCCCATTAGTTACCTACACGGTTATTGTACATATGCGTAGTGGCAACTATAATAGGATCCTTCTATTTTCTGAAGGGGAGGATTTTTTTAGCAGGAAAATAAAGTCCGAAAACCAATTTCTGTACCCCAAAAAATCAACAGAATAATTTTAACTTGTCAGTGGTTGCAAAAATTCCCAAAAAAACTCTTAAAAAGTGGCGGTCGGATACGACATTCTTTCCATTTGCTCTTTTAAATGTTTTAATTATAGAGAATTGGCCTAAAAGGACCTGTAATATATGCAAAATAGTAGTTATTGGCTTTACATTTTCAACCTAGCAGGTTCTTTCTCAAAGGCAAAATGGATGATATACAAACATGCACACAGACATATACACAAGAGTGAGCAGAAGTTGGGTGAAATGAACACAAAAGAAGGTACATGTACAACTAGAACAAACACACGGTGTTCGTGTCAACTTCCGGTTCAATCAAATTATCATCGATGATATATTTTACAAAGGTGTATCATCTTTTATTTATAACAATATCAATTTCATATTCGAAAGTCCTATAAATTTGCTTTAGAATGTGTTGAATTTGAACTTCCTGTTTGGACCGGAAGTAAAGGTCAGATCAGGTGATTTGAAGGTCATTATATATATATGACACAATAAAACTTCCTCATCATGATCATCAAAAAATAACGTTAGTACCTGCTTTGGTTCAATATCTGAGATTGGAAATTATTCCCTTTTTAAAAATGCCGCTAGGGGGCGCTCTGAACTTTGATGACATCATCAAACATATTTTTTAAAAGATAAGATGTCACTAATCATTTTATTCACAGAAGTCATATTCAAATTTCCTATGGTTTTTGAGATAGAAAATTATTATTTTTCTAAACCCGCTGCCAGAGGGCGCTGTGATAGGTGATGATGTCATCATTCACATTTTTGAAAAGGTCACATGTCAATAGTAATTTCGTACACGGAAGGCACGCCCAAATACCATATGTTGGCTGCAGACCCTATAAAAGTGCATCAGAATATTTTTTTCACTTAAACATCCGGTTTCGACCTGAAGGAGAGGTCAGATTGGGTCATTTCTGTGTCACATAATTCAAGATCTGTAAGATGATGCAAAGATTGTGTAAATATGTTTTGTGGTTCATCGTGTTCATGAGATATGATTTAATTTTTTTTGTTTACTTGTTATGGGCACACACAACTCGGTCACTTAATTTTCCTCTCCTCCTACGATGTCACAGACACAGTCAGTAACCAGTTAGTCAGTAACTAAACAAAGCAGTCATAACTTTAATGTTAACTAGTTTTAGTCCTAGTTTATTTTATGCATGGAGAATGATATTGTAAATACTAAAATAAACATAATTGGTCTGATGATTGGCCCGATTACAGGTGCTTGCCTAAAGTAATATATGCATGGATTATTAATAAATTAATACATATCATAACTGATAAAGAATGCACACCACAGATGACACTGAGGTCTGCTGATTCTCCTGTCGTCACTGCACTTACCGTTCGAGAGTAGCCTACGTCTACGACTACGACTACGACCATGACGACGAGACCATTAAAAAAAAACTTGATCTTGACAAACACCATTGATTAACCTTAAACTTGTAGTACCTCATCTCTATCATCAATTAACAATAAGTAAATATTCTTACCCTTTATTTGACTTAAATTTAAGATCTTTCAATTATCAGGTTTTTTTGACAAGAAATTGGGCTTCACTGCTGAAACACTAACACGAAACGCATGAACTTGTTTAATGTGTTGCTATCGCTAGCTATATGACGTCAATTTAGTCTGGTATCAAACCAACAATGATAAGACTTAAGAGGCGATTGCAAGACTCCATAGTTTCACGTGCATAGTGAGATTACAGGACAAGACCGGAAAATACGTGCAATTCCAATGATGAAATATAGATGATCCAGACTATACAAAGTTACACAACCAAGATGGCAGCGCCCAGTGTTAGAACTTTTATTTTTAGAAGAGTTGTTGCCGGTTCATGGAGAAAAGCATTCTGTTTTCTACCTCCAGAAACTGTAATAACCTTTTATTTTTCGATCTAAATTATTATCATATATAACGCTGTCTTTTAACCTATTTTGGACGATTTAGAAATTTCGCATACAGTTGTAAAATGAAGATTGTATTTAACGTTAAACTCGTTGAAGCGAAAAATTCACGTATTATTTGTCAATGTCATGTTCATGACGTCTAAATCATAAATGAGTAAGCAGTCATACGTACATCCCATCGCCCTGACCATAATGCTCAACACGCCTTATAAGTAAATGACAACATTCAAATTTCAATTAAATTAAATTCAATATCAATGCAACTCATCATTTCCACATGACATTGCGGCATAAATAACAATAACATTTTTTTTATGTTTGTCCAATAAACTTCGTTAATTAAAAAAAATTAAAACCTGGCCATGCAAAACATGATCAATAATTAAATCAAAACCAAGAAATGTTAAAAGTTTTGTATGTGCAGGAAAAGTTAAATACTGGTGTGCAACATCAATGGGGCATAGTGCCTTAGTGGCGATGAGGTGTAGCGTTTTTGTGGAGTTTTTGTTTGAGGTGTTCTGGTAAGGGACGTTGAGGTGATAAGGTTTATCGCAAACAGCACTGAAGCAACTGCCGCAAAGCATACTGGGATACAATTTGGGGCATCTGTTTGGCGCAACTTGTGTGATGTCAATAATATTTTGTTTGTCCGTGCGGCACGCAGTGGACAGTGGTGCTGTTGCGCCCACAGACATCTCACGATTCCTTGCAGCTGCTATTTGCGATAAGCCTTATGGAGCGTAATGAATGGAAAACGTTAGAATAAGATTCGTCTCTGACTCAGAGACTGAGTTTTGTCAGAGGTGTGTGGCTTAATGTTCATGCATACAGTAACCAGTGTAAATGTCGGTCACATATTGGCACCTAGCAAACTTGCTCGCATCAAAGAAGTCGGTGCCTAAAGCAATTCGGCATCAATTTTATTTTTTAAATATGCACCTGTCAAGCTTGGCACTAGTTTTGCTCAATGATGTGTGGAGGGCCATGATTCCAGGCCAGCCATTGTAAAACTTACAGTTGGCTAATATACATGGAGCACCATAAATATAAAAAGCTACACTGTAACAAGGTCCTTGTGAAGGATCTGTCTCAACATCTTGCTATCACAAGTATCAGGCAAATATCATTTTAATTTCCCACCATGTTTTTGATAGGGTCGTCTGAGGTCATTATGCAGGCTCTTTGCATCATCTGGCCAAGTTATAGACCCTCCGCCTACAGAAGAAATACCCATTCCTGAATGGAAGCAGCCGGTGAATGAAACCACAGATCTGAAACGTTCAAGGCTGCTTTACCAGAGTCGCAAGAGAGGCATGCTTGAGAATGGTCTCTTACTCAGGTATGCTGTCGTCGATCCAGATTTGGGGCGTGATTGAAAAAACAATTCCTGAATTTTGTAAAATTTTTGTATGGGGTGCCATGGCCGAGCAGTTTAGTGTATTAGACTTGTTTTCTGACAGCCGAGTTATCAGAATGTGGGTTCAAATCTTGCTTGAGATTTGAGAATGGTCTTTTACTCAGGTATGCAGTGGTTGATCCAGACTATTGTGTGATTGAAGGAACAAATCCTGAATTTTTGTATTATTAATTGTGTTCTGATGGCTGAGTCGTCAGAATGTGGGTTCGAATCCTGGCCACGGCCTTGGTACATGTGTCATTGAACAAGTCACTTAACTGGATTTGCTTCTCTCCACCCAGGAGTATAAATGGGTACCTGTGAGGGTACACATGGTTATTGTGTTTGATTAGCCCTGTAGCACCAACAAATTTGCATAAAAAGGGCTGTATATTCCCCATGGAGCTGAGAAAAATTACAGGAATAATATAGGCCCAATGACCAGGGGAAATAATGTATTTAAAATGCATCTATAGTGACATTAAGTGAAATGTGCTTTAAAAGTGTGAAATATCTGTCTTATTATTTATTATAATTATGTAGTTTTGTTGTTTTTGTAAATGAACAGATTACTAATTTTAGTTTTTCAAACTTGTAACACTATTATCTCAAAAGCATTGCTTATACACAACTCGTTGATTTCTTGCAGCACATTTGCAGCCCGGTATCTGCCAAAGTTTAATGAGACACAGCTAGAGCAATATGACCTAATGATCAACAAACCTAACAATGACTGGGACATCTTTCACTGGGTAACAGGTTAGTTATACTCTTTCTTTTTATTCACCCCCTGTGGGCGTAGACATCACACACTGCTCAAAGAGGTATTGCCCATGTTTTTTGCTATTTTAACAACAATTTTCTGAAAATTTATTTTTCATTGGAACATTACTATTTTACTTGAGAAAAATAATCACAAGAAACATAGTTTTTCATTAAATACCAAATATGTCGCAAAATTAATTGATTGTGGGTCCCGTCATCGACTCATTTGGGCATGTATTTACTGTTAAACCAAGCTTCTAACAACTGAAATATATGTTATTTCAAAGTATTTGTTTCCCTGTCTAAAAGGATGTAAACAATGTTCTGGTAAAAACAAAGTTTTTTGATAGAATAGTAATAAAACATGGGTAATACATCTTTAAAGCCACTTTACACTTTTGGTAATCTTGAAAACAAAAATGACCAGAGTTTTCCATGATGAAACCTTATTGGTGTATTGTTGGTGATTGTGTCAAATATCCCTTGCAATATTTAATAATAATAATAATAATAATAATAATAATAATAATAATAATAATAATAATAATAATAATAATAATAATAATAATAATAATAATAATAATAATAATAATAATAATAATAATAATAATAATAATAATAATAATAATAATAATAATAATAATAATAATAATAATAATAATAATAATAATGTGGACTTATATAGTGCACGTATCCACCAAACTGATGCTCAAGGTGCATTATATTTATTACCCCTGCTCATCAGGCTCATAAATCATTCCTGAAACCAGCTCAGCTCCCTGTGGAGTATACAGCTCAATTGCTTCCATTACAGCGCATATAGGGCTAATCAAACACAACAACCAACTCTGCCCTCATAGGTACCCATTTACCCCTGGGTGGAGAGAAGCAATTACGGTAAAGTGTCTTGCTCAAGGACACAAGCACCATGGTCACGGTTAGGATTCGAACCCACATTCTGACGACTCAGCCATCAGAACACAAATCCGATGCACTAAACCGCTTGACCATGGCACTCTTTCGTTAATTCTATCGTTTTAGTAAAATTAGTGAAATAATTTCCGAAATTAATTTCTGTCATCCGAAGACATTTAGATGTTCATGATGGAATGAATACAAACGATCTTAATGCATTTTTACAATTATATATCAAGTGCTCTCATTTAAGAGAATTCACAAACAAATAATGCACATTTTCAAAAGGTTACTAGACGGCAACTTTTTCTCAACGTATTTTCTGAAAAAAATTCTGATTGTACCAGGGGTGTGATTTTTCCGGATTTTCACAAATCGCAATGTTGTGATCCTCCGGATTTTAAAGATCTAAGCATTAAGGCCAAGTAAAAAAAATACCAGTTGATCGTCCCCGCCCGCATCCTTTTTTGAGGCCGCATCCTTTTTTTAAATTATTTTTTATTTTTTATACTTGTCCACAAAAAGAGTAAATTTTTCATGTATTTTTACTTGGGTTTAACAAAATACATCAAACATTGTTTAACATGAATATTTTTACTCAACTAAAACTTGTTCGATAGCTATAAAAAAAAGTTGGCGGTGATTTCAAACTGAAAAATTGGTGGCCATTTTGAATTTAAATGCTTGGCGGCCATCTTGGAAAAAAATTAAAAATAAAAAGGCCCTCATCCTCCTCTTTTTGAAAAAACCAGGACGATCAACTGGTATTTTTTTTTACTTGGCCTAAAGGAAAGCAAAGCAAATGCTCAGAACTATAGATTTCACCCCATCGCCGTTCACAACAGCGGCCCCAATACCCCCTTGCAAAATGTACATGGATTTTTCAGAACTGCTCAATCACACCACTGATGCACTTTTCTGATGACTTAAATCTCTGCATTGAGCTGAAACTTTCACAGGTTTTCATGGAGTGCCATGGTCGAGCAGTTTAGCGCATCGGATTTGTGTTCTGATGGCTGAGTCGTCAGAATGTGGGTTCGAATCCCAACCGCGACCATGGTGCTTGTGTCCTTGAGCAAGACACTTTACCATAATTGCTTCTTTCCACCCAGGGGTAAATGGGTACCTGTGAGGGCAGAGTTGGTTGTTGTGTTTGATTAGCCCTATATGCGCTGTAATGGCAGCAATTGAGCTGTATACTCCCCAGGGAGCTGAGATGGTTTCAGGAATGATTTATGAGCCTGATGAGCAGGGGTAATAATATAATGCGCCTTGAGCACCAGTTTGGTGGATACGTGCACTACATAAGTCCACATTATTATTATTAAGAAATATGTTGATGCAATGAGATTAAGCATACTCATAGATTATTGAGATTATTGTTATTGAGTTCTTTCGGGTACACCATGTAATGATCTCTTTTTGGGAAAAAGTGATCGCTCTGAGAAGAGCTGGTTGGTTCGTTCTCAACGTTTTGACTTGTCTGCTCTAGTCATCGTCAGGAGACTGTACCTTCCCTTGAGACGAACCTGTAATTACCAGTAAGCTCCTAGACCTTTATCAAGGTGAATACAGTCAGGTTTCATTAATATTTTTCCCGGAATTATGTGAATACCTTTCCAGACCACAAACCTACACCAGATGAGTTCAAGTGTGAGGTAATGGACCTACTGAAGAAACACGTCAGCAACGTGAACATGGAATCAAGAATCAGACAGCCGGACCTGCCTGAAGATGAGATCAGGCAATGATGTGATGTGAACAATTCATCACCCCTATTAATGAACAGTTGAAGAATAGTTACAAAAAGAAAGCGGCCACTGGTTTGTACAACATGTGGATTGGTATTGCTAAAGTATATTTTTGAGAATTTGTTACTGTTTGACAATCCCCTTAGAAAGGGACTGAATACTTGTGTGTGACGTAAATTTGTAGTGGCATTGGAGGGTTCAAATTTGCCAGTGATCTGGTGGCTAAATGGCACTTAAAATGGTGGCAGACTAGTTAAAACCCCTCTCCTAGTAGTCCGGCGGGCTAGTCAAATTTAGACAGAGTTCTTTTTATTTGATATTTGCACATTTTATTCCACTGGGCCATGAAAAGTAATCTCCGACTCTCTTTGTCCTACATGTACCTTGAAAATATTGATATTTATGACTGGCTCTGGCAAAACCCTAAACTTGGACCCAATTTTCAAAAATGAGATTTTGGTATAGTTTGATTCTCTAGATTTTCCTCTTTCATTTGATACCAGATTTGTAGAACTCAGAAGAAATTTGTTTTCTTATAATATAAGAAAAAAATATATAAAACATTTTTTTATTTCTACAAATCTGGTATCAAATGAAAAAGGAAAATCTAGCGAATCAAACTATTCCAAAATCTCACTTTTGAAAATTGGGTCCAAGTTTAGGGTTTTGCCAGAGCCAGTCATATTTGTGGTTCACCCTGCAGAATTTTTTAAAGTGCTTAAAAACATGCGGACCAGTGAAAATACTTGGAGTATAGCTAAAAGTCAAACTTATTGGTCCGGCTGGCTAGTGAAAAAAACTTAAGGGCAACCCCTGATTTGATTTCTTGTTATGATTGGGGGGCGGTGGAGAGGGGAAGTATCCATGACCTACTCTCCCTCGAACTTAACCTCTCCCCAACCGATACATTCGAAATTGAGACTTTTAATTTTGTGTTTTATTATGGAATTTTTTTTAGAAAAATAGGTCTAATAATAGGCTGCAACGGTTACATGGTTAACTGTAAACAACAAAGTTGAGGCTTCCGTTTGGATTTTTTCTGCTAAAACATAATAAGCAAGACATCACTATCTTTAAAGGAATCATTTTAAACCATAGGCCAGAAACATTGGCGCAACCATGAGACATTTTCTTTGAATTTCTCCAATTAAGGTGATGATGGCAATTGCTACTTTTGTTAGTGCTTACATTGTATCATTCATGATCGTCCTTATCATGGGTATATATCCCAGAGGATGTGGTGGGTGCATCTGAGGGAGTACATGTACTGCGCGCTAGCGTGCATGTCGTATCATTGCGAAGTGTCTCTATGGAAACCGGGTGGGAATCGGGGACAGGATACATGAATATCAGTCTAGGCCTGTTTCCTCTTACAAACCCTGCCCGCTGGTCGAAAGTTACATTGAAGCAAGTGGATGGAATAACTAATTGCCAAGGATTACTCCATGTAAGATTTTTGTTTTCTGTTGCTGCCAATCTGCTACTGCATGCAGTACATTCATAGATTGACGATGCAGGCCTGTATGTTATGTTGACATAATTACTACAAATAAACCAACACAGACACACGTTTTAACATTTATTTAATCAATCTTACATCAAATTAACCCTCCTACTCTAGCTGCACTTTAGTGGGAAGTTGCTACAGAGGTCAAAACCAGTCAACTGCCTGTTTTGACTGTTGACCCAAATGTGCACACAGGGGTTTTTACTGTCATTTTGATCACCCTGAACAATACCAGACAATGCTTTTACTAGTCCAAAATTGTCATTTTGACCTGTAAATGTACTTACTACATGTTACAAGGTTTGACAGTGTTTGACTTTTAAGTGCACTAGATATACCTTGGCAAGTATATCAACATTTTGACTAATTTTGACCCTTGTAGTAGTAGCAGGGTTAAGCTTCATCAGATAAAAGTTTATTTCACATGCAGCAGTTTCCTTTTGCTATGACAGGTATAACACCCACCATAAATCCCCATAGGGGCACTGCTGCAGTCTTTTAACAAAAACGCGGACGCGATCAACAACATTTTTCCCGGTCGGTTGAACGTTAAATTCTCAGAGAATTAACGTTCCTCCACAAGGAAGTGAACTCTGTGGAAAGGGAAAGGTTAACTACATGTATAGCTGAGCAAATATCTATTTTGTTGTTGGATATGTACTGGTTCCGATACGCTATTCACAGAAAAAAAAAGTCAAACAAGTTTACAATAAATGATTACCAGGTACCTGGTTTACCTGGTATCTTGATCAAGAGATTGAAAAGAAAACTTAATCCAATTTTTTTTTACATCGACAAACTTTTTGGCAGTGGTCCAATCTCAAAAGTAAATAAAGCTTTAAAAGCCAGTTTATACACCTTTGGTAATATGTCTGTAAATGCATCAATACTTAGTAAGAATCAATATATAGGCCTATGTATACAATAAAACACCTGTAAAGTATTCATGTTTGTATCCATTCCAACGTTGAATTTCTTCAAATGACAGACATTCTTTTTTCGAAATTATTTGCTATTCGTGTGTGTGTCAATACCATCAGTATAAAGTACTGCCTATCATTTTTTTTCTTCTGAAGCACACCCCCTGATACCAAGAGGTAGGCCCTTATTCGCAATTAGAATTAACAATAAATAGTGTTATTACTCTTTCAGATGTTCACTTTTGCTGTCAAAACCTAATTTTTATCACAAGTTTTCTATATTACTAGACGTCTATTATAATAGAAGTGTATTACCTGATGCCTAGAGGGAGGGCACGTGACCAATGCAATCAACCCCCACCCCCAGTGTCCTCACATTTGTAAAAAAAAATCTGTAATTTTTCGCATCAACTGTTTCAGTACCCGAAAATCGATTAGGATACTATAATTCTAAGGTAAAACTTGTAGCTTTGCATGGTGAAGAGGATGAGTAAAGACTAATCGCGGTGACACCTTGTGAAATTCTCTGTTGAGTGATAAATTAGTTCTGAAAAGAACTGGAGGTTACAACTCGACGTTTCGATCAGTATGCTCTGATTGTAATCAGTGTGCTCTGATTGTAATCAGTGTGCTCTGATTGTCTTCAGGAGAAAGAATAACTCTTCACGATTTAATGCTTCAAAAATATGTCCCAGTTTGCTTCACAGAGCATCAAACCAAAAAAGTTTCGTTGAAGTTCATGAATTGTCATGGTCTAATGAGATCGACGGCTCACATCCAATAACCAGGTATCTGGCGCCGTTTTTGCTTTGCGCGCACTTGACCTCTTCCCCCAATGCTGTCGATGAATTAGAGGGCGTCGGTTGCAGGCTTGTGATTTGTCAGGATTTTTTACAATTCTCCCTTTGCCTCAAAGTTTTTTTGAATGAAGAGAAATAGCCACCAAGGAAAGAAAGAAGTAGCCTGTGTTGTGTCCAAACCTCCAGTTTCTTGTTTGTGGGGATGTGGAGAGTCTGTAAATATCATCCAGAAATTAAACACCCAGGAGGTTCAGAGGGGTTTGCCATTAAGGGAAACCCAAGGCCCGCTACCCATTTTACAGGATTTGTTTACTTTTGTCAAATCACACCCCTGCGGTCGGGATATATTTGAACTCCAATGTATTCGGGGAACAACAATGCAAGTTTATATGCTTAATAACAATAATAACTCTCTCCATACAATAACCAGGTACCTGGTAGGTTGGTCTAAAGATTGAAAAGATTTTGTTCATACAACTGAACAAATTTCCTGGCAGTGATGCAATCTCAAAAGAACGCTATTCTTTGCAACCAGAGGAAATGGTTTGATTCGGTGTGAATACTGTTAAGTTGATGCAATAATCAATCATCCTTAGACATTATTCTGACGGAAGTGCATTTTTAGAAAGAAGGAATTGTTACGGCAGCTTTATGTAAATCATAAAAAAACAACATTAAAAGTCATGTGTCAGTTAATCAGCCTCTTGCGTTGTCGACGCTACGCATGCTCACTGATGAACTTGATTTTAGGAATGTTTCCGTACAATAAGCCTAATAAACCATGCAAGTACTGTACCAACCCACAGTATGTTAAACATACATTAGGTCAATGCGAAAACGACAGGGCAGGTTTGAGACGCCGAATGAATAACGTGGAACTAGTAAGGTATGCTACTGTTGTAGGCCTAGTTTATATAATTTGTTTACCCATGGCATGATAGAAACCCAGTTTATTAACTTTATTAATATTGTTAACCTTGAAGAGAATGTACAAAATTGGTAATGTTGGCAAAATGCTTCTGGGTATACTTGGTACTTGCTTTGAATAAAGATTTACATTAAAAAACCAACCGTGGGCGTTGATCGCTATTTAGAAGGGGGCATGTAGGCAGTGTCTGGTCCAGGATTTGGCAATTATGGGGGCGCACCCTCAACCTGCTTTTAGATATCATTTTTGGGGTAAAACAATTGCGAGCTGATAATTTGTTTTCTTGCAGTAAACAAATACATGCTCGAACCGAGGTTGCGGGGCCTGATTAAGGGCACCGAAAATGTGCTGATTCTAGGCGCTCTTTTATGCAATATAAGAGATAATGATGCTCAGGCAGTGCGTTAAGATCACTTTATGACGTATTTTACGTTTTGGAGTGCAAGAAAAAAGTAAATGAATCCTGGATCCGACACTGCCTTCATGTCCGCCCACTTCTATGCGATCGACGCCCATGCCTCAATCAATCAAGCGTACGTCATTACTGTAAATGTTGACTCTTTTCGCAGGTCTAAAGTGCTAGTGGTCATCGAATGAGAGAAATGAACACCAACATCATGCATTTAACCAGTTGCTTTCTGATCATCTTATTCACGGCCCATTTGGAGTATTCACAGTTGAGTGGATTAAAATTGTTGTTGTTGTTGTTGTTGTTGTTGTTATTAGAACCAATAGGTGGCGCACTATAATGACCTGGCTCAGCGGGCGGCGATTTTTTTTCTGCAAACGAGAATTGCCAATCCCACAATATTTCAGCCAATCACATGGCACGTTTTTAAGATGACGTAGGATATTATTAACATATGCATATTAGACAGGGGCGCCGGAGCCGGGGGGGCCCGGGCCCCCCACTTTTTTTTTTTTTTTTTTTTTTTTTTAAATTAATTTATTTAAAAAAAAAAATTATGTTGGGAGGGGAAAAAAAGGGGGGGGGAAATTAATGGAACAAAGGGGATGCAGTAGGTGAAAAAAAAATAGAGGGAAAATGGGCACACCAAAAATTTCATTTTTAGGGGTCCTTCAAAACCCACAATTGAGCGGACGTCGGTTACTTTTTGCCATTTTTGGGCCCCTCTGGTGACAACACAAGTGGCCAGATTGCTTTTATAATTTATATGCGTACATGTCTGCCCCTAAACAAGCTGGAACAATCATACTTTCGATTTAATTTTGCCCTACACCGACGTGTGTATAGCACTGTATGCTCAGTGCTTTATTCCGAGTGTCTGTGAATCATACTTTCATTGGGGGTTTGGTTGGGGTCTGAAGATAGGTTTACAGGCAATTGTCAAAAAACACCTCTTTCTCATGGATGGTTGACCAGGTGGGCCATTACTCATGTAACTGAAACTTAATATACGGTACATACAATGTACAGCCATAGGTGCTGTATACGTACATGTATGTATGCCCCAAACACTTATATTAAAAAAAGAAGTATATAACCATCAAATCATCTTATAATCAAAAGTATCTAAAGGGGGTTCATGCCCCCCTCAAACTTGAATTGGCATAACGGGATATATTAGCACTCCGTATAAGACGTATCTGTTACATTGATAACTTATACACCGGGAGACGGTAACACTGTATCTCGGGGTCATAGCAAACGCAGGTTCCAAGAAGCAATCGACAGGGGCCCAAGTACTCCCATAACACCCTCTTGGCTACCCTGGGTAACAAGAAAACCCCTCCCAGCAGAGTTCTCCTGGTCACTATCACCCAGATTATCCAGACTTTCGTCTATAGTAAATGAAACCATGCATGGCTATTCTAAACTCCTCCAACAGGTTACGCTCAGCCATCCCTGAGCCCCTTTGATTGCTTTCCGTCGCATCTCAAACCCGACATGAAATATTATATAAACGGGAAGAAAAGTTGGCTGATGCCGGACTCGAACCCGCGACCTCTCGATTACCGTACGAGCGCTCTACCAACTGAGTTAACTAGCCTCTATGTTGGTGGGCGGTCCACTTATGTCAATTATCTATTGCTCTATGGGGCCAGGTGAGAGGCCAAACCATATATGCCGAGTAGCCAGGGATCAAGCTCCGGTCAGATGCAAACAATCTAGGTAACGGCAGTAGCGGGGATCACATAATAGGACATAAGCCTTTTACGTGGTTGTACACAAAGTAGATTTATTGGGGAAAAACTGTCCTGAAATATTATATAAGGGAAGCAAGCAAAAAAATGGCTGATGCCGGACTCGAACCCGCGACCTCGAATACCGTACGAGCGCAACTGAGCTGACCAGCCCCTGTGTGTGTGCGTGCGTCCGTGCGTAATAAGGGGGATATCTGCAGTTTTGAGATAAAGGCCTACTCACCCTGAGTCGGTACCAATATAACTTAAAGATCATTTATTACATGCAGTTACTCAACGTTAATAAAATGCAGAGTAATTCTTTATTCTGTAAGTTATTTGTTGTATTTATGTATTATCTTTCCAGGGGACTGGAATGTTCACACTCGTGTACAATGCGTTATACGAGCAGGTGTGGGCCTTGGGATTTCTTTACCTGCAGCTATTACAGGTTTGTTTTGCCCGTTATTATTAGAATATACAAATCGACCGGGTACGTTTTTCAGCCTTGTACTAACTGGCCATAAAATCAACCGGGTAACGTGATTATTTTCATATTTTAAACTGGTTTAAACTTCATAAAACAAAACAAAATCGCACTTTCATCTTAAGCCTCACAATTCCAAAAGAAAATGAGGTTACTAAGGGATTAATTTATATCTGAAGAGTTTATTGTGTGCATTTAGACCGATGGGAGTAAAACATTTGCAGAAGGGAAATAGTCAACTAGGATAGCATTGATCAAATTAACTGACATTCATAAATACTGAAGGCAGTATAGTTATTATATATTGGTTCTCATCACTTGGCGATAGTTGAGAAACAAGTTGCCCGATATTGGTTCTCCCTGAACCATATTTTTTAGCGACAGTTGAGATACGAGTTGCCCAAAAGGTTCTTTTCGGAACCCTGATGTACCGGTACCTCACTAAAATAGTTGAGATAGTTGAGATAAACACATGGTGTAATACCGCAAACCGAAACGATATCACTACGCCTCCAAAGCCTCAAATTTTATATAGTTATAGTATTCTGATTGGGAGAGAGATGATCACGTGGTAACGTTTACCCAAAAACTCTGTCGCATTTGCTATTCACTGATACTTTGTGGCATTTCACACGGGAAATACCCCATGCGTCATGCACCGCTCGCTAAATATGTCATTATATTTTGAGATTGGAGTAGCATTTCACACCGTCTCGATCTGGATTTTAATGTTCAAAAGTTCCTCTTTAGAGTAAACTAAAATTTATCGACAATATTATCCCATAAAACGTTGTAAATTCTGTCGAAAAAGATCATTAAACTGTCGGTTTTGTCTAGTTTTCCGCCCTCCACGCACGATTCACACACAAATTTAAGACGTTTTTGGTGGAGTCGGTTCACTAAATTCAACAGCGCAAATAAACGAACAGCCCTTCTCATCTGTCTCGGCCGCAGGTTTATTCTGTGTAAAATTCTGTAAATGTTCATGTAAAGTCTATTTTGATTGGTGTAGAGGAAGGTCTTGTAAATTTTGAAACCAATTGAAAGACGCGTTTCTTTTCAGAATGCTTTGTGGCGCGGTCAATGACTCGGTGTCCGGTCCTTTGTGTACAGTACACGTACACGTACTGTATGTAGCATGCACGCATGTGTTTCTACTTCTACACGCTATCGCTTCATACATGTCTTCAGTTGGTTTTGTCAAATTCGACAATTTAATCATCACTTTACCTTTTTACTTAAATGGAATAGTACAGATACCTTCAGTTGACATTATAGTGTCTTTTGGATGTGGTAAATTCGTTTTTTATTTGAGAAAAACAATAATTTCTGAGGCAACTCCTTTGACAAGTTTGGCACAAACTCCGTACATGCAAGCTGCATGCACCAGCGGGTGGACGCTACCAAACGGACTAGGGGTGTTCTTTAAATAATAAGCTGTTTTTCTGATTTGAGTACTGTAGAAAAACAGGCACTTGCAACAGACGGTACTTCAAACAGTTATTTTGCTGAATTTTACCAAACCATAATATTTTTGTAAAGTAAGCTTAAATCTTTTCTGAAGAAGAAATACTGACAACTCATGGAAAGGTACTGTGTTAGTTTAAGATAAACATAGCTGAGTGTGCTTTTCAGTAACTTTTTGATATTTTGTATTAATAGTAAATGTTAATAATAGACTGATGTACCTGTGTTCCCCATTCATGTGTATGTTTTTGCATGATGCGTTTCTTCCATTTTGGCAAAGAAATAACAATAAATTAGTATTCTATTTTGTGTTTCATTATACAAAGTAAAAGTGAGTTGTCTGATTTCCTTTGTGTAGAGCCTTCTTGGGTCTTAACACCCCCACTTATACACAATGGTAGAGCCCACATGGACGTTGCTAGGGGCGACCCGTTCACTGCACAGTGCCCCGTACAGTGTCTTACACAGTGTGCTGTGTAAATCTGAGGCGAACATCTTTTCTGCTTATTTAGACCTGAAAGTTTTTAATATGGCTAAGTGTTGTTGTAAGATGACCGGCTAGAATTTTTAATGGCCCCCTGAATCTGGACAGAAGCATTTAATGTATTTTGGTGTCGTTGACCACAACAAGGTCTTGACCTTTTATTGTTGTTCAAAGAAGCTTAATTAGTTTCCAAATGATGATGGACGGTTTGGGTCGTTCCATTATCCCACGGCCATGAACATGCCCCGGGTCTAAAATGGCCGTTTAAAGGGCCTATATGGAATTAGTTTACTTCAAAAAATTATGTACAACTCTGTATCCATTATGGACATCACTCTTTATTTTAATTGCCCATTTGTGGGTGTTTTGATCCCTTTTTTGGGCACTTTTAGGTGTATATAGGGCATACTAATGAAATTTGCAGGAGCAAAATCAGTGGGACCACATTGTGATCAGATGCAACGTCGTGGTTGATGTATGCATAAAATTTGACGTAATTCACAGTCTTATTTTTAAAAGTAAATAATCATAATTTGTTGTATTGTCTTGTTAACTGAGATTTGGTACCCAACCAGTAAACTTTTTATGGTAAGCACTGCTTTCTTGGGCAAGGTTTAGGATTTTGATTGTGTGCACTTTCATTGTTGCTGTGACCCTTCCTCCAGAGTTCCCGTTGTGTGTTCTCACAAAACAGCGCCCTCGTGTTTCAAGGATAAACTTGAACAGTTCGGGTCTATATTGATTTTAACAGAATATACTTAACATTCACTTTATGACAAAAACGGACTTCCTATTTTGTTTAAACTATCCAGGAGTATAAAATACTTATCTTCATAAAATTGCATTTCGTACAAAATGGTGTTTAGAATCCAAAGAAATTTTTAAACATAGCTTGTGTCACTTGTTTCACATGTTTAGTCTAAAACATGTTTAGATTGTGCTTTTCTGTGATGTGTGTTTAATTTGAATGCTAAATACGATATGAACATGTGTCAAAAAGCTCAGCACGTTTTAGGTTTGTGACATTTACAGATGATGGCTGTTTAGCATCCTAAACGCGTTTATTGTCAACGGGCACGTGTTTAATCAAAAAACCATTTTTACAGTATAATTATACTCTTTATATGACCCTTTTATTTAGTCCATTATTGTGATTCATAAACTGATACATATTTCTTTGGTAGAATAACTGCTTGCTATGGCTGCTGCCCGGGTTGGACTGGTTCAGTAAGTAGTGGATGCCCCACTGGTGAGTTTGTGTTATTTATTTGTTGGTGTGATTTATTTGGATGTCGCCAGTCAGCCAGAATGACATTTATCAAATCATAACCAACCACCTAACATATATATCCAACCAACGTAATTAAAATCACATGAAATGAAATCCAACTTTAAATTAAATATGAAATTATATTCAACTGAATACATTATTATCTAATGGCAAATCGAAATTATCAACAGACTCAGAACTTTATCATCGCCAAAACGATGAAGTCGAAAATGCCCCAGCGAGAGGACACAAATGTGACCGTCACGTCAGCCAAAATGCCAAAATTCCCCCAAAATGCATTCGTAAGAAATTCACATTGTTGTGGATGCTGGTTGAATTACAAATAATGTAGGCATACTTCTTAAAATAAGGGAATTTACTTTCGTTATTACTAAAGTTATAGACAGCTATGATCAGCTATGATATCAAGAGCCTCAAAGGTCAAACTGCGCTGGGCATAAAATGTACACTGGTCTGTGACAAGAAACCATAAAATCTGATATCTTGAGATATCAGCAGAAAATTCCAAATTTGATTTATCTTTTAATAAGGCACTAACAATACATCTCAAATCTTATTCATCTGAAAATTTAAAAAGTATTGATGTTATGTGGAGATGTACAAAATGTATACTGAACGTTGGTACTCAAAAACTAGGCAGTGTAAACAATTAAGTCACATATATGACTATAGCTGTATGGTGTTGTATATGCAGCTATACAAATTGCCTCCCATAATTAGTTTGTTGCTGTATGTGTTGCTTATAACCAAAAGGCCAATGAAACACAATAATCACGCTGTGGTCATCTTTGTCAGGTTCCCTGTATACGCAAGTAAGATTATAGGGATAACTCTCAAGTCATGAAAGGGACCAGAATATTTCCACATCCAAATTTGGACTTGTATTGAAGAAATACAAGATGGCTGTGCCGTGATAAATGTTTATGCAGAGTACACTTACCAGGGACTGATCCAGGCTTTCGAAAAGGGGGCGGGGGCAAACTGAAAAAAGGGGAACCCAAAAGTTGTATGGTAAATGTATGGTAAATCCCCCACCCATTGAATCCGTGAGTCGAGTTGTCCGTGTCGAGTTGTCACATTGGTCGAGTTGTCTTATGACAATAGTTATTGTATAATGAACTAAGACTAGTAAGAGATATGTGTAGAAATCAACCTGTGAACGTGAGTGTGAGCTTATTTCGCTGTGTCGTTGGAGTAAATAGTTCAAATGCATTCAGATTATTTTTAATTATTCAAGTGGAACCATTTCATATTTGAAATTGTATTCAAGTTTTCTCGAGAATTACATCACAGAATAACTTATAACGTTATTGACATCGTTTCGGTTTGCGGTAACACCATGTGTTTATCTCAACTGAAAAGAACCTTTTATGAGTAACTCTTATCTCAACTGGCGCTAAGTGGGATTATGGTTCAAGGAGAACCAGTATCGGGCAACTCGATTCTCAACTATCGGGCAACTCGATTCTCAACTATCGCAATGTGAGAGCGTGGTTCAGGGAGAACTATGGGGACTTCTTGGGGTCTTCTCTAGTATACGTTTGGATTAGTATGCCCTAATCACCAAAACAATATCAATACTCCACATCCCATGCAAAGCCTCAAAACTTATACCTTGTCAGTATGCTTGGTACCTTTAATATCATCTTAAAACCAAATAAGTTTTTAGATAATAATTCTGTTTCTTTTCAGGTTAATACCACAAATGTGTACTAGGTAAAATGTCTGTAAATGCATCCATACCTGTGCAAGATTCACCTTGATTGTGTCGTTAATGAGAAAATACTGAAAATGCATTCAGATTTTTTCGTTTTCATTCTAACGTGGAATTTCTGTCTTAGGATGACAACAATTCATTTGAGAAATAATTTGATTAACTATACTTAAGTGAAAGCACCTCAGACAAAATTAAGTTCAAATCCTATATATAGAGGCTCACACATAATGTGTCATTTCTTCATTATAGCCATTTGTAATCCATCCTGTCCTAATGGAGGAACATGCACCCTTCCGAACTACTGCAGTTGCCCAAGCGGTTACTCCTCCCCAAATTGTGCTCGTAAGTAATTAAACAGAATTACAACACCGTTCAGTTAATTGTGATTTATTTGACATGTTTTAAGATAATTATTTCATTTGCAAAATGTTGAAGGTTTTTGTTTGATTATCTTAAAAGTGCAGTACAACCATTCAGGAAGAAAGAACCCTTTTCCCATTGTACAACCATATCGCTGGTTACTGATGGCTGATTATATTATATTTAAGCACACCTTTCGCATAACACAACACATTATACTTGTATAATTTTTTATAATACTATTTGTAATAAAACCTCTGGCCACACAAGATGGTGGAATGATCTAGTTGCCTTTTAATGACATTTCTGGCCAACTGATCAACGTTAATTTAACAGCAAGGAACCTTCCTCCATGGTTACAGCAACCTCCCAGGCAGAGGAAGTGGATGTAATTGTGGTCACTCATGACCACCCAACTTCTGCACATTAATTATAACAGTTTAGGCCCCAATACTTATAAATTAACATTTTCCATGTTCACATTTGTACCTGTTCACCCCCCCTTCCAAATGTAGCCTCGTGTTTTGGCAGAACTATATGTCCTAATGGGGGCACATGTACCCGGCCAGACTACTGTAGCAACTGTAACAGTGGATACGGCTCTCCGCGATGTAGTCGTAAGTATTCTGCAATGATAATTATGTGGTGGGATACTGGCCATACCAACTTTTTGATGTGGGATAATCCAAGTGGAAGGTCTAAGGGCAATTCGGGAAGTACCTCGATCATTTGGTTGAAATATACCTGCGGGATCAAGTCCCCTATATTATAACAATAATCTGCTCGTTCCTCCATGGTACCTCCATGCTCGGATACGCACCGCATTCACAACGCGGCTTATCATCACACACCAGATAGAGTGAGATAGGGACAAATAGAGGAGACATGGTCTGAGAACGGCAGATAGGTATTTCAACTTATTCAATCAACTGGTTAATTGGCCTCACTGTAAAAACCCAAAGTAGACCTAGCTGTTTGGCATATCCGCATATGTCACATGTTCCTTTGATTAATTGTTGATTAATTGTAAATCACTTGATCTTGAACCCACCACTTACCTTTGTGACCTCCCCATAGGTCAATTCCTCCCAATGTCCATACCAGGATAATACAATAGGCCTACTGCATGCACGTATCAATTATTTCCCCCTACCACTCCCCGACCGTCTCTGATGACATGGGGGAGGGGTGGGCTAAATTATATATATTATATATATTCTTATATATATATTATATAAACGTGAAGCGAGCAAAGAAAAACTGGCTGATGCCAGATTCAAATCCGCGACCTCTCGAATACCGTACGAGCGCTCTACCAACTGAGCTAACCAGCCCCTATGTTGGTGGGCGGTCACACAACTTGAAGTGAATGGACACGAGACGTAATGATGTAATATAATGTTTAACGCATCGCATTCTGGCACATAAAACAAACTGAAAATCGCTTTAAAAAGTACCACTGAGATCCAAGCGTTGTATACGCGATGTCATCGTGAGATCAAGCTGCACTTGGCTCCCAGAATGTAACGTGGTATAGCATTGTGTGACGTCATAACATTTTAGGTTTATTGAAAGAAAAAGAATTGAAAAAAATAACTGAAAGTAAATGTTTTATTCCCGACTGCAGAAAAGCCCATTCTGGTCAACTGTACT